>CAJQZJ010000353.1:35723-93070 GCA_907164525.1 Lophiomys imhausi | reverse complement strand
AGAATAGCTAAATCAATCCTGTACAATGAAAAAACATCTGGAGGTATAACCATTCCAGATTTCAAGCTGTACTACAGAGCAACAGTAATAAAAACAGCATGGTACTGGTATAGAAACAGACCAGTGGATCAATGGAATCGAATTGAAGACCCAAACATGGACCCACACACCTATGACCAACTAATCTTTGACAAAGAAGCCAAAACCGCACAATGGAAGAAGGACAGCATCTTCAACAAATGGTGCTGGTCCAACTGGATGTCCATTTGCAAAAGAATGAAATTAGACCCATACCTATCACCTTGTACAAAACTTAATTCCAAGTGGATCAAAGACCTTAACATAAGGCCGGCCACACTAAACACACTAGAAGAAAAAGTAGGAGAAACCCTCGAACTCATTGGCACAGGTGACAAATTCCTGAACAGAACACCAACAGCTCAGGACCTGAGATCAACAATCAATAAATGGGACCTCATGAAACTGAAAAGCTTCTGTAAGGCAAAGGACACTGTCATTCGAACATAACGGCAACCAACAGACTGGGAGAAAATCTTCACCAACCCCACATCTGATAGAGGGCTATTATCTAAAATCTACAAAGAACTCAAGAAACTAAAAGCCAAGAAAACAAATAATCCAATCAAAAAATGGGAGATGGAGCTAAATAGAGAATTCACAAAGGAGGAATCCCTAAGGGCTGAAAGACACCTGAAGAAATGTTCAACATCCTTAATCATCAGAGAAATGCAACTCAAGACGAGAATCCACCTAACACCTGATAGAATAGCTAAGATAAAGAGCTCAAATGATAGCACATGCTGGCGAGGGTGTGGAGAAAGGGGAACCCTACTCCATTGCTGGTGGGAGTGCACGCTTGTGCAACCACTATGGAGGTCTGTCTGGCGATATCTTAGAAATCTAGGAATAACCTTGCCTCAGGACCCAGCCATACCACTTCTGGGTATACACCCAAAGGACCTCTCAGGGAGACATAGGGAAGTCTCCTCATCTATGTTCATAGCAGCTTTATTTGTAATAGCTAGAAATTGGAAACAACCCAGATGTCCCTCAACTGAAGAATGGATTAAAAAATTGTGGTACATCTATACAATGGAATATTACTCAGCTATCAGAAACAATGAAATCATGCAATTTGCAACCAAATGGATGGATCTAGAGGAGCTCATCCTGAGTGAGCCTACCCAGTCTCAGAAGGATGCACATGGCATCTATTCACTTATAGTAGGATTTTAACTATATCATACAGGATATCTGTACTACAACCAACACACCAAAAGGAACATGGACATAAATTTTTTTTTATCTTTTTCTTTTTCCTTCTTTTTTACTTTTTTCTTTTTCCTTTTCCATTCTCTTTTTCCTCTCTTTTTTGTGGATATTCTTTGTTTTTGTGGGTTTGTGTGTTTGTTGATCTTTTTTTTTAGTATTTCCCCCAGTAGCAAGGAGACACGACACCTTTCACTGGCAGTACTGCCTCGTAGGCCCCCGGAGAATGAAGAGGCTCTTGGCCCTCATATGACTCCTGATCTGTGGTGAGAGACTGTTAGGCAGGGACACTCCATCCCAGAGGAACAAGACGGAAGGGTCGGGGGTAGAGCTTGGGAGGGTGGGGCTGGGAAGCAGGAAAAGAGGACAATATGATAAGGATGTAACCTGAAGCAACAAACAAATAAATTTATTAACTAAAAAAAAAAGGCAGGTGGCAGGGCTGAAACACTGTGAATGGAATATAGGATACATCCATTTGGCCTGGTTTTGCAGACCACCAGGTGTCGAGAAGACGGGGAGCTAAGGTAAAATACAAGAGAATTGTGGTATTGGCCCATGCCTTTGACTTCAGCAGAGACGGGGGGAGCACCGTAGAGTTGGTGGTCTTATGTATTCTGGAGTCATACAGAGCGGGGTGGTGAGGGTGCATACTCTTGGTCCCACCATTCAAGAAGAGTACACCCTTGGTCCCAGCTCCCAGCACACTGGAGACAGAAACGGGCAGATCCCGGAGCTCAGGGTCAGCCTTATGCTGGGCAAACTCTAAATAGAGAAAGACTTCGATCCAGGAGTGGTGGTACACATCTTTGATCCCTTCAGATGGGAAACACAGGTCTCTGATTCCAATAATTAGAGTTCAGAGACACACACATAGGATTTGGAGGGACCTAGGTTTGGAGATTACTTACAAAAGTAGTAAGGCAGATTGTCCTTTGGGATCTCAAAATATATGCACCAGAGCTGGTTTAGCTCCAAGGTGACAGAATGATTTCTTCTTTAACCCGGATTGAAAGATAATGCTTTGTATGTTGTCGGAAGGCAGAATTTGCTTCAGGAGAAGTTCTATCTAGCCCCCCCCCCCCCTAAAAAAAAAAAAAAAAAGAAGGCAATTTGTCCTAGGGTTGGGATTGGGGCAGGGCTCTGTTCTTATCTTTCCAGGAGAATCGAAGCGTCCATTAGGGGAGCCCGGGGATGGCTGGACAGCGGAAACCTCAGCAGAAATCAGCATCAGGCACCAAGGAGGACCTGTGACCCAGTTGATTCTGCCTGGCAGACTTCCTCAATAGCTGTCTCCATCAGGGGCCTGCAACTACCACGGCAATCCAATGGCGCTGGGACCGTTCAGCTCTACACAATGCCCCGGCAGGAACCTCAGTGAAGCCTGCAAGATCAGCTTCTGCCTACAAACCCCTTAGGTCATCTAAACAGCTGAGAACAGAAGGACGGAACATAAAAGGAGTGTACTAACATTTTTAACCATTTTTTCCATTTGAGTTCGGGCCCCAAACAGGTCTACTACGACCCAAATCAGCAGGAAGTCACTTTAAGAGAGCGAAGTCCCATGCCCAGAGGGTGGGGAACGTGTTTCTCTGCCCTTCTTTTTGGTTATTTGAAGGATAACTGAAAACTCCAATATTTAGGGGAAGAGATTACAAGCTGATAAATGGTCCTGTTTAATGGGTTTTGGAGGTTAGCCCCAGAGACTTCCTACTTTTCCTTTTCTGTATCCTTCTTCCTCTCCTATGTAGGAGTGCATGGGCTTGAGAAAAAAGAGATATAGACATAGCACAGGAAGGTCCAAGAAGAATGGGCAGATTATTGAATATGCCCTTATACCTTTGTGTATTGATACAAAATTAGTAGTTTATTTGGCTAAAGTGGTATTGACCATTGTTTATTGTGCAAAAATAAGATTGTAGTGGATTACATCGGTATTGATCTTTGTATATTGATACAAAATTAAGATTATAGTTGGCCACAATGGTATTGACCCTTGTATATGGACGTAATATTAAGATTGTATTGGGCTACATAGGCATTGATCTTTGTATATTGATACATAATTAAGAGTATATTTAACCACAATTGAATAGATCTTGGTATATTGATACAAATTTAAAGATAACGCTTCCTAATGGTATCATACCTAGAGATACTTAAAAATAAAATGTGAAGCTCTGGCCTCTTGATACCAACCATCTAAAACAGTCTAGGATAGTTAAGTAAAACAAACTCCTAGTCATGCAAATATGTCACTTTGTTAGCTACTATGACAGTCTATCACCGATATTCTCTAAACTACCCAGTAATCAAGTTGCTAAGAGACAAGCAACATTTTCTTATCTAAATACAAGAGTTGGATAGGGCATCTTCAAAAACCCCAAGAGATCTTCAGAATATGGCATTCAAAGATGTTATCTTAAATCAAGATTTTCTTTTTTTTTTGATATTGAGACATATCAGCGCCTGACAGCACCCCCTGTTCTACTCCAAGTAGAAGATAAGCATCGAAGAACCTCCACTGTAAGATGGTTGAATTAGTGGCAAGCCTATCTCTTGGCATGAAAAAACCCCTTGCACCAACTGCAGACAAACTGCCGTCCAAAAAGGACAAAACTTGATAGCAGGGAAGTCGACAGCCTAACTCTGCCAAGACAGGGTAGGTAAGTCCTTCATAATCCCTGCTCTACAATAAATGTCTGTCAGAGAAACAGACCCAAAGGCTGAAGACTGATGCAGGAATGTATGGAGAGAAAATGGGAACTGTCCAGGCAGTCATTGGTATGTCCTTTCTTAGTTTTGGAAGCTGCAGGCCCTGCACTTCCTATATAAGCAGATATGTTTATCCCTCTCAGGTCTCTGAGGTGGTTGAAGAATAGACAGCTAGAGTCTCATAGTTAAATTTTGAGTTGTTTAGGAATCAAGAGGGTGTTATAGATCTAAGAAGATACTCTTAAAAGTGTGTTGCAAGTTAGTATGAATGTTGAGTCAGATATAGTCCTTTAAACACACGGAGATGTTTAGATAGTAGAATGTTAAAGTCAGGGGCCAAATATGTATAAACTGGACATTGGGAAGGTATACTGGGTCATTTAACTCTCATAAATGTGGCATATTTATATCTGTTGTTTTGTATAATACTGTTATAAGAGAAGGTTCCATCTGTTGGACTGAAAGGGGAAACTTCTGGGGGGAAGAGGGTGGAAGGGCGGGATAGGAAGGGGGAATAGGGAAGGTTTTGTGACTGAGATGTAACTTGAAGAAAAAAAATAAAGTATTTATTTAAAAAAATTAATGTTTATTCACTACTTCAAGCCACATCTCCATCACAGTGCGCCCCCTCCACTCCTCCCAGCCCCACCCCTCACCCTCCCATCCTACTCCTCCATGTTGAAGATTAAGTGACCATAGGTGTGTGGGTTCATTTCTGGGTCTTCAGTTCGATTCCATTGATCAACTGGTCTGTTTCTATACCAGTACCATGAAGTTCTTATTACTATTGCTCTTCAGTATAGCTTGATATCTGGGATTGTAATACCTTCAGATATTTTTTATTGTTCAGGATTGATTTAGCTATTCTGGATTTTTTTAAATAAATAAATTTATTTATTTGTTGCTTCAAGTTACATCTCCATCATATTGTCCTCTTTCCCCCCTTCCCAGCCCCACCCTTCCACCCTCTACACCCTCACCCTTCCATCCTGCTCCTCTGGATTGGAGTGTCCCTACATAACAGTCCCTCGCCCCAGTTCAGAAGTCATATGAGGACCAAGAGCCTCCTCATACACTGGGGGCCTACAATGCAGTACCACCAGTGAAAAGTGTCTCACTGCCAGGGAGGGAAAACTAAAAAACAAACAAAAAATAAACAAAAAGTTTATGTCGATGTTCCCTTGGGTGCATTGGTTGTAGTATAGACATCCTGTACTATATAGCTAAAATCTTACTATAAGTGAATAGATGCCAGTTGCATCATTCTGAGTCTGGGTTAGCTCACTCAGGATGAGCTTCTCTAGTTTCATCCATTTGGCTGCAAATTGCATAATTTCATTGTTTCTGATAGCTGAGTAGTATTCCATTGTGTAGATGTACCACAGTTTTTTAATCCATTCTTCAGTTAAGGGATATCTGGATTGTTTCCAGTTTCTAGCTATTACAAATAAGGCTGCTATGAACATAGATGAGGAAACTTCCTTGTGATTCCATGAGGAGTCATTTGGATGTATACCCAGAAGTGGTATGGCTTGGTCCCGAGGCAGAGCTATTACAAGTTTTCTAAGATATCGCCAGACTGACCTCCATAGTGGTTGCACAAGCCTACATTCCCACCAGAAAAGGAGTAGGGTTCCCCTTTCTCCACACACTCACCGGCATGTGCTGTCATTTGAGGATTTGACCTTAGCCATTCTGACAGGTGTGAGATGGAATCTCAGAGTCATCTTGAATTGCATTTCTCTGATGATTAAGAATGTTGAGCATTTCTTCAAGTGTCTCTCGGCCATTGGGGATTCCTCCTTTGCGAATTCTCTATTTAGCTCCGTCCCCCATTTTTTGATTGGATTATTTGGTTTCTTGGAATTTAATTTCTTGAGTTCTTTGTAGATTTTGGATATTAGCCCTCTGTCAGATGTGGGGTTGGTGAAGATTTTCTCCCAGTCTGTAGGCTGCAGTTTTGTTCGAATGACAGTGTCCTTTGCCTTACAGAAGCCTTTCAGTTTCATGAGGTCCCATTTATTGATTGTTGGTCTCAGGTCCTGAGCTGTTGGTGTTCTGTTCAGGAAGTTGTCACCTGTGCCACTGAGTTCGAGGGTTTTTCCCTATTTTTCTTCTATTAGATTTAGTGTGACCAACCTTATGTTAAGGTCTTTGATCCACTTGGACTTAAGTTTTGTACAAGGTGATAACTATGGATCTAATTGCATTCTTTTACAAGTGGACATCCAGTTGGACCAGAACCATTTGTTGAAGATGCTGTCCTTTTTCCATTGTGACGTTTTGGCTTCTTTGTCAAAAATTAGGTGGCCATAGGTATGTGGGTTTATTTCTGGGTCTTCAATTCAATTCCATTGATCTACTGGTCTGTTTATATACCAATATCATGCTGTTTTTACTACTATTGCTCTGTAGTACAGCTTGAAATCTGGGATGGTGATACCTCCAGATGTTTTTTTATTGTACAGGATTGCTTTAGCTATTCTTGGTTTTTTGCTGTTCCATTTGAAGTTAAGAATTATTTTTTCCAGATCTGTAAAGAATTGTGTTGGTATTTTTATGGGAATTATATTGAATCTGTATGTTGCTTTTGGCAGGATGGCCATTTTTATTATGTTGATTTTACGTATCCATGAGCATGGGAGATCTTTCCATCCTCTGATGTCATCTTCAATTTCTTTCTTCAAGAACTTGAGTTCTTGTCATATAGATCTTTCACTTGTTTGGTTAGAGTTACCCCAGGTATTTTATATTGTTTGTGGCTATTGTGAAGGGTGCTGTTTTCTTAATTTCTTTCTCGGCCCATTTATCTTTTGTATAAAAAAGGGATTCTGATTTTTTTAAATTTAATTTTGTATCCAGCCACCTTGCTGAAGGTGTTTGTCAGTTATAGGAGTTCTCTAGTGGAGTTTTTGGGGTCACTTATGTATACTGTCATATCATCTGCAAATAGGGATAATTTGACTTCTTCCTTTCCAATTTGTATCCCCTTGATCTCTTTAGTTGTCTTATTGCTCTGTCAAGACCTTCAAGTACTTCTTTGAAGAGATATGGCAAAAGTGGGCATCCTTGCCTTGGCCCAGAGTTTAGAGGAAATGCTTTAAGTTTTTCTCCATTTAATTTGATGTTGGCTACTGGCTTGCTGTATATAGCCTTTATTATTTCTAGGTATGGTCCTTGTATGCCAGCTCCCTCCAGGACTTTCAGCATGAAGGGGTGTTGGATTTTGCCAAATGCTTTTTCAGCATCTAGCAAGATGATCATTTGTTTTTTTTTTTTTCTTTCATCTTGTTTATCTGGTGAATAATGTTGATGGATTTCTGTATGTTCAACCATCCCTGCATTCCTGGGATAAAGCCTACTTGGTCATGGTGTATAATACTTTTGACATGTTCTTGGATTCGGTTTGCCAGTATTTTATTAAGTATTTTTACATCTATGTTCATGAGGGAGATTGGTCTGAAGTTCTCTTTCTTTGTTGGGTCTTTGTATGGTTTAGGTATCAGGGTGACTGTGGCCTCATAGAATGAGTTTGACAGTGTTGCTTCTGTTTCTATTTTGCGGAAGAATTTGAAGAGTATTGGTATTAGCTCTTCTTTGAATGTCTGGTAGAATTCAGTGCTGAAACCATCTGGCCCTGGGGTTTTCATGGTTCAGAGACTTTTAATGACTGTTTCTATTTCCTTATTGGCTGTTTAATCTGTTAACCTGATATTGATCTAACTTTGGTAGGTGGAATCTATCAAGAAAATTGTCCATTTCACTTAGGTTTTCAAACTTTGTGGAGTACAGATTTTTAAGTAAGAACTAAAGATTCTTTGGATTTCCTCAATGTCTGTTGTTATTTCTCCCTTTTTATTTCTGATTTTGTTGATTTGGATATTTTCCCTCTACATTTTAGTTAATTTGGCTAAGAGTTTGTCTATTTTGTTGATTTTCTCAAAGAAACAACTCTTGGTTTCATTGATTCTTTGTATTGTTCTTTTTGTTTCTTAGTTGTTAATTTCAGCCTTAAGTTTGATGATTTCCTGCCTTCTGCTCCTCTTGGGAGTGTTTGATTCTTTTTTTTTTTTTCCAGTTGTTCTAGTTCTGGTGTTAATTTGTTAATATGGGCTTTCACAATTTTCTTTTTAAAGGCACTTAGTGCTATGAACTTTCCTGGTAGCACTGCTTTCATTGTATCCCACAGGTTTGGGTATGTTGTGCCTTCATTTTCATTGGATTTTAAGAAGTCTTTGATTTCCTTCTTTATTTCTTCCCTGACCTGGTAGTCATTGAGTAATGTGTTGTTCAGTTTCCATGAATGTGTGGGCTTTCTGTTATTTCTGTTGTTGTTGAAGTACAGTTTTATTCCATGTGGTCTGCTAAGATACAAGCGGTTATTTCAATTTTCTTGTATCTGTTGAGGATTGCTTTGTGTCCGACTATATGGTCGATTTTGGAGAAGGTTCCATGAGGTGCTGAAAAGAAGTTGTATTCTTTTGTGTTTGGGTGAAATGCTCTGTAGATATCTGTTAGGTCCATTTGGTTCATGACCTCTGTTAGGCTCATTACGTCTCTGTTTGGTTTCTGTGTCAATGATCTATCCTTTTTTGGGAGTGGGGTGTTGATGTCTCCCACTACTAATGTGTGGGAATTGATGGTGGTTTAAGTTTTAGAAGAGTTTCTTTACAAATGTAGGTGCCTTTGTACTTGGGACATGTACATTCAGTATTGAGATGTCATCTTGATGAATTTTTCCTTTAACAAGTATGTAGTGCCTTCCCTATCTTTTTTGATTAACTTCAGTTGAAAGTCTAATTTATTTGATTTTAAGATGGCTACTCCAACTTGCTTCCTAGGTCCATTTGCTTGGAAAACCTTTTCCTAGCCCTTTACTCTGAGGTAGCATCTATCTTTGTCAGTGAGATGCATTTCTTGTATGAAGCAAAATGATGGGTCTTCTTTAGGGATCCATTCTGTAAGTCTGTGTCTTTTTATTGGGGAGTTGAATCCGTTGATGTTGATGGATATTAATGACCAAAGGTTGTTATTTCCTGTTATTTTGTTGTAAGTGGTGGCTGTGTGTTTCTTTTGGTTTAGCTGCAGTGGAGTTTTTTGCTTCCTCTGTTCCCTTGGGTGTAGTCATCTTCTCTGGGTTGGAATTTTCCTTCTAGGATCTTCTTAGGGATGGATTTGTGGGTAGAAACTGTTTAAATTTGGTTTTGTCATAGAATATCTTGTTTTATCCATCTACGTTTATAGAGAGTTTTGCTGGGTATAGTAATCTGGCCTGGCACCTATATTCTCTTAGGGCTTGCAGGATGTCTGCCCTGGCCCTTCTTGCTTTTAAAGTTTCTGAGGAAAAGCACAGGTATAATTCTGATGGGTCTGCCATTATATCTATAATCTTGGTGGTCTGTAGCTCAACACAAGCTAGGTGAGGTCTTGAGAAGAGTGCTGGGTCTCAGTGGGCCCCCGAAGCTGACTCCTTCCCGTTTGCCCCAACTGGGAACTCAGGTCGGGGAATGGATGGGATGCACTATTGTAGCTTGCAGAGACTTGGGTTCTAGCAGGTGTTCCTAATGATACGGATGGCACTTGGTAGACCACAGATTGTAGGTTATAGCAGCCAGCTGCTCTGCTGCTGTCATGTATTTGGTCAGAGGGTCAAGTCTGTGGTCGTAGTCCCCCCAGGCAGCTTTTTCTATGTGGTCCCCAGGGTACCTCTGTGCCTTGGCCCTCAGCAGTAAGCCCTTGTAGTCTGAATCACTCAGGTAGTACACAAAAGCTAAGAACTCGCTGTTCCTGTGCTGGGGTTGTAGATGCTGAAGACAGGGCATCCTGCTGAGAAAGGGCAAGGTGCACTGGCTCCAATATGAACAACACACTCCATCTGGACACTGGAGTTCTGCAGCCTTTTAACCTGACCACCTGCCTTTCTGCCACTTAACAATCTTACCATTTCAGTTGCACTGCTGCTCTCTCTTGGGTGCTGGATCGATATTATGGAAGCTGGGCACTCAGAAAGCCAGGAGGTACCTCTATCTAGTGGTTGGGGCTGCCTGCCAAGGTCCTGCAGTGATCAGACTTGTGGACTGGTGCAGGAAGAGCAGCCTTCTGCCCTGTCCTGGTGCAATGTGCTTCAACCTGATTGTATATCTAGTAGAGGGACCAGTATGTCCAACATGTTTCTGGGAAACCTCAGATATGCTTGTGACTCCCAGATCGCTGCTCTGCAGGAGATAAGTGAAGGTGGTCCCACAGTTTTCCTGTAGCTCAAAATGTGCTGTGGATTGCTGCCATAATGGTTCAGCCAAGAATATACCTGTTCCTGTGGCTTCGCTGGTGCTGGAATGTCAGCATGGAAGCTGGGTTTACCGAAGGCTGGTGAATACTCCCATCTGGGGTTTGGAGCCACTCGCTGGTTATTTGAGTGGCTCATGCCTACTTCTGCAGCAGTATCTGCTGCCTCCGCCCAGAGCCCCTTGTCCTGGTTTCTGCACTGTTCCTGTGCGCCGGTTCCCTCAGTGTCTGAGAGTCCCATTGAGGGACCCCCACTAGTCCCTGGGTTCGCAGGGTGTGACCCTGTAGGTTCACGATTCCCAGGTTGTTTCTCAGCTTGTTTATGTTTATGCGATGTTGTAGCTATTTTTCCCCCAGCTCAAAATGTGTCCCTACAGACTGCCGCCATCTTAGATCCCCTCTTTCCAAACTGAACTCTTTTAAATTCCAAAATGTTTTGTTCATTTATTAGTAGCTTAAGAAATAAAAAGGAAATGTTCAGATTGCCCAACTAGCCATGAATGAAGCATCAGAAAGTTTTGAACCACCCATGGAAGCCCTGCTATGCACACACTTCTCTGATTATACAGATTATATACCACCTCAATGAACTTTATGTTTCCCTTGGTAGAGTGTGAACACAATGACATTAGCTATGATATTTCATGACCGTGGCATTAGGATTTAATACAGTGCTAGAACCAAAGTAAGTAGTCATATTACATTGAAAAAACAGTATCTGGAAATTAGTCCAACAGAATCCATCCTAATTTTCTTTTAAATAGTTTTGAGGGCTGGAGAGATGGCTCAGAGGTTAAGAGCACTGGATGCTCTTCCAGAGATCCTGAGTTCAATTCCCAGCAACCACATGGTGGTTCATAACCATCTATATTGAGATCTGGTGCCCTCTTCTGGCTGCAGGCATACATGCAGTACAAAACACTATACATAATAAATAAAACATTAAAAAATATATTTTTTTGAATAACAAAATATATGAATGCTTAACTTAAGCAGTGATATAATTTTTAAGAGAAAGATTACAGGCAGAATCTATCAAGTAATTTGTTGGAGAAAGTTTTAGGATTAATAATGAAACAGAATTATTTAAAAAGCAACATTTTTCATAAATGCCTTTCAGTTCTTAAGTATCAGTCATGTAAATAGATGAGGTAACTCATACATGTCATTCCAGCACTTGGAAGACAGATGCAGAAGGATTATTACAAGATAAAGACCAGGAGGTCTACCTAGTGGGACCCTGTTCAAAATGAAACAACCAACCACAGAGGCATAGGCAGGTGGCCAGTGATGACAAAATTATTGTAAAAATAAATTAATCTGATCATTTTATATCATGAGTTGTTCATGAGCAAAAGTTTATAAAAGTTGGTGGAAAGGGAGAGATTATCTCAGACACTAGAGAAAAACCCATAGAAGATTTTAGCAGCTAAATGTGGGACAGGTCTATAAGCTAACACCCAAGAGGCTGAGGCAGGAAGACTGGGAATTTCAGGCCAGCCTGAGATTCATAGGGAGAACCATTATTAAAAACAATAATTATTTTTTGCTACCTGTACAAATTTTATTTATAATATTTACCAATTTCAAATATAATACTAATTAGTATCTATTCTCCTTTTATACCATCTGTATTTTGTTAGAAAACAAATATGGCATGTATTTAATTAAAATGTTTTGCACATTTTTGTCATAGAAATAATGGTTATTTTGTAAGAATGGAAAGTAAAGGGATACTCTCTTCACCTGAAAGTTTCCATAGGTTGTATTTCAAGATGACTATAACTTGAGCAATAAAATGAAATATTTGAGAACAACTGTTTTCATTCTATTTTTTATACTTTAACATTATTTTTTCTTATTTCATATTTGTACCTTAAAATGAGTATTTAGAATTTACTAGGACTAAAGCAAATGTTTTTGGGGTTGATATGGAGAGGTTAGTATCACTGGAAGGGTAAATAAGAGGATAAGAGGACTTGAGCTGTGATACAATATGCCCCACCTAATGAGATAAGAAAGAAGAGAAGACTTTGAGAGAGTCTACAAAGCCAGTCTTGGAAGGCCTGGCTTGACTCCCATGGGGCCCTATCTGAGGAGCATGTATGAAGAATGGTGCCCTTTCCCCTAGTACACTTCTCACCTTGGGAAAATGAAACACCAGTTCTTTCACTAAGCATCAATTGCAGTGGTGCCATGACCACTCTGTACATTCAGGTCTCACTCGGGAGCACACATTTCAGCTTTCCCTTTCTCACATGCTGAAGATGAACATGGACAACCTGACCTACTTGTAATTAGGCCATGTTGTTGTTATTGTGATTGGAGGGAATGCAGGGGATGGCATCTTCCCATTAACAATTTCTTTTTTCTCATAAAAGTTTCTAAAATATCTTCTTAAAACTATATCAAAATTTTTGTGTGTAGGGGGGTGGAGAAGACCTCTCTTTTCTGTTGTGGATGTGATTAAAATGGAAATGGGACTTGATAGTTCTTACAAATCTTTGCTAAGCTCCACCTCAAAAGGCAGCCCTACGTGTGATCACAACTGACTAGTTCTGGGTGTAGAGCTTTCAGCTACCTCCTCAGCAGCATGTCTTTCTGAATGGCGCATGCTTCATGTCATGCTTCATGCCATAACAATAATGGACTAAACCTGTGAATGTAAGGAAGCTCCAATCAAATGCTTGCTTTCATAGGAGTTGCTGTGGCCATGGCATCTAATCTGTACTATTGCTTCATTTTAAATGAAATTACTTTGCTGCTTTTGCATATTTCTGTGAGCCCTTATTTTCAACATTTTGCATAAGAGACCAAGAACTAGAAACATCTCATCAACCCTTGATCACCAGTAACAAATCTAGCCAATCAGCAAATCAGTGAGCTCCAGGTTCAGTGAGACATCCCATGTCTTAATAAACAAAGTAACAAGTGAAAGAAGACACTCAACATTAGACTCCAATTCATTAGTACATATGTGTACAATCAGACACACAAATGTGCACACACCCACACACAAAATATATAAAATTGTTTTTCCAATTAAGGTTTTCTAGTCTTTGGGCTCTTAAAGTCTACCCACTTCTTGTTCTCACTCTGAAGAAAGTATGGGGTGCATCACACTGGAGACAATTTGTCATCTTGTAGCACAAGTGTAGTAAATGTCAACTAATGAAACCTTACCACACACTCTGAGGAAAAATTATTCTCAGGCTCTTCACATGAATATGAATGTACTACCTTTAAAAATTCAATTGTACAAGCAGCAACTGAGGATATGTTCATTTCAGTAAAGCTCGATGGGGCACTGGGAACATGCACAAATAAGACATGAGTCATGCCTTTAAAGAATTTTTAAAAACAATGAATGAGCCTAGGTGGGGATTGCAAGTGAAAGTCATGGAAAGGGCAGAATGAATGGACTAATTGTGAGCTAAGGATGTAGCTCCCTCCATTCCAGGGAGGAAGCAAGGATGTCTGTTATTATCTCCTCAAAACTCATGTGTTGGAATCCAGACCTCAGTGGATAAATATGAAAAGATGGGAACTTCAGGAGATGATTTTAATATTATGATTCTGTGTTTGTGCTTTGGATCAGCCCCTTTATAAAAGAGAGACAAGGGAACTAGTTTAGAGCTGGGCCTAGTGGCACATGGGCACATGCCTGTAATTTTTCACTTGGTAGGCAGAAGCAAGATGGTGGCAGAAATTCTGGGCAAGAGTGATTTCCAAAGTCAAGCAGTCAAATGAGAGTGAATAGGGAGGTAGTTTAATCTTTCTTTCTTCATGTGACAGTTAAGATGACATCCAAAGGTGAAAGTTCTTCACCAGAACCCACCTCTGACATCTCAGCCTCCAGCACTATGGGAGATAGCATTCTCTCCAGTACCACAGGAGACCACACTCTCTCCAGTATTACAAGAGATAGTATTTTAATTAAGAAACCACCTGATCTACAACTTTCTATTAGAGCACCCAGCTCAAAATAGGACAATCCAGAATAACTAAAGGACAGAGATTGGGGAGAGGGTGAAAAATGATTGTTTTGTTCATGTCTAAAATTTGCTTAGAAAGTTTGTTAAATGTGGGTTGTGGGGGCTCTTCTCTGGAAACTAGAGCCAGTAGAGCTGAAAGGCTATAGCAGCATTTCAACTCTCACTGAGTTTTCCTTCAGGCAACTCCATCAGAAGTCCTAGCCTGAACTTAGACAACATTGGCTGAAATGAGCTGAGACCGCACAATTGTGTGCGACCAGTAAAGGTTTCTGAATTTCTTTGAAGGATATTGCAGCTGGATACCACTGTAGATTGCAGGAAGCACAATCAAGATCATGTTTAGAACTTAAACCTTGGTAATGTAGGAATGATAATTTGCAGAGGGCAAATTTGAACACAAACTGGGGGCAAATCAATCTCTTCTATGGGTTCAAGTTTTATATGTGGTGTCTATAAGAATGGAACAGAGATAAGAAAGGTGCTACTAAAGTCAAATTATATCTCCTGTTTTTCTCAGTAGGTCTTGGAAACTCCTATAGATGCTTTTGCTATTTGAATGTATTTAATGAAGTTGCTTACTGCCTGACTTAGTTTTGCATTCTTTCCTACAAATGTAATTCTGAACTCTTTTACCCATTCAAGCTCAAATTCTATTCTCATGACTGCCTAACTCTGCACTCTGCTAAGTAGCAAGTGATTTTGAGAAAGATTTTATGCATACCTAAGGAATTTACAGAGAACAAATAACCACATTATTGGTGACAATGCTTATATCTTGCCTATATATGTATCTATATTTGTAACTTTGGCTACATAGGAATTTACTGTGGCTATCAGACTGGCTGTTAACCCATGGTGCTGAGATTATGGGCATGTGTTCCCATTCCTGGCTAGATGAAAATGTTGATGATCACAAGGAGAAGAAAGAGCTCATGTGTCCTTACACATGTGGGCTGCTTCATCCACAGAATCTCTCAATTATTCCATGCTTAGAGAATACTATTACAGTTTTTGAAGGAACACCAGTGACTACTGGAGTGGGTCTATTAAGATCTCTAAGTAACAGGATGGCCTGATTGCAGGCTACTGATAGCTCTAAATAAAAAGCAATTTGGAGAATTTCTTGAAGCTTATTGACAACATTGACCCACATATTGAGGAGAAATTTCATATTTAGTTTAATCTTAAACCATTTCACATGCCTTTAAACTTTAGAAACAGACATGTCTTTCACTGAGAAGATAAATGTCTATCTATATTTCAATCTGTTGTATTTCTTTTATGTTTCTCAGGAATGACAACCAAGAATATTCCATTCTATCTCATCAAGGAGAAGAGCATTGGCATTTATGGGATGGTTTAATGTTTAGGTTGAGTGTATCTCAAACTGCAGCATATAGTGACTAGTTAAACAAAAGTTATGCTTAATTTGGACAAAAGTAATCAGGTTTCTGCTAGGAAGAGCAATGAAAAAGAACATTATTTCCTTAAAAGACTTCGCATTTTGTAATATCAGTTCTAAATCCAGTACATTTAATCCATTGTAGAAAGTGAAGATTTTTAATTTGTAACAACCTTTTGTTTATTCACAGAGCTTATATGGGCATTATAACTCATTTAAATCTATGTAACATCTTGAACATATCAACTACGTTTACACTAATAACTATTTTATCATGCACATATGTCTTTATATATTTATTAGTACATGACAAATGTTTAATATTTGTTTCAATGGAGTGAAGCAAGTTTTTACATAACTCTTTAGATTCACTATTGTCTATGAGTGTCTGATAAATTGTCACAATGTCAGCCTTGGTGGGAACATACAAAGAACAGAAGATGAGAGCAGAGCCACAAAGCACATGGTATTGGGGTGAACAGATATGCTTCTCAAAGTTGTGTCAATGAAGTAACAGCACAGAGTTGAGTCAGAGATGTGTGATCATAAATTAGTCAAGCTTTGCTTTTGTTAAAAATGTAAGAGGTCTCCTTTTTTCTCTGGACTATTGGCCAGTAGTCTAAGAGGACTAGGGGAGCAGAAGATGGGGTGGGAGGGTGGGAGTTTAGGGTATTTCTGTGTGCAGGTTTTAGATGTTGGCAAGTATGATGAATTAACAATCCAGGACCAGCTTCATTAAGGCAGTTCAACTTTATTTGATGTGTGCAAGGATTATATAGAATTCTGGAAAGTGGGTGGTGTTTCTCAGGGTGTGTGTACATCATTGGTCAAGGCTTAAGATACTAAGAATGTCTCTTTTGCATGGAGAGGCATTCCAGGAATCCCAGCTTGCTGAGTGGGTTCTTATTGGGGGAAAGGAAGTTGAACTTGTAGTTTCCCTAAGGAGTACATGACAATCCTCAGGTAGAGGCTGTGGGGATTTGGGCTCCCAGACAGAGAGGAAGGAGTCCCTGATGACAAAGGGAGTCCTCCATTTTGTACTGAGTTCAGGACTTTCTGGTCATGAAGGATTACATTTACCTTAGCAGGAGGGTTCCCCATCAGGTTAGTTCTTGGTAAGATATTCCATGTAGTTGCATAAATGTGTACATGGTGTATTAATTTATGATTCATTATAAATTATTTTATATTATAATAATCTATGAATTATTTAGTCTCTTAGAGTTTCTATTGCTGTGATGAAATACGATGTCCAAAAGTAACTTGGGGTGGAATGGCATTATTCAGTTAGAGTTTTTTTTTTTCTTGTTAGACTTCATCAAAAGTAGTAAGGGAAGTATCCCAAGCAGGGCAGAAATATGATGGCAGAAGCTGATGTAGAAGCCATAGAGGGTGCTGCTTACTGGCTTGCTCATTATGTCTTGCTCAGCCTGCTTTCTTATAGAACCTAAGACAACTAGCCTAGGAATGGAATTATCCGCAATTGACTGGGCTTTTTCCTATCAATCACTAATTAAGAAAATCTCCTGCATCTGGGCCTTATGGAGCTATTTTCTCAATTAAGTTTCCCTCCTTCCAGATTACTCTAACCTGTGTTAAGCTGACATAAAACTAGCCAGCATAGTTGGTGACTCAATCATGGCTCTTTTGACACATGACGAACACATGTTGAACCCCCTTACTGTTTACTGAAAGGTATTCCAATTTGAAATGGCAGTTTCTAGAGTTTAGTGTAACCATGATTCCTGTTAGAATGGGTATCTGAAGCCCTTAAAGAGAATAGGAGATATGTTTAAGGATACCCAGTTCCAAACCAATGCACTCATACCCAGCCAACTGGCACTGGGGATTTCTGATTCACTCTGAAACACCTTTCTTACTCACAAATGCTCTTCAATTAATTCTTACTTGCCTGTGTACTCAAATTCTTAGATCCAAAAGGAAATGAAGTCTCCTAGTCATTACTTAGAAACAAAGACAGAGACAGGCAATGAGCCAAGGATAAAGCAATATATTGAAGTGCAGAAGTCTTTAACAGAAGCAATTAAATAATTTCTCCATGAATAATCTCAGAATCATTTGTACAATGCTTCACAGCTAAATGAATTAACTACAGACACACATGTCACAAAAGGAATGCATATCAATGACTCTGAATGGCATGGAGTCTTTCCATGTTTAACAGCTGTAGCTTCAGAATAAGCTTTTGAGATCCCTGATAGATACAGTTACTATCAATTATTTCTCTTCTGTAACACTTCCTGGCTTTGGAACATTTATAGAATCGTTTCAATGCACAGAGGACAGGAATGTGTCTAAGTTCAATTCCTACAGAATCCTCAAGCCACAGTTAACAACTAGCTTATTCTGGATCAAATAGCCTCCAATAATGAAACATCACTGGGAACCAAGCATTTGAAAAATGGTTAAGTGAACCTATCCTGGCAGAGAGCATTTCATTGCCTTGTCAGAAAAAATTTCCCTTTTACAAGTCTGATTCTAAGCAATTTCATTCTACTTGTCCTCTGTTTTGAACTAGTACATGTGAATTAGCAATAGATCTCCACTTGCCTGATAAATATGTCAAATCTTATTCTATCCTTTGATCAGAGATTGTGGGTTGTTCACCTGCAAATATATATATGGCTTCCTTGCCCACAACTTTCTTGTTTTCTTGTGGAATGCTACTAAGAATAAAACAATAAGACATTGGCTTCATATGCAGTTAAGTTTGGTAGTGTTTTTTTTTCTTCTATGGCCTGTCTACAGACATGTAATCAGTAAGTGAGAAAATACAGTTCCATTCTTTATAAATACATGACAGAAAGATAATTTTTCTTAAATAAAAAGTGTTATTTGACCAGGAAGTTGAAGAACAGACTTTATTGTCAAAAGACAGTTTACAGTGATGACAGAAAATCATTAACAATATCATTCTGTCAAAAACTCTGTTTTCTGAAAATTCTTCCTTCTCAGTGACTCATTTGTTCCTAAATGAAAATTTAAAACATCTAAGTTGAGACAGTCTTATTTGAGCACATAGAGAAATTGCTATTCTATGGCTGGGTGAAAGTAGAATTCCAGAAACATTGCCAAGTTTTATGTATTATTTTGTTTTCAGTCTTCTGGTGTATAAATATTAGTCATCTTTGAGAGCACAAATAAAAGGTTCTTACCAGAAATTACTTAATTTGAAGTAGCTTAACCCTCATGGCATGGAGGCATATGCAAGACCACACAGAATGGCTTGCATAAAATGGAATTCTAGCCAGAACAGATTTCACTTGAGTGGCATTATGTTTAGCCATGAAAATATGGCTAAATCATGAAAATACATATGATTTCAGTTTCAAATAACAAACATACCCCACATAACTTGCTTTGAAAGTATCAAATGATCAACTCAGCACAAACTCTGAAGCCAGGAGCAGCCTCTCTGGTTGGAGCAGACTATCAAGATCTACACTCTGCTCATGATGAACTTTCAGGTGAAATCCTCTTATATGCTCATATGGTTAAAATCCATGAAAAAAAAAGTAGACTGTCTTCTCATGAGTCTCATTTTTAACAAAGGAAAGTTGCTGAAAGCCACATGATAGGTTTAAGCTCACATCTCAGAGTAAATGATTGGCTCCACAGGAACCAATCTCTGGATGAAGCCACATGATGACTTCAAACAATTCTGAGATTCTGTCTGAGACCTTCTTCCTTGAGGTGCATCCTAAGGAGCAGTGTGTATCCCTGAGTGCAAGTGAGTGCTAAAGATTTATAGAGAACAGGGCATGTCTGTAAAGATAATAACATATCTGGATAATTTTGAAAGTATGAGTTTATTCAGAAGGGCCAACAAAATTAAGACTTTTATATGTCTTCATTATTAAGTGTTTAAATAATGACTAAATTTTCAAGTCATCACAAATATATTATCTCATCGAATTATCATATAACTGTCATTGATTTAATTAGCCACAAATATGATATGCATAAATATGAGTTGTTTTCTATAACTCACTTTCTCTGCCACATAATTTTAACTCCTGGCAGAAAAATCAGTTCCTAGTCAATCTGTACTAAACTCAGAGTTTTAGTAGTCAACAGAGACTTTCTCCGTCCTAGGAGAGGATACAGGGTTTTGCAGGGAAGGGAGGTGCATCATTTGCTTTTCTGTTGGTATTATAAAACATCATGACCAAGAAAACTTATGAAATAAATCATTTGCTTGGGCTTATAGTTTCAGAGAGTTAAAGTCCATGATGGCAGAGCAAAGCAACAGAAGTAAGAACACCTGAAACCTCACATCTCAAAAACTGCCAGTAGGAGGCAGAGAACACATTGGAAATGGCATGTCTTTTGAAATCTCGGACCCCACTGCAAATGACTCATCTTCTCTAAGAGAGCCACACCTCTAAATCTTTCCCAGACAATTCCATCAATTGGGGACCAAACACAAATCTATGAAGTCCACCCTTATTGAAACCAAAACACTACACCATCTGGCCCCCATAGATTTGCAGCCATAAAATTAAAACACAAATATCAGAAGCCTTCCTATATTCAAATGACAAACTGATTGAGATGGAAATAATAACTTCCATAATACCCTCAAAAATATAACGTGTGGTAATTCTAAACAAGAAAGTGAAATATTTGTGTAATACAAACTTTAAAATGTTGTAGAAAAATTGGAGAAGATATCAGAAGATTGAAAAAAAATCTCCCATGCTCATGAATTGATAGGACTAAATGTCAAAAAGGCCATGCTACTCAAAGGACTTTACATATTCAATGCAAACCCCATGAAAATTCCAATAAAACTATTCACAAAAATTGGAAGGACAATTTTCAGCTTCATATGGAAACATACATACATACATACATACATACATACATACACACACACACACACACACACACACACACACACACACACAAACCAGGATAGCTAAAATAATCCTGAATAATAAAGAATTGATAGAAGTATCACCATCCCTGATCTCACATTGTAATACAGAGCTATAGTAATAAAACAGCATGGTATAGCCATAAAAACAGACATATTGACCAATGGAATCAAATTGAAGACCCAGACTTGAGTCCATACACCTATGTACACTTGATTTTTTAAAATAAAGAAAAAAGAAATACACACTGAAAAAAAAGCATAATTTCTTAAACAAATGATACTGATCAAACTGTATGGGTACATGAAGAAGAATGGAAATTGTTTCATAGTTATCACCCTGCGTTAAGGACATCAACATAATAACAGATACCATGAATTTGATTGAAAAAATATGCAAGCAGCTTTGAATTTATTGGCACAGGAGGCAAATTCGTGAGCAGAACATCTTATCACAGGCACTAAGATCAACAATTAATAAATAAGTTCTCAGTATCTCTGACAGACATTAATTGTAAAGCAGGAATTATGAAGGACTTGCCTACCCTCTCTTGGCAGAGATAGGCTGTAGACTTACCTGCTTCCAAATTTTGTCCTTTTCAGACAGGATTCTGTCTACAGTTGAAGCAAGAGATTTTTCTTGCCCAGTGACAGGTTTGCCAATAACACAACCATCTCCAAATGGAGATTCTTTGATGCTCATCCTCTACTTGGAGTAGAATAGGGGTGCTGTCAGGAGATGATATGTCTCAATATCAAAAAAATCTTAAGTTAAGAAACCTTCTTTGAATGCCAAATTCAACATATATCTTGAGGTTTTTGAAGACCACCTCTCTATCTCCGTATACTGGGCCAAGTGACAGAAGATAGATGCTCTAATGTATGGAGAGAAATTGGGGACTGTCCAGGAAGCCAGTTGCCTGCCATTTCTGAGTTTTGGATGCTGCTGGCTCTGCACTTCCTGTATAATCAGATATATTTATCCTTCTCAGGTCTCTGATGTAGTTGAAGACTAGACAATTATAGTCTTACACTTAAATTTTAAGTTGTTTAGAAATTAAAAGGATGTTCTAGGTCTAAGAAGATGGTTTTAAGTTGGTAATGCAAGTTAGGATGGAAAATGAGTTAGGTATAGAACTTTAAACTCATGGAGATAGATGTATAATAGAATATTAATATCAGTTGCCAAATATGTATGGACTGTACATTGGGAATGTATTTTATACCTTATAATTTTCATAATTGAGTCCTAATTATTTAAAACAAAGAATTATGAGTTCTGGGAGAAGCGGGAGAAGGTAAGAGGGTGGGGCTGGGAGGTAGTGGGATTGAACTGTGATGGAGATGTAACTTGAAGTAATAAACAAACATTCAAAAATAAAAAAAATAAATAAATAAGACCTCATAAACTTGAGAAGTTTCTGCCAGCAAAGAATACCATCTGGAAAAAATGGCCAGCTACAGAATGGGAAAAAAATTTTTACCAACTAAATATCTAATTGAGGATTAATATCTAAAATACATAAACAACCAAAAAAAGAAAGAAGAGAAGAAAAGAAATTTTTAAAATACATGGAAATAAAAAAAACCAAATAACTCAATTAAAAATAAGATACAGATCAGATCGAAACAGAGCTGAGAAACACTTAGAGAAATATTAACATCCTTACTCATCAAAGAATGCAAACTAGACTCACTTTGAGATTCCATCTCATATCAGTCAGAATGACTGTGAGCAGTAAAACAATTGATAGCTAATGCTGGAAAAGATGTGAGGCAAAAGGAACACTCTTTCATTACTAATGAGAATACAAACTTGTACAGACCAATGGAAATCAGTGTGGCAGTACCTTGGGAAGCCTGGAATAGATTGTCCTAGTCATTGTTCTATTGCTGTGAGGAGGCACAATGTCTGAGGCAATTCTTATAAAGGGAAGTATCTAACTGGGGATTGCTTATGGTTTCAGAGGTTTAGTGCATTACTTTTCTATTAGTGGTAAACACTGTGAGAAGCATAGTGGCATGCAGGTAGACCTGGTACTGGAAAAAGAGCTGAAAAATCTTTATCTAGATCCACATTCAAGAGTCGCTAGACTTAGTTTGTGCCCTTGAAACCTCAATGCCTACAACACTCTAACCAGGCCACATGTCTTAATCCTTCTGAGATAGCTCCACTCCCTAATGACCAAGCATTCAAATATATGAACCTATGGGGCCAATCCTATTCAAATTACCACATAAATATACATCAAGATCCAGCTATACAACTCTTGTGCATATAACCAAAGGGCATCTGCATCTTACTACAGGGACACTTGCTCATCCATGTTCATTACTGCTCTATTCATAATATCCAGAAATTTGAAACAGCCTAGTTGTCAGTCATTTAATGAATGAATAAAAAGAATTTACACAATGGAATATTATTTTGTAATTAAAAAACAAAGTCATATATTTCTAGGTAAATGGATGGAGTTAGGAAAAAATCATCATGAGATAGGTATACCAGCTCTCCCCTCACAATAACAAGAGAAAACAAAACAAAAAACAATTGTGGTATATATTCACTTATATGTGGATTGGATTTTTGATAAGCAAACTATAATCCATATAACCAAATAGGTTAGGCATAGAGTAAGGGTCTAGGGGGAAAATGAAGGATCTACTGATGAACAGAAAATGGAATAGACAGATAGGATGGTAGAGCTGTGGAGGAAGACTGGAATAGGAGGATTAGATGGAAATGGGGAGGGATGAGGGGGTAAAACAATAAATACAGAGAGGGAGAGGTAAAATTCATGGCCATTTGAGAGGTCATGTGAAAACCTACTACAGTAGAAGCTTCTTAAAATATATACACATAAAAAATTTAAATGGAATTACCAAATAACAGAAGAGACAAAGTGCCAAGTAGACATGGCTTTCCATCAACTGAAACCTCCAGTGCCACGAATAGGTAAATCTAGTTGAGTTGTGAAAACCTCCAGATAATCCAGGCTATTGTGGATGCTATTGGTAGCTTTCAACAAACAGATGATGAGGCTCTATTGCTGAAGATAACACCAATATAACTCAAGAATATGAAGAAGTCAACCTGGTGCCTATCTAGAGCCTTCTCTCTTTTGTACTATGTTAACGGTACCAGAAGGTACTCTGCATGCTACCAGGAGGGAAAGGTAAACACTATCCAAGCTATAAAGCCACTGTTTTACCATGATGACTTGCCTGCAAAATATCCAGGTGCAATACTGGAACAAAACTTGTGGGAGTTACTAAGCGCTACTTGATTGGATTCAAAGCCTGTTACCCAATTTGAAATCTATGCCTGACACTGCTTGGGTGGCCCAGAGACTGAGTCTAGATAGGTTATGGACCTAGAAGAAAACCCAGTCCTGCTAAATAATGTATCAATAAAATGACCCCTAATGACATTCTACTGTACTCATAGATCAATGACTTGCTTAGTCATCATCAGAGAACCTTCCTTCTGCAACATATGGGAACAAGTACAGAGACCCACAACTGAACAATTTGAAAAAGTGAGAGACCTTGGAATACTCAGTTGTAAATGGGATGTCTCATCTAAATACAAGAGATAGATAGGGCATCTTCAAAAACCCCAAGAGATATGCAGAATATGGCATTCAAAGATGTGGTCTTAAATTAAGATTTTTTTTGATATCGTGACATATCAGCTCCTGACAGCACCCCCTATTCTACTCCAAGTAGAAGAAAAGCATCGAAGAATCTCCAGTGTGAGATGGTTGAATTAGTGGTAAGCCTATCTCTTGGCATGTAAAAACTCCTTGCTTCAACTGCAGACAGACTGCTGTCCAAAAAGGACAAAACTTGGTAGCAGGGAAGTCGACAGCCTAGCTCTGCCAAGACAGGGTAGGTTAGTCCTTCACAATCCCTGCTTTACAATAAATGTCTGTCAGAGAAACAGGACCAAAAGGCTGAAGACTGATGCTGGAATGTATGGAGAGAAAATGGGAACTGTCCAGGTAGTCACTGGTCTGTCATTTCTTAGTATTGGAAGCTGCAGGCCCTGCACTTCCTATACAATCAGATACATTTATCCTTCTCAGCTCTCTGAGGTGGTTGAAGAATAGACAGCTTGAGTCTCATAGCTAAATTTTGAGTTGTTTAGGAATCAAGAGGGCGTTCTAGATCTAAGAAGATGGTTATAATAGTGATGCAAGTTAGTATGAAAGCTAAGTCAGTTATAGAACTTTAAACTCATGGAGATGGTTAGAAGGTAGAAGGTTAAAGTCAGGGGCCAAATATGTATGAACTGGACATTGGGAAGGTATACTGGGCCATTTAACTCTCATAAATGTGGCATATTTAATTCTGCTGTTTTGTATAGAATTTACTGTTATAAGAGAAAGAACCATTTGTTGGAATGAAAAGAGAAGCTGTTGTGGGGGGGAAGAGGGTGGAAGGGTGGGACAGGAAGGGGGAACAGGGAAGGGTTTGCGACTGAGATGTAACTTGAAAAAAAATAAAGTACTTATAAAAAAAAAGAATTGGAGAAATCTGTAGTAGAGGAGAAAGAAAGATTGTAAGAGCCAGTGGGGATGGAAGATACCAAGAAAACAAAGCCTTCTAGACACAACAGGCCTGGCACACATATGAGCTCACAGAGACTGTGGCAAATGTGTACAGGATCTCTACAGGTCTAAGGCAATTGGGGTCCTAGCATTGGGAGAGGAAATGGGCAAAAGTTCCTATCACAAACAAAAAAGCTAACTCCGGTTGACGATTACTCATATAGTTATAGTTTTCAACTTTGTGAAGAGAAGTTGTTTTTCTGTAAGGGAACCTCAATGGGTATACAAACCACATTAAAGGGCAGGCTTCATGCCCAGAAGTAGATGGCCAACATAAAACAAATTCAATGGCATTTCTGAAAGATTTTTGTCTTATAATGCTTTTGTCATTTTCATATCTTACACATCTTTTGCTTATTTATATATTATGGTTGCTGACTTCATGTTTTTAGGAGATTTCTGTGTGTATGAGTTTGTGTGTCTCTGTGTCTATAAGTGTTCTTTTTGCTTTTTGCTTGGCTCTTTTTTCCTATTTGTTTGTTTTTCTTAGTCTGGCTTGTTTGTTTGTTTTTGGTTAGTTGTTGTTGCCTCTTAGTTTTCTAATGAAAGAAAAAGCAAGGATATGGGATTGGGTAGATGAGGAGGTAGAAGGTTCTGGGAAGAGTTGTGGGTGGGACAACCATGGTCAAAATATATCATATGAAATAATCTATTTTCAATTACAAAAGGGATACATAATAACAACAACAATAAATAATAATAATAATATAGTTTTAAAACAAAATGAAATTCTATGATTTTTTTAAAGCCAGCTAAGCAAACAATGAGGAAGAAGCCAGTAATTAGCATTCCTCCATCACTTTTGAGTCAGTTCCTGCCTCCAATTTCCTGGAGTTCCTTCAGTGACTGATGGTGATGTGGAACCATAGATGAAACAATGTATTTCATCTTCCCCTGCCAGCCTTCAAAAGAACAATGCATTTACATTAACTTCAAAAGTCCCCAAGGTGTTTTATAGACTTCACACTGTTTAAAAGTCCAGTGTCTCTTCAGGGCCTCAAGGCAGTCTTCTCATTAAGACCTCTATAAGACAAGAAAGGCAACTATCTTCTATCAGCATACAATGGCATATAATATACATTACCATTTCAAAAAGGAGGAAAGGGCATAGTGGAAAAAGTACTGGACAAAGGCAAGACAGAAACCAAACTGGGAAAACTCTAAGATCTGTAGCTCCCCACCAAATATCAGAGGGCTTATCCAACTCCATCCTCCCAGTTCTGAAACCTGCATGACATTTCTCTGTCTTGGGCTTGTCCACTCCCTGTATGAAGCTCTCCTTGGCAAATATCCCATGGTTCTGAAGCCACTAAACTAATTCAAACTTCACTTTCACAGCTTCAAGATATGGGCTCTCAAGGCCCCTTGCCCTCCCTGTGCTTCATGCATTGACTGCTCTGCCATATATTTCCTGACACCAGTAGCTTTCCTTAACTATTGAGGAAGATTCTGCAACCCCCTTAGGCACGTATCCTTACTGTCTCTAAAACAAGAATCAAATGGGTAATACTGACCAGTTTGACTCCTAACTTGGGATGGAGCCTGGCACTGTTGAATCACATTTGCTTGAAGCTTTCTTTTGTTGCTGTTTTGATCTTTTTCTTTTGAGGTTTGTGGTTTGTTTGTTTATTGTTGTTTGTTTTCAGGCAGGGTCTCACTATGACACCCTAGTTGCCCTACAAACCACAGAAATCCCACATGTGTCTGTCTCATACCCCTAACTAAGATAGCTTGTTTTAAAGTTCCATTTCATGATTAAAATTTTTAACTTAATAATAATAAATATTCTTTTTTTTCTTTTTTTAGTATATTTGTTTATTACTTAAAGATAAATCTCCATCACAGCCCCCTCCCTCCACCCTTCTTGGTTCCACCCTCCCACCCTCTATCCCTCTCCCACCTTTCCTCCTCTTCCAGTGTTGGGTGCCCCCACATTTCAGCCCCCTCAGTTCATCAGTCATATGAGGGCTAAGAGCTTCCTCTTGCCATAGGGGGATACATGGTAGATCCATTAAGGCCAAAGCCCCACTAACAGGCAACAAAGTACTTGTGTCTGTTTCCTTTGGTCTATTGGTTGTAACAGAGTTATCCTGTACTAAATGGCTAAAATCCAGTTATAAGTGAATACATGCCATGTGCATCTTTGTGAGTCTGGGCTAGCTCACTCAGGATGAGCTTTTCTAATTCCATCCATTTGGTTGCAAATTGCATGCTTTCCTTATTTCTGATAGCTGAGTAGTATTCCTTTGTATAAATGAACCATAGTTTTTTTTTTGTTTTTTTTTTTAAGATCCATTTGTTGGTTGAAGGACATCAGGTTTGTTTCCAGTTTGTAGCTATTACAAATAAAGCAGCTATAAACATAGTTGAGGATATGTCCTTGTGGTTTGGTGAGGAATCTTCTGGATGTATGCCCAAGAGTGGAATGGCTGGGTCATGAGGTAGAACTATTCCAAGTTTTGTAAGGTATCATCAAACTGATTTCCATAGTGGTTATACAAGTTTGCACTCCCACCAGCAATGGAGGAGCATTCTTTTTCCATAACCTCACCAACATGTATGTCATTTGAGTTTTTGATCTCAGACACCCTGACAGGTGTGAGATGGAATCTCAGAGTAGTCTTGAGTTGCATTTCTCTGGTGACTAAAGATCTTGAGCATTTCTTCAAGTTTCTCTCGGCCATTAGAGATTCCTCTTTTGTGAATTCTTTGTTTAGCTCTGTTCACCTTATTTTGGTTGGATTATTTGGTACCTTAGTGTTTCATTTCTTGAGTTCTTTATAAATTTTGGATATTAACCCTCTGTCAGATGTGGAGTTGGTAAAGATCTTTTCCCAATCTGTAGTTTGCTGTTTGTTTTAATGACAGTGTCCTTTGCCTTACAGAAACTTTTCAGTTTCATGAGGTCCCATTTATTGATCACTGGTCTTAGAGCCTGAGTTATTAGCGCTCTGTTCAGGAAGTGGTTACCTGTACCAATGAGTTCCAGGCCATTCCCTACTTTGTCTTCTATTGTATTTAGTGTGTTTGGATTTATGTTAAGGTCTTTAATCCATTTGGATTTAAGTTTTGTGAAAGGTGATAAATATGGGTCTATTTGCATTCTTTTACATGTGGACATCCAGTTACACCAGTTGTTGAAGATGCTGTCCTTTTTCCATTCTACAGTTTTGGCTTCTTTGTCAAAAATTAAGTGACCATAGATATGTGGGTTTATTTCTGGGTCTTTGATTCGATTCTATTGATCAACTGATCTGTTTCTAGACCAGTATCATGCTGTTTTTATTACTATTGCTCTGTAGTATAGCTTGAACTCTGGGATGGTGATACCTCCAGATGTTTTTTTATTATACAGAATTGATTTAGCTATTATGGGTTTTTTTTTTTTTGTTATTCCATATGAAGTTGAGAATTGTTCTTTAAAGGTCTGTAACGGATTGTGTTGGTATTTTGATGGGAATTGCATTGACTCTGTATATTGCTTTTGGTAGGATAGCCAATTTTATTGTTAATCCTACCTCTCCATGAGCATGAGAGATCTTTCCATCTTCTGATATCCTCTTCAACTTCTTTCTTCAAGGACTTGAAATTCTTGTCATACAAGTCTCTCACTTGCTTGGTTAGAATTACCCCCAGGTTTTATGTATATATATTGTTGTTGTTCTTACTATTGTGAAGGGTGTTGTTTCCCTAATTTCTTTCTTGGCCCATTTATCTTTTGTAAAAAGGAAGGCTACCAACTTTTTTGAATTAATTTTGTATCCAACCACCTTGCTGAAGGTGTTTATCAGTTGTAGGAGTTCTCTGATGGAACTCTTGGGGTTTCTTATGTATATGAACATATCATCTGTGAATAAGGATACTTTGACTTCTTCCTTTCCAATTTGTATCCACTTGATATCCTTTAGGTGTCTTATTGCTCTAGCTAGAACTTCAAGTACTATGTTGAAGAGATATGGGGAGAGTGGGCATCTTTGCCTTGTCCCTGATTTTAGAGGGAATGCTTTAAATTTCTCTCCATTTAATTTGATGTTGACCGCTGGCTTGCTGTATATTGCCTTTATTCTTTCTAGGTATGGTCCTTGTATGCCGGCTCTCTCTCCAACTTTTAGCATGAAGGAGTGTTGGATTTTGTAAAATGCTTTTTCAGCATCAAGTGAAATGATTGTGTGTTTTTTTTTCCTTCAGCTTGTTTATATGGTGGATTAAGTTGAAGGATTTTCATATGTTGAACCACCCCTATATCACTAGAATGAAGCTTACTTGATCATGGTGTATGATACTTTTGATGTGTTATTGGATTTTGTTTGCCAGTATTTTTTTTTTTTTTTTTTTGGTTTTTTGAGACAGGGTTTCTCTGTGTAGCCCTGGCTGTCCTGGACTCAATTTGTAGACCAGGCTGGCCTCGAACTCGCAAAGATCCGCCTGCCTCTGCCTCCCAAGTGCTGGGATTAAAGGCGTGCGCCACCACTGCCCGGCTTGTTTGCCAGTATTTTTTAAAGTATTATTGTGGCTATGTTCATGAGGCAAATTGGTCTGAAGTTCTATTTCTTTGTTGGGTTTTTGTGTGGTTTAAGCATCAGGGTGACTGTGGTCTCATAGAATGAGTTTGGCAGTGTTTCTTCTGTTTCTATTTTGTGGAAGAGTTTGAAGACTATTGATATTAGCTCTTCTTTGAAAGTCTGGTAGAATTCTGTGGTAAAATCATCTGGCCCTGGGCTTTTTTTTTTTTTTTTTGGTTGGGAGACTTTTAATGACTCCTTCTGTTTTCATATGTGTTACAGGACTGTTTAGTTTGCTGACCTGACCTTGATTTAACTTTAGTAGGTGGAATCTATCAAGAAAATTGTCCATTTGACTTAGGTTTGCAAATGTTGTGGTGTATAACCTGTTGAAGTAAGACCTAAAGATTCTTTGGATTTCCTCGATGTCTGTTGTTATTTCTTACTTTTCACTTCTGATTTTGTTGACCTGGATATTTTCCCTCTGCCTTTTAGTTAGTTTGATTAAGGATTTGTCTATTTTGTTGATTTTCTCAAATAACCAACTCATGGGTTCCTTGATTCTTTATATTGTTCTTTTTGTTTCTAAGTTGTTGATTTCAGCTCTGAGCTTGATGATTTCCTGCTGTCTCCTCCTCTTGGGAGTGTTTCCTTCTTTTTTTTTTTTTCTAGCACTTCTAGTTCTGCTATTTAGTTGCTAATATGAGCTCTCACCATTTCCTTTTTGAAGGAACTTAGTGCTATGAACCTCCTAGGAATGTTTTCATTGTATGCCATTGATTTGGGTATGTTGTGCCTTTGTTTTTGTTAGATTTTAGGAACTGTTTGATTTCCTTCTTTATTTGTTCCCTGATCTAGTGGTCATTGACTAGAGAGTTGCTCAGTTTCCATGAATGTGTAGGCTTTTTGTTATTTCTGTTGTTTTTGAAGTCCAGCTTTTTTTTTAAAATACTTTATTTTTTTTCCTTCAAGTTACATCTCAGTAACAAACCCCTCCCTATTCCCCCTTCCTATCCCGACCTTCCACCCTCTTCCCCCCAGAAGTTTCCCCATTCAGTCCAACAGATGGTTCCTTCTCTTATAACAGTAAGTATTATACAAAACAACAGATATAAATATGCCACATTTATGAGAGTTAAATGGCCCAGTATACCTTCCCAATGTCCAGTTTATACATATTTGGCCCCTGACTTTAACATTCTACTATCTAACCATCTCCTTGAGTTTAAAGGTCTATATGTGACTCAACATTCATACTAACTTGCAACACACTTTTAAGAGTATCTTCTTAGATCTATAACACCCTCTTGATTCCTAAACAACTTAAAATTTAACTATGAGACTCTAGCTGTCTATTCTTCAACCACCTCAGAGACCTGAGAGGGATAAATATATTTGCTTATATAGGAAGTGCAGGGCCTGCAGCTTCCAAAACTAAGAAAGGACATACCAATAACTGCCTGGACAGTTCCCATTTTCTCTCCATACATTCCTGCATCAGTCTTCAGCCTTTGGGTCCTGTTTCTATGACAGACATTTGTTGTAGAGCAGGGATTATGAAGGACCTACCTACCCTGTCTTGGCAGAGTTAGGCTGTCGACTTCCCTGCTACCAAGTTTTGTCCTTTTTGGACAGCAGTCTGTCTGCAGTTGGTGCAAGGGGTTTTTTTATGCCAAGAGATAGGCTTGCCACTAATTCAACCATCTTACAGTGGAGGTTATTCGATGCTTATCTTCTACTTGGAGTAGAATAGGGAGTGCTGTCAGGCGCTGATATGTCTCGATATCAAAAAAAAAAAGAAAATCTTAATTTAAGATAACATCTTTGAATGCCATATTCTGCAGATCTCTTGGGGTTTTTGAAGATGCCCTATCCATCTCTTGTATTTAGATAAGCAAATGTTGCTTGTCTCTTAGCAACTTGATTACTGGGTAGTTTAGAGAATATCTGTGATAGACTGTCATAGTAGCTAACAAAGTGACATGTTTGCATGACTAGGAGTTTGTTTTACTTAACTATCCTAGACCGTTTTAGACGGTTGGTATCAAGAGGTCAGAGCTTCACATTTTATTTTTAAGTATCTCTAGGTATGATACCATTAGGAAGCGTTACCTTTAAATTTGTATCAATATACAAAGATCTGGTTTAGCTCCAAGGTGACAGAATGATTTCTTCTTTAACCCGGATTGAAAGATAACGCTTTGTATGTTGTCAGAAGGGAAATTTGCTTCAGGAGTACTACCTAGCCCCCCCCCCCCCCCCCAAAAAAAAGAGGGCAATTGTCCTAGGGTTGGGATTGGGGCAGGGCTCTGTTCTTATCGTTCCAGGAGAATCGAAGCGTCCATTAGGGGAGCCCGAGGATGGCTGGACAGCGGAAACCTCAGCAGAGAGCAGAATCAGGCACCAAGGAGGATGAGTGACCCAGTTGATTCTTCCTGGCAGACTTCCTCAATAGCTGTCTCCATAGGGGGCCTGCAACCACCACAGCAATCCAATGTCACTGGGACCATTCAGCTCTACACAATGCCCCGGCAGGAACCTCAGTGAAGCTTGCAAGATCAGCTTCTGCCTACAAACCCCTTAGGTCATCTAAATAGCTGAGAACAGAAGGACTGAACATAAAAGGAGTGTACTATCATTTTTAACCATTTTTTCCATTTGGGTTCGGGCCCCAAACAGGTCTACTACGATCCAAATCAGCAGGAAGTCACTTTAAGAGAGCGACCTCCCATGCCCAGAGGGTGGGGAGGGTGTTTCTCCGCCCTTCTTTTTGGTTATTTGAAGGATAACTGAAAACTCTGATATTTAGATGAAGAGACTACAAGCTGATAAATGGTCCTGTCTTAATGGGTTTTGGAGGTTAGCCCCAGGGACTTCCTACTTTTCCTTTTCTGTATCCTTCTTCCTCTCCTATGTAGGAGTGCATGGGCTTGAGAAAAATGAGATATAGACATAGCACAGGAAGGTCCAAGAAGAAGGGGCAGATTATTGAATATGCCCTTATACCTTTGTATATTGATACAAAATTAGTAGTTTATTTGGCTAAAGTGGTATTGACCATTGTTTATTGTGCAAAAATAAGATTGTATTGGATTACATCGGTATTGATCTCTGTATATTAATACAAAATTAAGATTATAGTTGGCCACAATGGTATTGACCCTTGCATATGGACGTAATATTAAGATTGTATTGGGCTACATAGGCATTGATCTTTGTATATTGATACATAATTAAGAGTATATTTAACCACAATTGAAGTCCAGCTTTAATCCATAGTTGTCTGATAAGATACAAGTGGTCATTTCAATTTTCTTGTGTCTGTTGAGGCTTGCTTTGTGTCCAACTATATGGTCGATTTTGGAGAAGTTTCTGTGTGGTGCTGAGAAGAGGGTTTATTCTTTTGTGTTTGAGTGAAATGTTCTGTAGTATCTGTTAAGTCCATTTGGTTCATGACATCTGTTAGACTCATTATTTCTCTGTTTGGTTTCTGTCTCCATGACCTGTGAATTGTTGTCAATGGGGTGTTGAAGTCTCCCACTACTAATGTGTGGGGATCGGTGTGTGATTTAAGTTTTAGAAGAGTGTGTTTTACAAATGTGGGTGCCCTTGTATTTGGGACATATATATTCAGTATTGTTATGTCCTCTTCATGAATTTTTCCTTTGACAAGTATGTAGTGTCATTCTCTATCTTTTTCGATTAATTTCAGTTGAAAGTCTACTTGATGTTAGGATGGCTACTCCAGCTTGTTTCCTGGGACCATTTGATTGGAAAATCTTTTCCCATACCCTTTACTCTATGGTAGAGTCTATCTTTGTTAGTAAGGTGTGCTTCTTGTATACTGCAAGATGATGGGTCTTGTTTACGGATCCATTCTGTAGGCCTGTGTCTTTTTATTGGTGAGTTGAGCCCATTGGTGTTGAGAGATATTAATGACCATAGGTTGTTATTTTCTGTTATTTTTATGTAAGTTGTGGTTGTGTGTTTGTGTGTTTCTTTTGGTTTAGCTGCAGTGGACCTTTTTTTTATTTCCTATGTTTCCTTGGATGTAGTCATCTTCTCTGGGTTGGAATTTTCTTTCTAGGATCTTCTGTAGAGTTGGATTTATGGATAGATATTGTTTACAATGGTTTTGTCATGGAATATCTTGTTTTCTCCATCTATGTTGATAGAGAGTTTTGCAGGATATAGTACTTTGGGCTGGCACCTGTGGTCTCTTGGGGCTTATAGGACATCTGGCCAGGCCCTTCTGGCTTTTAAAGTTTCTGAGAAGTCAGGTGTGATTCTGATGGGTCTGCCATTATATGTTACTTAACTTTTTTCTTGTAGAGCTTTTAATATTCTTTCTTGTTCTATACATTTGGAGTTTCAATTATTATGTGACAAGAGAAATTTCTTTTATGGTCTAATCTATTTGGTGTTCTCTATGCATCTTGGACTTTTACTGGCATCTCTTTCTCAAGGTTTGGGAAATTTTTTCTATGATTTTATCCTTCCTCAGAATGTGTCTGTACAGGTTGCTGCCATTTTGCTTCCCTTCCATAAAAAAATTCTTATACAAATATGTAAACTCAAAGGATTCTCAGAAATCAATTAATAAATTAAATCACAAATAATAAAAAAGTCATATCTTTCTGTACGGTGTCAGATAAAATCAGCAGCATTGTCTCACTATTTCCATTTTTTTCCTCTTTATTGAAATTAGATTTTTTTTTCTCATATAATATATTCTCATTGCAGTTTCTCCTCCCTCTTCTCCTCTCATTTCGTCCCTACCTCCTTTCCCATCTACATACATTAGATGTCCCTCATTAGAAAACAAACAGGCTTCTAAAGGATAATAATGAAATAAAATATAATAAGATGAAACAAAAACTAACACATCAAAATGGACAAAACAGAAAGAGGAAGAAGGAGAAGAGAAAGGAGGAGACTAAGAAATTCCCAAAAGAAGGCACAAGAAACAGAGACGCTCTCAATCTCACACTCTGGAATACCATAAAAGAACTTGAAATGAAAGCCATAATATATACACAAAGAACTCGTTCAGTAAAAAGAGAAAAAAAAATAAATAAGTAAAATACAGATTAAAGTAAAAAATAATAAAATAACACTTTAAAAAAATAAAGGGAAATAAAAAGAAAAGGCCCTGACATTGTGAGATAAGAAACCTCCAAGGATGTCATTGAGTTTGTTTTCTGTTAGCCATCTACTGACACCCTTTAAGAATAGTTTGTTTCCCTAGCCAGACCTCCTTGGAAGAAACTAAATTTTCATTTGCAATTGGCTATTATTTGGAGATTGCTTCTGTGTTAGAGATGGGCGCATGTGTTCATTTCTTTAAGCTCTAGAGCCCCATCAGGTGCAGACATGTGCAGGTCCTGTGAATACTTCCTCAGTCTCTGCAATTTCTTATGTGCATGGATCTTGTTGCTTTTGAAGGCTTTGTTTTCTTGAAGTCCTCCATTCCATCTGGCTCTTACATTCTTTCTGCCTCCTCTTTTGCAGGCTCCCTCAGCCCTGAGTGGAGACATTTGATAGAGACAACCCAGGAGGCTGAGTGGTCTGTCTCTGTATTCATGAGGTCTAGCCATGCGTTTCCGTATTTCTTTCCATCTTCTTCAGGAGGAAGCTTTTCTGATGATATCTGAGCAAGGCACTGAACTGTAAGTATTGCAGAATGTCATTAATAATTATTTAATTGCTACATTTTATTTTTGTTTGTTTGTTTAGAACAGCAGTATTTGGTTTTATGCTAGGTCCCTGGGCTATCTAGTCTTAGGTTGCTGACCATGCAAGCTGCCATGCAAGGGTTGCATCTTGTGGCATACACCTTAAGTCAATTAAGATATTAGTTAGTTACTCCCACATGCTTTGTGCCACCATTGCCTTAACATATTTTGCAAGCAGAAGCAGGACACCATTGTAGATCAAAGGGTTTATGGCTGGGTTAGTGTTTACATGTCCCCTTTGGTAGAGTACATAGTGCTTGTACCAAAGATGTTAGAACATAGAGATAAAGGCTCTCTGTAGGCATCAGCTCAACTTCTTCATATTCAATGAGTTCCATAGGTGTTATTTTCAGCAATGGTGACTTGCCATCAGTTTGGGTAGTGACACCTTTAGTCTTGGTATCAGGTTACCAAGGCAGGTGGGACAAGGTAAGATATAGCTTTTGCCAGTTGCTAATCATATGTTTATATGACATAAACCCACTTGGTATGTCTGCTGTCAGCTTTGCTCTGGGTTGTTGCTATCCCTTTAGGGTACAAAATGCAGAAATATTTGTTTATTCGCCTTATGTCATTGGGTTCTCTCTTCTCAAGTCTATGACTCTTGAAGCTTCTTTGACTTTATCACAGCCCCAAATTTTTCCAAAAGGTATTTGAGATAGTTTTCTTATATCTCATATTCTTTTAAGGAAACACAAAGATTCTGTCTGAATGTCTAGTGAGAACACCACTGTTGTCTATTCCACTCACTGTTTGCTTTGGAGGGTAAGGTGCTCCATCATCCAGAAAACTTCTAATACCCTCTTCCTCTTGTTTTACCTATCAGAATATGATGCCAATACTTTGAAATGTCTCATGATTACTGTTATGTCATCAACATAATGCTCAGAATCCTCCAGGAATCCAAATATTTTAACTCAAAACACAGAGTACTTAGATACTTCTTTACTTAATTTTTTTTCAGCTTCCAGTTACAAAAGTTCCATTAGAAAGTTAAAACTTATAAAGTAACATTCAGTGTTGCTGAAGCAGTGTGGATGGAGTTGCAGAAAATGCTGAAGAAAGAACTACTGCATAATAGATCAGTCTTTCATCCAAATGCACTCAATATTTTAGAGATGCTTTTTGATAGGTAAAATAGTGTTAGCTAGAAGGCAACAAAGATGTGAGCTAAACTAATAGTGACTAGAGAAGAAAAAAGCCACTAATTGACAAGTTTTTCTATGCCAAATCTTTGTTCTTGCCACTCTGATATCACACATTCATTGATTCAGAGTTCTTTCAAAACTCAAAAAATCATTAATAATTATGAGAGTATTTAATGTCTACTTGAGAATGGTGCTTGAGGCAATTATTCCCAGAAGGATCTTCCAGCCACTTTATTTTTTCAGTCCTAGAAGGTCTGAAACTATATATGGGAGAGTCAAAACAGGAACCAGGGCAAAATCAGCTACTACAAATGAAAAATAAGAGAAGAGTATGACCTCAGGTGCAAAAGAAAAGTCCAAATTATCTTTTTGTTGAGCAGATAAAATCATTGTCAGATTTAGAACCCAGGAAGGCAGCCTGGTAGGGAGCACTATCAAGCTCAAGGGAAGATTTGACAAAGAATTTGAGAAAATAAAAAAGTCAGCATTGGTACCTATTCACTTTGGACAAGTAGGCTTGGATCTGGGAATGAGATCAAACAGAACAAGCTGGCAGGAGCTATGTAACCCTAGCTGGAGTCAGCTAGACACCTTCTCTGGGACTTGCTGTCTACCATCCTAGTTTGAGGTTTATGGAGGCCTTTATGTCAAGGAAATAAGATGCAGAGTGACAGAGAAAGATATTCAACATCTCCCTCTGTCCTCTGTGTGCACTCTTAAGTAAACCTCCTGGAAAAAAATGCATGTGCATACACACACACACACACACACACACACACACACACACACACACGCACATTAAGCCTTTAAAGGCAAAAAGCCAGGGGTGACTTCGTAAGACTATTTCTTAATATAAATTATGGCCTTGATATGAGATGGATCCACTGTTGTGTGGTCCAGTGAAGGAAGAGTTCAAGAAATAGATTTCTGACAAGTGATCACATCTGCAGTGCATTGAGTAAGCTGAATGTATCTCTACGTCTATTTATATTCATTATTCACGGGTTTGAGGGTGTAAGAACAAAAGATCAACTCTAGAAAAGAATTGGTGTGCACCATAGCTGATAAAGTGATTATACCTGTTTCACCCTAATAAAGAAGTGCAAACATTGGTGGGTTCACCTTCGAGACCGCACAAGTGGTGTTCTTTTTGTTTTAAATGTTTGTATAAGGATGAAAAATAGAAAATGGCGCTATGGCATTTTCTAAATAAACTTCTGGTTGTGTTATATATATCTACCACTCCATTTTTAGGAATTCACTTGGGCCTAATTAAGACTGGTTACATAAAGTTGCATTAATGATTACCAGCTATACCTCAGGGATGAATAATGAATAAAGTAATGAATACTTTGTACAATGATTGAGGCAGATGGCAGAACAGGGAAATGCTGTGATATTAACAAAGACATCTTTTTCTCTGTTCGGAGAGAAAGCAAAAATTATGCCCAGTGGGGAAAAATGACATCACAATGTATGAAGCCCATAGAAATATACAACACATGTTAATATTTCAGAAATATCACTTAAACTAGGGCATGGAGGGCTGTGGAATGATACTGATATGGTCTGTTCACCTGTCTCAGCATCTTGACTTGCCTGGCTCTAAGAAAGGAGGAGGCAGACAGAAATAGGAGAGCAGGTAAATAGAAACATTTGTCTCCCATACAAAAATACCACAAACAGGAAAGGAGAAATTCAAATGGTAAGGTAAAAACACTGAGACCCTCAGGGGCAGCAACTTGGCATCTGAGAGAACTTGGCAAATTTTGTACAGAATTGTAGTGATTTTTTTTTTCATTTATAAAGACTTGGGGGTTCATAACCTCTATCTATCCTTGAAATTTCCCAGTGGAATTTGTAGAAGGCAACCAGGCATTCTGGCATGACTTTTATGCTAAGAATTCCAGAAGTAATAAAACTATAAAATGCATCCTCTAGCAGTTCTGACTCTCATAGACCATAGTTTAGGGGCTACATTTTGTCCACTAACTTTTCTCAAGTCTTATTACGCCTTACAGCATCTTTTTAGAATCCTATTGCCCCTAATTTTCTCCTCTATCATCTTTCCCTGTCACTCAGATGTGAAGTATGTCTCTACTTCCTAGATCGCTTCAAATGCAATTCCTTTGCCAGTTGCTGGATCCTCACCCTCCTGTTTCTTGTTCTATTCAGTATCCAACTCTCTCTTGAGATCCAACTCACCTCTCAGATGCCTGAGACGTGAAGGTGCATTACATGTCTTTTGATTGCATCCCTACTATGCAGTTTGAGTTTTCAATAAGTGTGTAAAGAAATGTCATTGAAAGATTAATTTGATTTTTCAGGTATTTGATAGGAAACATATAATGCCTTTATCATTAAAATACACTAAAAACCAATTTATATAGCCAAGGTTCTTTAATAAACTTTATTTCATGTTTACCCTCAGGCTTTATCAGAACATATCAGAGGTGATAAATTAAATTTTAGATAAGTCAACTTTCCTTGAAAGCATGGCCATTAGGAATGCATTCCAACCTCCTTAGTTTCCTCCTTGACTGATTTTTATTGTACTCACACCCCAGCAATGACACTGAACACCAAAGCAATTTGTCACATGGAGAGTTTTATTGTTTCTCACCTGGGCAAACTCAGAATTTCTTGCCAAATGTCAGAGTTGTAAATACTAATGGATTGTATGTCTGCCCTTTGGGGATTCAGACTTGAAGCATATACTACAGTTGTCAGTGGATATATGGAATGCAAAGACCCAAGTCTTCTGTCTCTAAACATAGTGTGGAAGGATTGTCTATAGTGGACTGTTGATGATCAGGTTTAGGAAGTGATAGTTCAGTCAAGATGAAGTTGAGGTGATGTGGGGATTTGACAACTAAATGATTTTGTCTTCTCTCAGATCACCTCTCTTTCCCTTTCTCTGGCTCACTGGTTCATGAAATTCCACCCAGTGCAATCATGCCACCCAAGGAGTTGTTTCCAGTGCCTGAGTAAAAGGTGAGATAACTTAGGTGGAATAGGGACAGAGATTAACTCTTCAGATTAAAGTCTCGTAGAACAGCTACAGTCAATGCTGAGAGACAAGGTCACAGAGTAAAACACATCCATCCTATGTAGTGCTGGGCACTGCAGCTTAAGCAGGGCATCACATTTGATATGCAGCAATGAGTCTCACTGTTAGGTCTATCTGATGAAATTTCCAAGAGAAAGGATATACTTTCATATCTTTGACAACAGATCCTGAACATCTGCCTAGAACTTGCCACTAATCCCTCTCCTGTTGCTCCTTCACTACTGAGTTATGTCCTTTCCATCAAAATTCAACCTTCCTACTTCATTGTAACTAACATGTCAATCACTTCCAGATTCATTTCTAGTGACTGAAGTTTTATGCCTGATCATGATGTTTTTCTATTTCTGAGTTATGCTGAGCCCACACTATGAGTGTGATCCTTTCTTCTTAGGAAACTCCTTAATGTATAATATGAGGGTTTTGGGCACTAGATGTATATACACTTAGGTAATTGGTAATTACCCCTGCAAGATATGGTTGAAGGAAAGGTTATTTTTTATTATTATTATAGATATTAGCGAGAGTATAGGCAGAGACATCTGGAGGAGTCCAGAGTAGAGTGAAAGTAGTAGATTGATTATGGCCAGCAGATTGTACCTGGCCGTAATTGGATAAGGGTAAAGGATGAGAGGGAAAGACAGAAAAAGGGCCAAGAGAGATCAAGAGAGGGCACCAAGAGACAGCATAGCTGAGATAGCAGGGTTAAATGAAAAATGAGAAGCTGGGGAAGAGAAGCTTCTAAGCTGGAAGAAGTTTGGTGTGGGGGGATGAATAGCTGAGAACCATGAACTCTGAAATAGGTAATAAGTACTTGTCGTATTGTGGGAGTCTGGAAGGCCAGAGTGAACTTCGTTATGCTAATAGGCACCAAAGATTGTCATTTGACCCTTGTCCTTTGACAGAAGGGAACTGGCTTCTTGAGGAATGCTGACTTTTGTCTAATGGTCAGAATTTGGACGTAACATTGAACTTCTTCCCATTTGTAGAGATTGTGTGAACTCTCGTTAATGCTGAGTCCATCTGAGATTTTCATCCCATTTATAAAGTCCCTGTTGACACCATGTCCTCCTACTCATGCTCTTGTCAGAAACTCATCCCATGCCCACTGCTCATGTCACTTCCCTTTGAGGATGCTCTGGTCTCTGCACTGCTTCATTCTTCCTTTCAGGACATATCACTAAAACTTTTTGTATAAGAAGGAAATTTAGAGCACACCTTCTCCTCTATTGGGCATGCTTGGGTACAAGGACATGGGCTTTCCTTGAGGAATGGTTACAGATCATAGACTACTAACAGCTGGGTGTTTCCTTCTTTTCTAGGGCAGACCTGCACATGTTCAAGACAGTTCAAAAGTGTGTGCCAGAATGAGCAGCTCTGTATGATGGTGGGAAGAGACGGCATCTTGGGGGCACTATTGAATGAATGCTCTGTATAAATGATGCTTATGCCTCCAAATCACTCTCTATAGCCTCAGAAAACCATAAAACATTCATTTCTCAATGGTATAGTGTGCTAAGGAAGTGGGGCTCTCCTATACTGGAAGTTTCCTCCTTTGGTTTGATGTAAGGACCATACACATTATTGCCCACTGGCCTCCTCTGTCAAATCAAAGGAGGCTATACACTTCAAAATGTGCTTAATAGTCATTTTCAACAAGAAGAGTGGTTTGGGCCAGAGGATTTCTGATTAAATTTTATATTTCTGGGAATCTAAATTTGCAGCAAACACAGTCAAAAAATGGATCATTCAATTTCTTTCTTTGTTGTCTGTTATATATTTACTTGACTGAGCAGTGGTTTAATATCAAGTACACTCAACTGAATTGGTTCATGTTTTTCCTGCTGTTTGCCTATCTAGCCACCATCCAGCAAACCCAGCACTAGACCTCTGGTTATCGTTCTCCTCTGAGAGTGCTCAATCACATCCTAAGAGACTTCTGACAGTGAGACTACTATAGGAGATAAGAGTTACAATGCCATTTGGAAAGAAAGCATTTGGTGGCATTTTAACTTCTTGTGCCTTTCTGGAAGAATTTATAAGTGTTAAAGAGATATGAAATCATGCATTATTAAAATTTTGGAAAAATTGCTATAGTGCATCTTCTAAAACTGAATGAATGTTAAATTCATGTCCTGAGTGTAAGGAATTGGCAACATATGAAAATGAAAAACACTTTTAGTTTCTCATTAGGCATTATATTAAAGCTCAAAGATCTTACATGGCTTTATATACATGCCTCCTTTCTGGCTCCTCTCCATAAGTTCTTTCTGTTTTCCCATGAGCTCCAACTGCAACTCACTTCTTAATGTATTACAAATAAATTCAATACCAGCCTTGTTTGGGGCCTGTGCACACGATCCTTCCCTTGGAGACAAAGTTCGTGAGATTCCTTTATTTCTTCAAACAATAACACATTGGAACTACAAAAGTCCCCAGATAGTCAAAACAGTCTTGAGCAAAAAGAAAAATGCTGGAGAGATTACAATTCCAAATCATAAGATCTATTTCAGAGCCATTTAACAAAAACAATATGGTTCTGTCACAAAAACAGACATGTGGACCAATGGAGCAAATCAAAGACCAAACATACAACTTCAGCCATTTAATATTTGAAAAAGACACCAAAAGCATATGCTATATAAAACAATTTAGCAAATTATGTAATTGTATTATAATCTCAAAAATAAAATAAATTGTTACCATTATATAACCTTTTATTAAGTATTCACTAATCTGTTTATTATGTTTTGATTTCCAATGAGAGAAATCATTTTATTGTTCAGAGGTTTACCTCACATAGGTGCTAAAAAATAAATACTTACAGCTCAAAAAAATGAAAGATGACTGGTGAAAACCCTTTGTACATAAACCTTTCATTTGTCAAGTCAGTTTGTGTTCTGGGTCCAGCAACAAGGACATTGCTCTCAATAGGATTTGTATTTATTGGCACATTCTGTACATGTTGACTTCAGAAAGTGAATGCTGCTTCACTTCAGGTTTGGAAAATCAAAATGAATCCCAATGATGCCCAGAAGATGTCAGATGGCAGATGTGGTGTTGAATGAGAATGACTCCCACGGAGAAGATTTCAGAAGTTTGGTTTTTTTTTTCCCATAAAAATATAAATGCTTGAGGATATAGCACATATATTTAACCCAATTTGTACATTACATAGAATACACATGGATCAAAGGACTTACAAGGAACCGCACTTATTTATAACTTTGTTTTGTGGCTAACAACCAATTTAATTGAAGAAAATTTAATTATGATACATGGGAGTGCAATGAAAGATTCATTTTTATTTTACTAACTGCTTGAACAAAATTAGATACAATGGAGAACATTTATAATTTAAAAATCTTTTGGGATTAAGTTATCTTAAAAGATTTAAAAAGACTATCAAGGATCTAAGTTCCTATCAAAATTAATGCTTTTATGGAATCAGTGGGAGAAATTTCACAGGAAATTGAATGTCTGGGTATTCCTGGGGTTGAGATATAGGGTATTTTTTTCTGGAGTATATGGAGAGACTTTTATCATAAAAACTAGGTAGACTGCAGAAATTTAGAACAAAGCTGTTAAAGGAATTTGGGAAATCACAGTAACACACAGAGGATGACAGAAATGAAATGTGAGATAAGAAATGTAGTATTCTTTGTAACAGAATCAAAGCTGTGTGGTAACTAAACAAACAGCACTGTAGAGGAGAGTCCCAACAGGCAGAAAGTATTTGGGGGCTAATTAGAGATATAGCTTTCCTCAAGCAGAAACTTGGATAGTTGAGGCCAGCTTAGGTTTCAGTCTCTGTCCTGTGCTTTCATGGCTCTAGGGACAGATCTGACTTTGGTAGCCAGGGAATGAGACAAAGAAAGACAAAAAGACACATGGCCAGAAAGTTGAGATCAAGTACTCTGGGCTTTCAGATGGAGAAATCTTAGTATTCTAGAAGCTCAGTGTATTATATAGATTTGAGCAAAGAAGCAGGGTTATTTAAGTTATACAAGGAGGTAAAGTCATTGCATACAGATCAGCAATAAAGTAGGGTTTAGGATATGCAGATGGGTCAAGAAGACAGGTTTAGCTATTCTCAGCAGGAGCAGTCTCTGGAAGGGAACAATCTTCAGGCTGTAAATATCTGGGGCAAGAGGGGAGAAAGCTAGGGTGGAAAATTCTACATCTACATAATGGACCAGAAGGGAAGGCTTTGCCATTTCCTTCAGCCTTGTGGTGGGGGGAGGGATGAATTTTCCTATGAGTCTGACATTAGTGTCCTTGACATGTCTGGATCATGTCAATAACACACATTCACCGAGGACTTCACTCACCATGGGCTTCCTTCATTCTCACAGTTTTCCACTCTTTGCTGTGTGGTGTGGGTTACGTCTTATTTTTCTATTGCTGATTTTAAAAAACACACCATGACGAGTCAACTTATAAAAGAAAGTATTTATTTTGTGCCCACAATTCCAGAGTGTTAGAGTCCATGATCATTACAGTGGGGAACATGACAGTAGGCAGGAAAGCAATCATGGTGTTCAATCAGTAGCTGAGAGCTAACATACTAAGATACAACCACAAATTAGAAAAATCACTGGGGATACCCTGGGATTTTGAAACCTCAAATCCAGTGACATATCTATCTCCTCTAACATGGTCATGCCTCTTGATACTTTCAAAAAGCTCTACCCACTGGAGCTAAGTATTCAGACATGAGCTTGTTAGGGCCATTCTCTTTCCAACCACAGCAGCTGGAAAGTACAGCTACAACTGCAAAACTTCTGTTGGACCTAGCCTGTATAGTTTATTTTCTCACATGTGTCACTTAGGATTTTATAGGGATAGATAATATGGTAGATTCTATTTTAATCTCCCTTGGCATGTCCTTTCCTGATGTCCATATCATTCCCTGTTTTGCCTATGCAGTGATGGGTAGGTATATCATGGACTTGAGATGCTCTAGACAGAAAACTTTTACCTGCCTGAAGGTCTCTGATTGGTACCACCCAAGATGCTCCTCTACTCAGTCTACACAGAGGGATGATGCTTGCTAATGGGTTGAGGATGGCCTCTGGTCACCACTTGCTGGTGGTTGTCATCAGTCATCATGGCATCTTACACTGTGTGGGGTCCCCTGGTAAAGTTCGTGAGAAGAATCCTCCGTAGCTTTCACCTCAGGGTCAGATAGTTCCATCAGCACCTGCCCACTACTGCCTCTTCAAAGCACAAACTATGAGTCCCCACTTTCTTATTTCCTCTTTGGAAGAATCTCTCCCTTGTGGGACATCAGCCTATTCTTTCCTATTTCTTCTTCTCTGCCTGTTTATGAAGAACAGCTGTCACCTCCAATGTCATCTGACAAGCACACTTCATGAGCTCTGGAGTCTTTTTTTTTGGGGGGGGGAGCATTTTAGAAAATATTTATTCATTATTTGTTATGAAAAATTCAAATGCAAAATATGGAAGCCGTTAGCACAGATCAGCCATATTTCCCTCTGACTTCATTTTTCAGCATTTTTCCATTTTTGACTTACTTAATCCCTGTTTGTTTTCCATTACTCTATCAGCTTATTTAGGGAGGAAGTATTTCAAAATAAATTGCAGTTGTCATCAGCCTTACCCCTCCACATGCTTATCAATAAATTATAGCTTAATATTTATGTTTTTCTTTTGATATTGAATTTATTAATAATGAAGTATAAGAATCTAACGTATACATTAACCAATGTGACTAATGGATGCTGCTGCTCTTGAACACACAAGAGCATGCATAGGACCCATTTATTTGGGAATATCTTATCCTTACTAATTCATTCATTCTCCTCTTGATAGGCAACCAGCATCTAGTGTCTGTTCAATTGGTTGTACTTTTTTTTTACACATCCTTCTTCAAGGCCTGAGAGTTCCAGTTACTTCACATCCTTGCCAACATTTGATACTATCAGATATATTTTTAGTATTGAGTGACTGTATGGTAGAATTTGATGACAGTTTTAATTTGTATGGCCTAATGAATAATTTTTAGGAGTGTTTTTCAGTATTTTTTCCACTCCCTTTTATCCTCCTCTGTGAGTTGTTTGGATCTTCTGATATTTAGAAAACAGGATTGTCCTGCATCATCAGGTTTTGGGACTTGATTTCACATGTACGTTTTTATTTATTTTTTTTAATTTTTTTCCTTTATTTTTTATTTCCTCAAGTTACATCTCAATTGCAGTCCTCTCCCTATTCCCCCCTCCAGTCCCACCCTCCCACCCTCATCCCCCATCCTCTTCCCTTTTATTTTCTTTTAAATTTAAAGTATATCTTATTTCCCCCTACAGTTTTCCCTTTCAGCCCAACAAATGGCTCTTTATCTTATAATAATAAATACAATACAAAACAACAGAGGTAATTAGGCCACAGTTATGAGGGTTATATGGCTTGGCGTACATTCCCAATGTCCAGTCCATATGTATTTGGTACCTGACTTTAATATTCTACTAACCATCTCCATGAGTTTAAAGTTCTATATCTGACTCAACATTCATACTAACTTGCAACACAATTTTAAAAGTATCTTCTTAGATCTATAACACTCTCTTGACTCCTAAGCAACTCAAAATTAAATTATGAGACTCTAGCTATCTGTTCTTCAACCACCTCAGAGACCTGAGAGGGATAAATAGATCTGATTTTATAGGAAGTACAGGGCCTGCAGCTTCCCAAACTAAGAAATGACATACCTGTGGCTGCCTGGACAGTTCCAATTTTCTCTCCATATATTACAGCATCGATCTTCAATCATTTGGCCCAGTTTCTCTGACAGACATTTATTGTAGAGCAGGGGTTATGAAGGACTTACCTAAGCTGTCTTGGCAGAGCTAGGCTGTCGACTTACCTGCTTCCAGGTTTTGTCCTTTTTGGACAGCATTGTGTCTACAGTTGGAGCAAGGGGCTTTTCCTACCAAGAGATAGACTTGCGACTAATTCAATCATGTCCCACTGGAGATTCTTCGATGCTCATCTTCTACTTGAAGGAGAATAGGGGGTGCTGTCAGGAGTTGATATGTCTTGATATAAAAAAATCTAAAGTTACAAAAACATCTTTGAATGTCATGTTCTGCAGATCTCTTGAGGTTTTTGAGGAGGCCCTATCTATCTCTTATATTAGGGTAAGCAGATATTGCTTGTCTCTTAGCAGCTTTATTTCTGATTAGCTTAGAAAATAACTATAATAGGCTGTCATAGTACCTAACAGAATGACCGGCTTACATGACCATTAGTTTGCATTTCTTAATTATCCTAAACAGTTTATGACAATTAGTAATAAAAGGCCGAAACATCACATTTCATTTTTTTTCTTTACCTCCTAACACTTCCATCCCATTTCTCTGGGGTGGGGTGTCCTTATTTAACAGTCCGTCATCTCAGTTGAGAGAACGTATGAGGGCCAAGAGCCTCCTCATTCATTGGGGGTCCACAAAGCAGTACCATCAGGGAAAAGTGTCTCATTGCCCGGGAGAGAGAATTACTAAACAAGCAAACCAATAAGCAGACAAATAGATAAAAAAGACTAAAAAATAGAAAAAAATATTAAAAAAATAAAAAATTAAAATTAAAAATAAAAAGTCTATGTCCAAGTTCCCTTTGGTGTGTTAGTTGTAGTATCGATACCTTCTACTATATAGCTAAAATCCTACTATAAGTGAAGAGATGCCATATGCGTCTTTCTGAGTCTGGGTTAGCTCACTCAGGATGAGCTTTTCTAGTTCCATCCATTTGGCTGCAAATTGCATAATTTCATTGTTCCTGATAGCTGAATAGTATTCCATTGTGTAGATGTACCATGTTTTTTTAACCCATTCTTCAGTTGAGGGACATCTGGGTTGTTTCCAGTTTCTAGCTATTACAAATAAGGCTGCTATAAACATAGATGAGGAAACTTCCTTATGATTCCGTGAAGAGGCATTTGGGTACATACCCAGAAGTGGTATGGCTGGGTCCTGAGGCAAAGCTATTCCAAGTTTTCTAAGATATCGCCACTGACCTCCGTAGTGGTTGCACAAGCCTGCATTCCCACCAGCAATGGAGTAGGGTACCCCTTTCTCCACACCCTCGCCAGCATGTGCTGTCATTTGAGCTTTTGATCTTAGCCATTCTGACAGGTGTGAGATGGAATCTCAGAGTCATCTTGAGTTGCATTTCTCTGATGATTAAGGATGTTGAGCATTTCTTCAAGTGTCTCTCAGCCATTAGAGATTCCTCCTTTGTGAATTCTCTATTTAGCTCTGTCCCCCATTTTTTTGATTGGATTATTTGGTTTCTTGGCATTTAATTTCTTGAGTTCTTTGTAGATTTTGGATCTTAGCCCTCTGTCATATGTGGGGTTGGTGAAGATTTTCTCCCAGTCTGTAGGCTGCCGTTTTGTTCGAATGACAGTGTCTTTTGCCTTACAGAAGCTTTTCAGTTACATGAGGTCCCATTTATTGATTGTTGATCTCAGGTCCTGAGCTGTTGGTGTTCTGTTCAGGAAGTTGTCACCTGTGCCAATGAGTTCGAGGGTTTTTCCCACTTTTTCTTCTAATAGATTTAGTGTGACAGGTCTTATGTTAAGGTCTTTGATCCACTTGGACTTAAGTTTTGTACAAGGTGATAAGTATGGATCTAATTTCATTCTTTTACAAGTGGACATCCAGTTGGACCAGCACCATTTGTTGAAGATGCTGTCCTTCCATTGTGCCGTTTTGGCTTCTTTGTCAACAATTAGGTGGCCATAAGTGTGTGGGTCTATTTCTGGATCTTCAATTCGATTCCATTGATCTACTGGTCTGTTTCTATACCAATACCATGCTGTTTTTTACAGCTATTGCTCTGTAGTACAGCTTGAAATCTGGGATGATGATACGTCCAGATTTTTTTTTTTTTTTTTTTTTTTTTTTGGTACAGGATTGATTTAGCTATTCTGGGCTTTTTGTTGTTCCATATGAAATTGAGAATAGCTCTTTCCAGGTTGATAAAAATTTTGTTGGTATTTTGATAGGAATTGCATTGAATCTATACATTGCTTTTGGTAGGATGGACATTTTTATTATGTTGATCCTACCTATCCAAGAGCTTGGGAGATCTTTCCATCTTCTAAAGGCCTCTTCCATTTCTTTCTTCAAGGGCTTGAAGTTCTTGTTGTACAGGTCCTTTACTTGCTTGGTTAGAGTTACCCCCAGGTATTTTATGTTGTTTGTGGCTATTGTCAAGGGGTTTATTTCCCTTATTTCTTTCTCAGCCCATTTGTTTGTTGTATAAAGAAGGGCTTCTGATTTTGTTGAATTAATTTTGTATCCAGCCACTTTGCTGAAGGTGTTTATCAGCCGTAAGAGTTCTCTGATGGAATTTTTGGGGTCGCTTATGTATACTATCATATCATCTTCAAATAGGGATAATTTGACTTCTTTGTTTCCGATGTTTATCCCCTTGATGTCCTTTAGTTGTCTTATTGCTCTAGCAAGAACTTCAAGTACTATATTGCAGAGATATAGTGAAAGTAGACATCCTTGTCTTGTCCCTGAGTTTAGAGGAAATGCTTCAAGCTTCTCTCCATTTATTTTGATGTTGGCCACTGGCCTGCTGTAAATTGCCTTTATTATTTCTAGGTACTGTCATTATATGCCCGTTCTCTCCAGAACTTTTAGCAGGAAAGGGTGTTGGATTTTGTCAAATGCTTTTTCTGCATCTAGCGAGATTATCATGTGGTTTTTTTCTTTCATCTTGTTTATATGGTGAATGACGTTGATAGACTTTCATATGTTGAACCATCCCTGCATTCTTGGGATGAAGCCTACTTGATCATGGTGTATGATACTTTTGATGTGTTCTTGAATTTGGTTTGCTAGTATTTTATTAAGTATTTTTGCATCTATGTTCATGAGGGTGATTGGTCTGAAGTTCTCTTTTTTTGTTGGGTCTTTGTGTGCTTTAGGAATCAGGGTGACTGTGGCCTCATAGAATGAGTTTGGCAATGTTCTTTCAGATTCTATTTTGTGAAAGAGTTTGAAAAGTATTTGTGTTAGCTCCTCATTGAAGGTCCGGTAGAATTCCGTGCTAAAGTCATCTGGCCCTGGGCTTTTTATGGTTGGGAGATTTTTAATGACTGTTTCTATTTCCTTAGGGGTTATAAGGCTGTTTAATCTGTTTATCGTATCTTGATTTAGCTTCGGTAGGTGGAATCTATCAAGAAAATTGTCCATTTCACTTAAGTTTTCAAATTTGGTAGAGTATGGATTTTTAAACTAGGATCCAAATATTCTCTGGATTTCTTCAATGTCTGTTGTTATTTCTCCCTTTTCATTTCTGATTTTGTTGATTTGTGTTTTCTCCCTCTGTCTTTTAGTTAATTTGGCTAAGGGTCTGTCTATTTTGTTGATTTTCTCGAAGAACCAACTCTTGGTTTCATTGATTCTTTGTATAGTTCTTTTCATTTCTAAGTTGTTGATTTCAGCCCTAAGTTTGATGATCTCCTGCCTTTTGCTCCTCTTGGGAGCGTTTGCTTCTTTTTTTTCCAATTCACCCAGTTTAGCTATTAATTCGCTAATATGAGCTGTCACAATTTTCTTTTTGAAGGCACTTAGTGCTATGAACTTTCCTCGTAGCACAGCTTTCATTGTGTCCAATAGGTTTGGGTATGTTGTGTCTTCATTTTCGTTGGATTTTAAGAAGTCTTTGATTTCCTTCTTTATTTCTTCCCTGACCCAGTGGTCCTCTAGTATAGAGTTGTTCAATTTCCATGTGAGTGTAGACTTTCTGTTGATTCTTTTGCTATTGAAGTCCAGCTTTATTCCATGGTGGTCTGATAAGATACAAGGGGTTATTTCAATTTTCTTGTATCTGTTGAGGCTATCTTTGTGCCCAACTATATGATCGATTTTGGAGAAGGTTCCATGAGGTGCTGAGAAGACGCTGTATTCTTTTGTGTTTGGGTGAAACGTTCTGTAGATTGGTACATTTGATTCATGATCTCTGTTAGACTCATTATTTCTCTGTTTGTCTTCTGTCTTGATGATCTGTCCATAGTTTTGAATGAGGTGTTGAAGTCTCGCACTATTAAAGTGTTTGGATCAATGTGCGACTCAAGTTTTAGAAGCGTTTCTTTTATAAATGTACGTGCCTTTGTATTTGGGGCATAGATATTCAATATTGAGATGTCCTCTTGGTGGATATTTCCTTTAATGGGTATGTAATGCCCTTCTCTGTCTTTTTTTATTAACTTCAATTGGAAGTCTATTTTGTTTGATATTAGGGTGGCTACTCTAGCTTGTTTCCTGGATCCATTTGCTTGGAAAACCTTTTCCCAGCCCTTTACTCTGAGATAGTTTTTATCTTCTATAGTGAGATATGTTTCTTGTATACAGCAAAAAGATGGGTCTTGTTTACAGATCCAGTCTGTAAGTCTGTGTCTTTTTATTGGCGAGTTGAGTCCATTGATGTTGATGGATATTAGTGACCAGGGGTTGTTATTTCCCATTATTTTGGTATAGCTGGTTGCCTTGTGTTTCTTTTTGTTTAGTTGCTGTGGAGGTTTCTATTTCCTCTGTTTTCTTGAGTGTAGTTATCTTCGCTGTGTTGGAATTTTCCTCTAGGATCTTCTGTAGGGCTGTGTTTGTGAGGAGATATTGTTTGAATTTGATTTTGTCATGGAATATCTTGTCTTCTCCATCTATGTTGATAGAGAGTTTTGCTGGGTATAGTAGTCTGGCTGGGCACCTATGTTCTCTCAGGGCTTGTAGGATATCTGTCCAGGCCCTTCTAGCTTTTAAAGTTTCTGAGGAGAAATCAGGTGTGATTCTGATGGGTCTGCCATTGTATGTGACTTGGCCTTTTCCTCTTACAGCTTTTAATATCCTTTCTTTGTTCTCTACATTTGGAGTTTCTATTATTATGTGGCGAGAGGAGTTTCTTTTCTGATCTAATCTGTTCAGTGTTCTGTAAGCCTCTTGGATTTTTACTGGCATCTCTTTCTTTAGGTTTGGGAAGTTTTCTTCTATGATTTTGTTGAAGATATTTCCTGGACCATGGAGTCGGGAGTCTTCTCTTTCCTCTATGCCTATAATTCTTAGGTTCCGTCTTTTCATTGAGTCCTTGATTTCTTGGATGTTGTGGGTGAGAGATTTTTTAGCTTTCTCATTTTCTTTGGATGTTGTACTGATTTCTTCCATCGAATCTTCCATGCCTGAGATACTGTCTTCCATCTGTTTCATTCTATTTTTCATACTCACATCCGTATTTCCTGTTGTCTACTCTTGATTCTCCATTTCCTCTTTTAACTCTGACTGTGTTTTCTTTATTGTTTCCATTTCTATTTTCATGTCTTGAATGGTAGTGTTCGTTTTGTACATTTCCTTCTCCAGTTTGCTTGTTTTTGCCTGGAAATCTTTCATTGTTTTGTCCTTTTCCTGTTCAAGCTGAGTCACCTTGTCTTGGAGCTCTTTAATGGTGTTATTCATTGTTTTGACTTGTAAAATTGTGGCTTCTTTGAATTCCTTCATAGTTTTTCTTCTTGAAGGGACTCTATCACTTTCCATAATGTAGAATTGTCATCGTTTTCATGTGTTTCAGTTGTGGTGAGGTGGTTCGGGTTGGACAGAATAGTGCTGCTTTCTTTTGTTGGAAACATTTCGCTCTGGTTTTTTTTTTTTTTTTTTTGGTCTGGAGCCTCTGGCCATGTGAAATATTTTTGCTGTCTTCTGGACTTGGGTCCATAGGGGTCGCTTTGGTATAGGATTTGAGTTGCCTTACTCCACCCCTATGTCATTTAGCCCCACCTCCCAGGTGGAGACCTAATTAATCCAGGTGGTGGGGCTGTGTACAAGTAAGCTCTGGTTCCCTGCCGGAAGGGCCAGTACTGGTACAAAAGTTGATATAGGACAGTTTCAGATATCTCACAGTTTGCCTAGGGTTGGTTCCTGTGGCAGGCAAATCTGCAGTTCAGCTCCAATAGCCTTGCCACTCCCGTGACTTGTAAACTGGCCAGTTTCATCACAGACTGCAATTTGGAGTCTGAAGGCAATTTGCAGCAGAGCTGAGCTCACTTCCAAGGGTCGCAACTGTTCGCCAGATATTTGGATGGTCTGTGCAAGACCTGGGGGTGCCCAGCAGGGTGGGGATTATCTCTGTGTGGGTTCTGAATCTGCTGGCTTGGTTTTTAGATTGGAACTTACTGGAGTCTCTCCTGGTGGGGGATGGGTGATCCCGATTCCTGGGTCCAGCTGCTTCCTTGCGTGTCCCAGAGTTGGAACGAGCGTCTTGCCCAGGGATCCTCTGTGATCCCTGGGTATCTGGGTGAGATTTAGAAAGGGTCGTGCCCTTTGTACAGCATCCTGCAACACTTGCTGCCTTGTGACTGTTAACCCTGAAATCAAAATACGTCCGCGCAGGCCGCCACCATCTTGGATCCCCCCGAGCTCTGGAGTCTTATTCTTTCTCTCTGACCAAGGCTAGCTCATCTCTAGAACTTTCACCTTTGCTTATATTTATCATATATATATATATATATAATGTATGTGTGTGCAGGTGCCCACAAAGGTCAGATGACAGTATCAGTTCCCACAGAGCTGGAATTACCAACAGTTGTTAACTGCCTGACATGGAGACTGGGAATCACACTCTGATCCTTTGCAAAAAGCAACAAAACTTCTAACAATTGAGTTTTCACTACTCTTAGCCATTTCAGCTCCGTTTCTTAAAATTTCCTCTTCAATGATAGAAAACCATATTTTATACAAATAATTGGAATGCACTCATATCAGCTAGAAAAGCTGACTGCAAGATGTATTGTCTTGCTGAGCCAAGCCCAAAGAGGTTAAATGGCTTCCTCACCACAGTATCAATGCCCAGTGAAGGATTGGCTCTCAATTTCTTTTTAAATGAAAGTATAAGTTAATGAACAAATAAGAATCCCAGATATAGGTGAAAAGAGCTGAGAGAGCCTGTTTGGTGAACATGATGTGACAAGGAAAAATTTTTCGTGGCATTTTCTTTCATCGCTGCAACAAAGGCTGGAAAGGACAACTCAGTTCCATAGTCAGACCCAGGCAGCAACTATGAGGCTTCCCCACACCTATTTACCCAGTAGGTATAGCTTGCCTGATTGGTATGAAGCAGGCAGCAGGACAGGAGGAGGAACAAAAACCTTCAACCCTGCTGTGGGAAGCCTGACAATTTCCCGTGGAGAAATGAGTAGTATTAGTTTCTCTTCAGGATCCTCACAGTAAGACATCTTAACATATTCACACAGAGAGCAGAGGGGGAACCATTCATCCCAACCACCATTAAGATACTGCATCTAAATTGAGAGATGGAGTGTTTTGGAGGTTTCTTGTGACAGAGCTCCTAGGTAAGCTGCAAAGACAAGAAACAGAGCATTACTGGGATAGAGAGCTCACATCAGGCAAGTCTTCGATATTTTCTTTGGTTACTATGCTGCAGTGTCCTGATGGAGTCAATGGCAGTACTGAAACTGTCACCCAGCATCCGCTGGCTTCCCTTCTCATGGCTACCATACCATGTCCCTAGCCTATGGTCACATTTCTTCTGCTTTTCCCCAGTGATAGCTGACTTCTGCTTGGACATGCAGAAGGAAATTCTCTGGCTTCTGGGGAAAGGGCAGACCCTTTCCCAGGACAAAAAGGCTACAGTTATCATGTAAATATAGATTTCTCAGGCATCAAAAGCAATAATCAGTCTAAATCAATGAGGGGGCTCTCTGAACCTGAACTGCTCATCTAGAAAGGTCTGGGGAGGTCCCTGTTAGCACCATTTGCAGAGAGAAAGTGGAAAAAGAAAGTGTTCCTTTCTTAACTCAGTGTTTCTGAGCCTGAGAAATTGCCCAAGATTTGTTTAATCCTAACAAAGGATGATCTATCTTCTCCATCCACAGAACTGTTGGAAATATTCCCCCAGGATAGACAGTGGCTTTCTATTTGGTCTCCCATGTAGCTGAAAAGGGATACTCTAAGGGGATATCCTTACATGAGTGTTTCCAGAAATTCATTCTAACATGTTAATCAATGAATACCAGAACAAAACAAGTCAATAGCAAAAGTTCACTTAAAGCCAAAGAAAAGAAACAGATACTCAATTCTGAACACTGGCAAAAAAAAAAAAAAAAAAAAAAACACAGTAACAACATATAATTTTATGGATCTGGTCTTCTTTCCTTCATGGTAATAAAATCATCTCATAGAAAGTCTGGGTAAGACATGAATGGAGGATCTTCCAGGGTTTGGTGACTTATTTAAGGAAGCCCAGATTCTCCAAGACTTCATTTCTGTAGTTTCCTTTAGTTAGAAGGAATGTAAGGAGATGATGGAGGATCATTGAGCCTGAAGTGTAAGTAACTAAATGGTAATAATGTTTGCTATCAAACAGAGTCAGTTATAAAAGACAAAGACAAATCTGTACAGTGTGAACATCTTGTAGTACAAACAAAATCAAAACACTATCGTTTAATTATTCTGAATATGATAATATGGACTTATAAATAGGTATTTTGACTGCATCAAGATATTGCTTTCTATACGATTAACATTTTATTTTTACTTGCTCTTTGGAATAGGTAACAGATGCATGAAATGTAACATGATAATACATGGTTGAGTGTAATATACCTATAATGGTGATGAATGAGTCACCATGTTCTCTATCCTTCACCCTCCAGTGCCCAAGTGTCAATCATGGATTTTTTTTTTTAATGTATAAGTTTATTTACTTATTCATCTCACATCTCAATCACAGAGCCCTACCCACTCAGTGTTGCACCCACACCCCAGCCATGCAATCCCATCCCAGCACATCCTTTCTGAGGTGAAGTGCATGCTATTTCTGACAGGCCAGGTCCAGCAGCCCCACCATTGGGGAATGATCAAAAAGCAGGCATCAGAGTCCATGTCAGAAACAGCTCTTGCTCCACTTTCTAGGGGACCCACATGGTGACCAAGCTGCCCACTGGCCATATAGGTGAAGGTGGCCTAGGCCCAGTCCATGCAAGCTCCCTGATTGGTGCTCCAGTCCCTGTGAGTTCCCATGGGCCCAGGCCAGCTGACTTCTTTGGTCTTCCAGTGGAGCTCTTGTCCCCTCAAGGTCCTTCTATCCTTCTTCCCTCTCTTCCACAAGACACCCCACACCCAGCCTCTGTTTGAGTCCTCTGCTGCATGGAGCTTCTCAGAGAACAGTTATACTATGCTCCTGTCTGTGAGCAGAGCAGAGTATCATTAATAGTGACAGGGATTGATTCTTTCCCTTGGAATAGTTTAAATGAAAATATTATTAACCTATATTTATTAATACATAAACACCTATTACATATCAACATCTAAACAACCCTACCCTAACCCTTTTGAAAGGATACCAGGCCATGGGTCTTTAAGACAACTTGTCCGTCTTTTGTCTGTAGGCAACAAACAAAGTCAGTGGACTACTGGCTCTGACATTCCTATGGCTCTAGTGTTGCTATGGAAGCCTGCTGACTCAATTCCATTTTGGCTCTGCTATCTCTGGCTTGAGGCCTAGCATCATCCATTGGCTCATACAGCCAGGCTGCTTCAACTGCTCAGCTTGGGGCTGACTTCAGTCAGCTGAGACTGTCCATGGACACTCAGGCCACCATTTGAACTAGCTGAACTTCTCAGGCAGGTGCTGTGCCTCAAGGCTTAGTCCTTAGTCTTTCAGTCTTGCCTTGACTTTGAGACCTTGTCAGGGCTAATTCATTTGTCTGGGCTTATGTGATGTCCTCACTTGCAGGGGGTAATGTCCTGCCTGTTTTCAAGATCTTAGCTGTGGCTTCAGAACACCGCTTGCCTACTTGCTCCTCACTCGCTTTGTGGCTCTCGGACCCATGGACAGTTGTCTTCATGTACTTGCTGTCAGAAAGTGCTATGTCATGCCTTTTCTGCCAGCCTTCTTGGATTGGCCCATGGCCAGAATATCACTGTCAGACTCCACCTCTCAGTTTATGTGCTGAGGTTTTTATTGGCTGTTTCTTACTGCCTCAGGGCTTATTCAGGGCTTACAGATGACATATATCTCTTCACACCTTGTTGTACCTCGGGGGGGGGGGGGGGGGGGGGCCTTTCCCTCGGGCTCTCTCACATGGGCTGTGCCACCATGCCCTTAAATAGTTCCTGCTTTTGCGGTAACTCGCAGCTCATGGGCTCTCTTGAGGTAACTGGCAGCCCCTGGCCATGACCTTCCTCAGGGCACTTTCTCTCTGATCCATGGCTCCAAAATGCGTCTTCTTGGCTTTGATTTTTCTAGTGTCCAAGCACTGGTCAATCCAAAAGCCTTTTTCAATTTCCTGGGCTTCATAGTGCCTTCTCAATGGTTTCCCAGGACTATCTGCTGCCTGCCAGGTGTTTCCCACAGGTACAATGCTTAAGGCTGACTTTGAATACCCTTTTATTTTTTTTTATTTTTTTTCGCATTTTATATTTATTTATTTTTTTTTCTTTTTTTTACTTTATTTTTTATTTCTTCAAGTTACATCTCAATTGAAATCCCCTCCCTACCCCGCCTCCAGTCCCACCCTCCCACCCTCTTCCGCCTCAACCCACCCATCCCCTTCCTTTTTTTTAAGTTTAAGATATATCTATTCCCCCCAACAGCTCCCCCTTTCAGTACAACAAATGGCTCTTACTCTTATAATAATAAATACAATACAAAACAA
>CAJQZJ010000353.1:0-30723 GCA_907164525.1 Lophiomys imhausi | reverse complement strand
TGTTTAGAGTTTGTTTTGTATCAGGTGGCCTTGAGCTCTGAGATCTGACTGTTTCTGTCTCTAGTGTGTTGGGATTAAGGGTGTATTCTTCCCCACTGATGTGACTAAGGGTGTGCACCATCACCACCCTGTTTCTTGTAACTCTAGAATTTATAAGACAACTAACTCTATAGTGATCCTCCTGTCTCTACTGGAGGTAAAGGCATGGGCAACACCATGCATTATTTTACCTTAGCTCTAAGTTTTTTCAACTCTTGGAGGTTTGTAAAACCAGGTTGAACAGCTGTCACCTTTAATTTATTTACAGTGTTTTAAACCTGTTACCTGCTTTTTCATGCCAAACCATGGAAATAGCCTATACCTCTACAAAAAAAAAAAAAAAAAAAAAAAAAACCAAAAAACAAAAAAAAACTTTTAAGCTGCTATCAAGTTTGTGTAATCTCTGTAGCCACCTGCAGTCTAACATTCTAATCTGAAATTAAGGCCATTTTCTTTTCATGCCAGTAAGGTAAATTATAGTTTGAAAATTTTATATTGTATTTTTATTATATTTTTAAGCTTATTAATTCTTTTCTTAAAATAGTATTATTTATTTCTAGAACATAGTTTCCTATGTTCTAGAAACTATGTTCTGGGTTTTTTTTTTATGTGAAGTTGAGAATTGTTTTTTCAAGGTCTGTAAAGAATTGTGTTGGTACTTTGATGGGAATTGAATTGAATTTATATATTGCTTTCAGTAAGATGGCCATTTTTATCATATTGATCCTACCTATCCATGAGCAAGGGAGATCTTTCCATCTTCTGATATCTTCTTCAATTTCTTTCTTCAGATTCCTAGCATTCTTGTCATACAAGTCTTTCACTTGCTTTGTTAGAGTTACAGCAAGATATTTCATGTTATTTCTTGCTCTTGTGGAGGAGGTTGTTTCCCAAATTTCTTTCTCAGCCCATTTATCCTTTGTATAAAGAAGGACTACTGATTTTTTTCTTAGTTAATTTTGTATAAAGATACTTTCCTGAAGGTGTTTATCAGATGTAGGAGTTCTCTGGTAGAAATTTGGGGGTCACTTATACATACTATCATATCATCTGTAAATAGGGATACCTTGACTTCTTCCTTTCTAATTTATATCCCCTTGATCTCCATTAGTTGTCCCATTGCTTTACCCAGAGCTTCAAGTAGTATATTGAAGAGATATGGAGAGAGTGGGAGGCCTTGTCTTCTCCCTGATTTTAGTAGGATTTGAGTTTCTCTACATTTAATTTGATGTTGGCTATCACTGGCTGTATATTGACTTTACTATGATTTGCCTGAACTCTCCAAGACTTTTATCATGAAGGGGTATTGGATTTTGTCAATGACTTTTTCAACATGTAATGATATGTTCATGTGATCTTTCTTTTATTTTGTTTATTTGGAGTATTATAATGATAGATTTTTGTATATTGAAGCACCATTGCATCCCTGGGATGAAACCTACTTGATCAGGGTGGATGATTTTTTTGATGTGTTCTTAGATTCAGTTTGTGAGTATTTTATTGAGTATGCATTAGTGTTCATAAGGAAGATATTTCTGAAATTCCATCTCTTGTATTCTGTTGGTGATACTCCTGTCTGTGGTTCTTGTTCTCTTTCCTAAGTTTTTCATCTCCAGTTTTGTATCAGTTTGTGTGTGTGGTTTTTTTTTAATTGCTCTTCTATTTCAATTTTCAGGTCTTCAACAATTTTATCCATTTCCTTCTACTGTTTGATTATATTATCCTGTATTTCTTTTAAGGATTTATTCATTTCCTGAATTTGTTTAAGGGATTTATTCATTTTCTTCACCTGTTTGATTATATTTCCCTACAATTCTTTAAGGGATTTAATTTCCTCCTTTAAGGTTTCTATCATTTTTATAACATCAGATTTAAGATCATTTTCTTGTATTTTAGGTGGGATCAGATATTCAGGGCTTGCTGTGATAGGATGGCTGGGTTATGGTAGTGCCATATGTTTCTGTATTTTGTTGTTTGTGTTCTTGTGCTGTGCTCTAATCATCTGGTTGCCCTTGGTGTTGGCTGGTTGTTCATGTTGCCCTCTGGAACTCCCAGGAAAGAGGATAGATCTCTTGGCCAGAGGATGGATATTTCAGGGCATAGGTGGTTTGCTAGGAGAGGTCAGTCAGGCAATAAATTGGGAAAGAGTATGAGGTCTCACCTGGTAGTCCCTGATGGCTGCTGACCACTGGGATATCAGATATAGCTGGCGCCCAATAGGTGGTACACAGAGGGCCCAAGACAAACCTCACTGCTGCTGTGATTGCCTGGAGGGGCCAACAGTCAGAGAGTTGTGAGAAGGATCTGGGGTCATACCTGGTAGTCCTTCATGGATTCTGACTGCTGGAATATCAGGTAGAGATAATATTCATGGATTTTTAAATATGCAGCAGAACTCATGGTTCAAATCAAGAGTTGAAGTCAAGGTGACCCAAGCTAAGAAGAGATAGTTTCAAAGCAAAATTCCTGTAATTGAGCTTAGTTATCATTATGTAATGCTTACTGGAAAACATGTGCTGCACTGAGCACTTTATTATTTTCATATAATATATATTATATACATATAACATATAATAATATATATGTATTATTTTCATTTAATTTACATAATTATCCCCCAAATTATCCTTGATTTTGGTGCTACAAAAGTAGAGGCTCACGGAAGTTATATAACTTGCCACTATTTGTGCATTTAGGTAAACAGGAAACTGGTTTTAGCCAAGGTGAGGGCATTCTCAAACCCCAACAATTAGAAAATACTTCTCTGAAGACACTTGAATCTGTACGTACTCATTTTTGTAGACATGATATATTCTGTAGCCCTAGCTGACTTGAAAGTCACTAGGTAGACTGGGATTGCTCAAACTCACAGGAATCTACCTTGCTTTGGCCTCCTGAGATTTCAGATTTAAATTATACAATTCCATGCCCATTCCTTTTATGGTAGAATCAGCATGATTTTAAAATATAGAATGACTTTTAATTTTTTTTTAATTTGTAAATTTACTGGCAATCCTGCCTAATGAAGAAGACAAAGTCTTCCTCTCCATTGATGGAGTCCCTGTTGATGGGGTGATGTTATGCACTCTATATGTTAATTAACCTGTTCTCAGAAGCCTGCTTGCTGCACACCAAGTGAAGCTATGCTACCTTTCTTGTTAATCATTGTCTGTGCTTGGTTAAATAAATGTTTAGGCCTGATATTGGGAAAAGACAGAGGTAGGCAGGACTAAGCTGCTCAGACTTCTGAAGCAGAGAGTTTCATGGGAAGAAGAAGCCTCCACCAGAACAAGAAGCAGCCTCCAGAAGAAGAATAGAGAAGAAGCCAGGAGCAGGAAGAAGGAGTCACAGAATGGGGTAGATGAAAGAATATCATTCCACATGTCCTAGAACATCAGCATAAAATGTCCAAAGGGACGTATGTAGATATGGAGTCATATCTGAGGAATAGAATTATAAGCTAGCTTAGATGGGCTAAGCTTGCACAATCCAGGGCAAGACTTGTTAATATCCATCAGGTCTCTGTGTGTTCATTTATAATGATGGGTTAAGGATTAACACCGCTGACCAGTTAAATATAATTTAAATAATGGTTAAAATTTTAGTTAATTCTTTCTACACCCTGTGGCTTTATGAGCCTACTATGTTGAAAATCACTGTCTGACTTCCCAGGCTAGGGAAACAAAAGCCTCATATCTTCTGCATATTTCTCACAGAGCCCAAACTATTCTGCATCTCAGGCCTGGTAGAGGAGCTAGGAATGTTACTGTCTCAATAGGCAACACTGTGAGCCCCTGACAATCAGAATGATGGTAATGGTTGAATGTTTCTGTTTCATCCAGTCTGGGGTTTGGTTGTACAGCCCTGTGTGACAGAACAGTAAACAGTGGAAAATTTAATGTACAGTGATAGAATGGGGTCTTGAGTCTAGTGCTATTCATCTGGCCTAGATTCTTTTTTTGTTCCCTTGGATCATTACTAGAGACACAATAACAATAATTTCATATAAGTCTTAAATGAATGTGCTCAAATTTCTGTTATTGACAAACAAAATCATTTACTTCTCATTCTTTATGTGGTTATGTCAAAGGTTAATCCCTTTGATAATGATTGATTTCATGCTGCAGTTTCTCTGTTAGAATTGCACAGCTGCTATGTGCTTATCTAAGACTGTTGCCGGTGGCTGAGGCTACCATTGTCAAGAGCGGACACCATTGTACCAGCAGCTATTGATTTTCTAAGAAAAGCTCAAGTTGGTGATGGGCTGTACAGCAGTGAACACTCAGTGATAAGCCCTCTGTGGATCCAGTCTGAGCAGCCTTTATGTTTATAGACTTTAAACAGATAGCAGTCTCATTCAGGTATGTGTAAAATAATGTCTAAAATGATTTCAAAATTAGGAAATGCTGGATACTGAATCCAGAACTGATCTCTCTGGGTTCTGACATTTTCTGTGCACTCTCAACTGACTTCATTCTTTGTTTAATCTAGTCTGCATCCTGGCCTCATATGTGAACACCTGACATGTGGAAGTGCATCTTACTTACTTTAGGTCCTAATAATAGATAATTATTAGTGGGATGCAATACTTTCTGGATAATTGTAAGAGTGTTCAAAAATGCAGATAAGGAGTACATTGTACCATCTTTTCAATTGCCACTAATGTTCCTTGAAAGCTTTAAGTGTTTCAGTTCACAGCATACATTAACTAGATTCTCATGATGTTAACTGCTGTTGCACTAAACAAAATAATTTCTCTGTTGGACAAATACCAGTTGAGGCCGTTGAGATATCCTAGAAACCAAAGAGGATTCAAGAAGAGTCTGGAAGCGTACATTAAGCTCCCCTGGCTATGGCTTGTCTCAACTCTTTTCTGTACATCAATCACCACCAGTCTCTATCTATTATCCTTCTGTCCCATGCCATAGGAAAATTTTCATCTATAGAGTTTCTCTACTTTCTAGTGAAAATATTCTTCTAAACTTTGTAAGCCTAATTCATTTCTTCAGAGGAAGTTCTATCTGCCTCATTGACTTCTGTGAAAGACAAGAAAGTCTTAAACCTATGGAGGCAGAGGAATGTCTTTACCTGGGAAGATCATACCCTTCTTATTCCCACCTAGTCATAGATCTTGAAGGCAGAAGCTACCTGGAGAAACAGAGAATAAATGGATCTAGAGACCCAAAATACAAAACTTGGGCTTATCTGTAAATCTAGTTCCACCCTCTGCACAAAGTCTCTATAGCAAAGTTAGATCTGAGACTCCAATTGGTCATGACTCTGCTTTGGCAAGTGGCTAAAGCTAACTTTAATTTTCTTCTTCCCTATTTTTCTTATCATTAGCGGTTTCTGGAAGTGCACAGGAAGAAATGGCAATTCTCATCTAGTCTATTCTTCCCATATCAACATTCTTCAGTTTTTCTATATACAGATAGTTATAAGAAGCTCACTCTTAGGCAAGGTTAGTGTCATGCATATTGGGGGGCCCAGGTGGATTCTGAGAAAGCAGACTCCAAGATAGAAACAATGAAGACCCACTGGAGAAGTGTTATTGAAAAATAAATAACATTTCCCATAATTAAAATAGATTAAAAAATTCATGGTTAAGTGGGTTCATTTACTGCCACATGTTTCCAAGCTTTGGGAATTTCAGTGACAAAGTAAGTAGGTGCCAAAGAAGAGAAAGAATTATGCCCTATCACTCCCACTAAGCTTTTATTTTTAGACTTCCTTCTGGATTGCCGGAGATAAAGATTTGGAAGTATTATTGTTTTAATATGTAAAGTCGTTCATTGGTTCCAGTGTTAAAGTGTAGGTCCCCTCCTGGGACACTGTGGTAGTAGGTTCTGGCAACTTTAGAAGATGGAGGCTGGCTGCCAGAGTTAAGTCATTGGTTGCAGGTCTTTGAGGATATCATAGCTCTGGTTCCTTCTCATTTTTTGCTTTCTCCTTCCTGTCTAATATGAGGTGAAGAAGGATATCCAACCCACAGTCTCACTACCATAATGTTCTGCCCAAGCCCATATGGCAGAGAAACCACAGACCAGACCTTTCAAAACAGTGACCCTTTCCTTTTTGAAGTGGTTTCTGATGAGTGTATTATTACATTAATGAGAAAAGTAACTAATACTGGAAATATTTTAGTGTTTCATGTTTATGATCTAAGTAAAAATGTGTACAGACAATGCTGAGTCACTTATAAAGGCTTTGTTTTCAATGGGTCCGGCTCCAACCTTTTGGAAGTGGGATAACCTGCTAATGACAATGATGTCCTTTACACTACCTTTCACGGGAAAGCACAGCTTTTAGAAGCAGGGGTGTTTTTCTCATCAATATCTCTTCTCACCTCCATTTACTCTCTGGGACAAGAAACTGTGCAGAGTAAAGATCCCACTTTACTCTGCTCTTCCTAACTCTCAATCTGTTCTCTGGATCTCTGAAAGCATACAGATGTCTGCATCTCATACAGGCCTGGGATGAGTCTGCATAAATATATTAAGCTAGTAGAAAGTCAAGTCCATTAATTTCAGCCAAGGCCAGGTACCTAAAGCATGTATGTAGGGGGAAACTTCCCAACTAAAATGTCTTCTCTTGACAAATAGATTTCTTTATGCTATCATTACCAAATACTGGGCTCTACAAAAGTGACTCATTTATCACACTCTGAGTACCACCTCCTCTTACTGGAATGATTCCATCTAGCCTCCTCATTATAGGCCTTATTTATATGTGCTCTGACAATATTGCTGATTACTCTGTTAATGAGTTTAAACAGACATCTCTAGATGAGGGATTTGTCTTAGCAATGTATGTGTAATGCTCCTACACACCTTAGAACTCATGCTGTTTCCATGTGTAGGCATGTGAGATTAAATGCTGCCTGTTCTTTTCTTGAAAGCATCACCATTATCCTAAAATCTTCCAGGACTTTTTGCTTAGTGAACTTTCATTAAAATACTATACTCATAGCATATAGGCAAAGTAACATTTGTTTGCTCATTGATACTTTTAGGATCACCTGCCTATTTTTCTACCTTAATTTTCACCCATGCCAAGTCCACCTCCAACCTCCAACTGTGCATCTGATCATGGGTAATACCACATGCTTCTGGATTCCAAGCTTCTTTTGTTACCCTGTTCTTTTTTGACCTACCTTTACACAATTGTTCATCCAATATAGTCTATTAAAAACACTTTATTATCCTATACCACTTTGAAAATAAATGTGCCTTCTAGACTCTATCGTATTCAGGACAGTAGATGTGTGTCTGGTTTAGAAATGACTTGCAAGGATGTAGCAACAACACAGAGTTAGAGAAGTTTTTATTGTCCATATCCCACATTAAGGCAAACAGGTCTCATGTAAAACTCTCAGTTCTATGAGATATCTGTTTATAGACCTATAAAGGTTCTAAGAAAGAAGTCTACATCTAATCTCCACCCAAATTAATTAGATAATAAAAATCTTAAGAATAACCCTTATTCCTCTGAAAATTTTTTTGTAATGTGAGAGACTAATCCAAAGGAGATGTAACACACAAACATCTACTCACCCCTGAAATGGAACCCAGAAAAGACCAGAGAAATGGTTGTATCAAAGTCCACTTGGGTGAACCAATGAGCTTTTACTGAGGTTATTAACTTTTATTGGGAGAATGAGTGCGAGGTTACTTAGCTGAGCAGGATGGACGACTCAAAAAAAGATATGCCACCTGAAAGAAAAAAAAAAGAAATAAAAGGAAAGGACATGACTGCTCCTAGATATGGTGGAGAGAAAATTGATTGTAGATAAAAGGGACAATACAGCCAGAGTCAGAGACATCTTAGAGAATCCAGAGTGGACATAACACCGACTGAGCTGGGCCATGGAAGGAGGTGGGGAGAAGAAGAGAACAAGGAGGGAGGGGAACCAGGAGCAGCAGCCAGAAGGCCAAAAGTACAAAAAGGGTGGGTAACCAAAATGGCTGGATTATATAGGGGATATATAGGGAAGATCCTCTGGGAGAAGGGTAGCCCAGCCCCTGGGATGAAGAGTTCAGGGTATGGGGCAGGGCATGCCAGCCATATCCCATATCAGATAGGAACTGAGGGATACTGGGAGAACCTGAAGTTCAGATCTCACTTTGATATGTTAAATAGTCACCTCAGACATTTGTCCCAGGTTTGAAAATTAATGTCACCAATAAGTCTATACAAATATTGGTGATGACTCATGAAAGCTCCATCCTTGGACTTTCTGCCCAGTTTTCAGCAGCTTTGCAAGTCTGAGAGTCTCTCTAGACAGCATGACTGATCAGCTACCCTGCCCCAAGCCATTGTTTACCTCCTTAAAGCCAGGGGATTGATCTTGGAGCTGTGGTTCTCAACCTGTCACATATCAGATATCCTGCATATCAGATATTTACATTACAATTCTATAAATGTAAACAATGTAAAGGGGGTGACTCTTGACAGTTCTCTGCTAAACGTAGCTACAAGATCATGCTGTTAAGGTAACTATGGTGGTTCCTGAAAGGGTTTTTCTGGGCCAATGACATCTTTGCTGTTGGGAGCCAAGGAATAATACCACATAGTCATACCATGCAACAAACCTCACACAAGACATTTATTGGGAAAAGACATAGAATAGCAACTGCCTCTGACTAGGAACAGAGACCACAAAAGGTTGGGCTGAGGGGAGGGATTTTATAGGATTTTTGGCACATGCACAGTGAGCTAGTGGAGCATGGGTAGTGAGCTAATGAGAAAATAAGAATGGCTGAAAGTATTGATTGGCAGTCAACTATGAAACATTGTTTGGTTGTTAATGCTAAATCACCCTGGTTGGGATTTCCAAGACTGGGAATTGGAGACAGGCTAGGGGCAGGGTGTTCTTTCCTTGGCCATTTTCCCTATAGTTAATGTTAATCATCAACTTGATAAAAACTATAATTTTAGAGATGGGCCTTTAAGCATGTCTGTTTGGAGTTGCATTGATTATGTTAACTGACAGGCAAGTCTTACAGGGTTTGGGATGAGGAATGGCCATCTAGGGCATGGAAAAGTTCAGTTCCATGAGACCAACAAAGGACTGGATGTCTGGGAAAATCATGAGACTGAAACATTAAAAGAACAATAATAGCACATGCAAAGTCAGCTAGCAGAAATGACAGGTGGGAATAGGAAGGTCACATGAACTGGAAGGAGAAACACTAGCCATACAGAGAGGAAATACATTGAATACCTACAAACTTTATTAAATAAATCACACAGGAGATTGGAGGGGCCCAAGAGCTGGGTTTCCACCAGGGTCTCAGGTTTCAGGTACCCTATACTTCAAAAAAATCCCTACCTCCTACCTGACTGGTTTCCAACAGGAGTATTCTGTCTTGGATGGGCTCTTCTCCTTTTATGCTTTAGCAGATTGTAATTTTTACAACATCCTTGGGAAGGCAAACAATTCATGGAGTAAGAAGCAACCCTTCTAAAAAGAGCCTGTCCATGCTTTTCTGATTGACCTAAATTCCCCTGACCCTCCTTCAAGACCTACCAACTATGACTATGTGTAGGGCCTTCCCAAACTCAGATTCTGGACTATGTAAGTAGAGAAATGGAGCTGAGCCACAAGTATGGATTCACTGGTCTCTTTGTCTGACTGCCTGTACAAGAAACTTCTACCTTTACTTCCCTACCAGGAGTGACTTGAGTCCAAATAAACCCTTTCTCCCTTCAGTCACATTCACCAGTATGTTTTATGATAGCAGCAAAAAAAAAAAAAAAAAGCAACTAAGATATCAATCAACCTCTTAGGTGGTGAGAACTACTACTGAGAAAAAAGAGCATGACACAGCTATTTTGACTTCCTTAAACTCACAGAAAATAGGTATGAGAAAGAAGACAATAAGCAAGTCAAAAACTAATGGTTATTAACCAAATAAAAACATCATCCCACAGTTAAGTGTTTCTTTTGAACAAAGGGGAAACTAAGGTAAATTCAAGAAACCAAAGGATTGAAAGGGAAATCAGTGGGTTAGTGTCAAATAGGTACTGTAACCGAACTTTTAAGTTATTATTTAACACTTATTTATTACTAAATTCACTTATAACAAACACCAACAATTTCTTAACTATTAATCCTATAAATTCCTACAACCCCTTTAACCTATCCACTAAACCTATTGATAATCATAACAACTACTTTCATACCCTTTTAGAATGATACAGTCTCTGGGGCAGGTCCTCAGTCGTCAGGAAACCAGTCTCGGGGGTAGACTCTTTAACGCACTTAGCAGTCCTTTTTCTGGATCTCTCAGATGCAGGTTCGTCAGGGTAAATTGGCTATCGAAGTCTCACTTTAAATAAGGCTTGAGGCTTTCTTCTCTCTGGGAGACCTCAGCGTCTGTAGGCCACCTTACTTCCTTCGTATCAGCAACTCTGCCGTTCTGCCTCAGTCTTTAAAGCTGGCCACAGTTCCGTTCAGGCCACTGTTCGGACAGGTCAAACCCCTCTAGGCAAAAGCTGAGCCACAGGGTTTAGTCCTTGGCCTTTTGCTGTCTTGCCGAGGCTTTCTCTGCTCACCAGCTTCCTTCTGCCTCAGGGAGATCTGGCCATTGGTCTACCAGAACTTTCTCCAGCAGGACTCTCGGAGCTCTCTCATATCGGGGGCCCTTAGCATGCAGCTCTCTGGGCTCATCCACTTGTCCTTAAATAGGATCACTCCTTGTTCCACCTGCTTCAGCTTAATTTGGGCTCTGCCCACTTAGCAGTTGAAAGCAATGCCAGGTCATAAAGTCTTTCCTTGTTTCACCTGGCTTCAACCTTGTTTTTCAGTCCAAAGAGACTCCCCTCATTTCACCTGACTTCATCCATAAGCTGATAAGCTAATTGCTCACAGCAAAGTTGATCTTCATGCCCCGAATTAAAAGACTGTATCAGAAACCTATATATTCACTAAACCTAACTTATATTAATCTATCAGCCCCTACAAGGTACAGATCAATGACCACTGAGAAGAGTGTGAAGTGATAGTCCTTGAGTAGCCCACACAAGAAAAGTACCATCTCTGCTTGAAAGACTGTGCCATCAACAGAAAATCACCTCTCTAATGCTCAGCTCTGGTTTATCACACAGCCGCCTCTTCAGGGCTCAGCTTCGCAAATTCTAACTGTGAAACGATTCATTTTATTTTGATTAACCTCACTTTGGGTACTTTTGAGCTTTTCCCCTTTCGAAAAACTTTACTCACGACTGACAACTCAAATCTCATCATTTTCTGCCTTGAGAAAATAGACTCAATCAGTTCTAATTTCAATGGTAAAATTTTACATGTTTGCAGTCCTATCCTACTAAACTTCACACAAAAAATTGGAATGATCATCAATTTGGGAATCCAAGAAATTTAAACACATGAAAATTCAGCAGTTGTTATGTGTAAAAAATTCCAGAAAGGATCCAGGGACCTACTGGCCCCATGCCATGTGGCACAGTCAGGAAAAGATGCACAGAGACCTGCCCTCTGCCAGGACACTAGTGGGCTGAAGACACACAGACTCTCACCTGATCTGACACTGTGTGTGAGGTGGAAGATATCCAAAGACCTTCCCGCTGCCATGCTACATGGGAGGACTGTAGACACTAGAGGCCCACTGCTGCCATGCCACATGGTGTGGACAGAGGAGGTCACCCAGATGCCCTTCAGCCACAATGATATGTAAGTATGTCGTGGATAGAAGGGAGAGAAAGAGAAGCAGAAAAATTTGAGCATTATGAAGAGAGCTGGAACTGGAGACTCAAAAGCAGAGAGGAATACTTTGCTGTGAGTAACCAACCCCACCACCTGAGGCCATGATGAATTCCCAGCTTTGTTGCTGCTGAGGGCCATGTCTAGGTTGGTGGGTATGTAGCAGCAGGGATCAAAGTTGATGTCCATGGCTCATATTGCCATTAGAGGCCATAGGGACATGCCTGGTCAGGGCAGCCACCTGGAACCATGTGGATGTCTGGGGACTCTGCAGAACTGGCCCCACTCCTCACTGACTATGGCATTCTAGAGAGCTGGCCAGTGCCAGCACTCAGAAAAACAGTCCCTGCACATCACCTGGGCAACACAGTGAAGCCAACCCTGATAGCAAAGGCACAGGTGAGCCAGTGCTAAGGATGTGAGAGCCGAGGAGCTGGCCCAGTCTCTTGTCAGTTGTAGCACTTAGGAGAGTGGGCTCTGCACCTGGACTGGGCAGCACAGTGGAGCTGGCTCTGGAAATGTGGATGTGGGTGAGCCAGGTGGAAGGCATAAGAGCAAGAGAGCTTAGACTGCCTCCTGCCAATGGCAGCCTTGGATGGCCTAGCCAGAGCAGTGATGGAAAGCTCACCCTTGGTGCACATAAGGGAGAGCCAGTGGGCTGCCCAGCTCAGCTACCATCCAGGCCCAGATCTCAGGTTTTGAGTTGGCCCACCCACAAATCTACATCATCTGTGAACTTTTGGAACATGTGAAAGAGTGGGTCCTACTGATCTAAAGCTGCAGGAACTCCATGACACAGCACAACAGCAAGATAACTAGGAGGAGTCCTGGTGAAGATCCAATATTGATAGTGTCACACAAGCCAGAAACTTCCAACTAGACTAATGACTCATTGAAAGAACATTTGAAAGAAGTATTGACAGAGGGGTATACTGTGGAACAGAGTGTGACACACTACAGCTTCCATGGTAAGATGTTTTCTATGTTTTGTTTATTTATTTATTTTTTTGTTCATTTGTTTGTGTGGGTTTCATTTGGGGAAGGAGTTTGCAAAGGCAGAGGTTGGATACAAGGACATAGAGGATGAATGGACTGGGGTGCAAGATGTGAAACTCACAAAGGATCAACAAAAAGTTTTTAAAATTTATTAAAAGGATGAGGGGACCTCAAGACACAGCAATTAGGAGTGTGTTTAAGTCATGTCAGTCAGTAACTAACAACCATGATATTAAGAAAGTTATAAATGATCACCTCATCTGCAATATCTGACTATAATCAGGTCAGTGAGTGTACTCACTCCATAAGCTGGAGCCTCAGTAGCCTTAGTTTTAACAAAAGGAATGAATGAATGAATGAAGAAAAAGGATCACTTGTTCTCTAATTATTATAATTTTTCATAGCATTATGTCTTTGAAGCTACTGGGTAAATTCAGGAACACAAAGAAAAATAAGAATCCCAATAGCACTCACAGGATGGGAGGGCTGACACGCTTAATTTAGGAGAGGGATGAGCCACCTCACCTCCCACTACAGGTTAGGAAGTATATCTGATGGAGCTGCAGTCAGCTCTTTTAAATCCTCCATTTGATATCATCTACTGCCATGCTACTGGGTGTTGCAGAGGGGGAGCCCTTCATGCTAGCATTCCCAACAGACAGAGAACTTACTGGACTCACACTTAGGCTATCTCCAGATGTCAGCATTGGAAAGCATCGATTTCCTTAGGTTCAGGGAAGATATTTCCATTACCCTGCTAAGTGCCTTAGTGATGTACTTAAAACCAAATCCTTGATTTCCTTATTTTCAAAAAGGCAACACCTTCTGGGATGGAAGGAGACAGCCAGAGGATTCCAAAGCATCTAGACTGTGCCTGACTCAAATCCAACCCCCACTGCATATGCTTCCTCCACTAAATGTCATCTACTTCAAGGGCAAGTAGCTCCTGACAATTACAGCATTTTTTCCCAAGAAATAAAACGTTCCCTTAAAAAACTATGAAGATATCTATACACCTAGACTTTAAACTACTAAAGTTATGTGGTTAAAAATATTAGATCATCTTAGAAAACAGTCTTAATTATGCTTTGCTTCCCTCTTGACTAACACATCATATAGTTGGATTCTAAGTTCACTCGACTTCCAGGAATAAGACAGCTTGACATGAACTTTGTTTTTAAGATTGAAAGATCCTGCCTAGCACACAGACCCAGGCTCTGACATTTTAGACACCAGTTCAGCAATGTTTCATCTATCAAAGCAAACTTGAATATTGTGCAGCTTATCATCTCAATCTCAAAGACATGGATCAGCAGATTTGGGCTGGATACAGACAGGATTCTCACATTACATGTATCAAATCTGGTCCTGTTAACTGTGGAAGTTCTATTTTTATAAATGCTTTTTACTTTTAATATGCATTCCAGCAGATGATCTGACACAGAAAACCAAAGGGAGGATCCTTCTGAAAAACAGCAGAGTGTGATAATAGGCTGAGCTTTGCTATTTCTAGGATGTCACAACAGCTAGAGGATTTGAAGGCAACATGTATGTCAGTTTGAGTAACAAATGACCATAATATCATAGAGCATTTGGATACTTGGTCTTCAGTTGGTGGGGCCATTTTGGTTAGGTCTAGAAGATGTAACCTTGCTAGAATAAGTATGTCACTGGGAATGGACTTTGAGTTTTTAGAGACTCGTGTCTTTTCTAATGTTCTATCTCTGATTCATGCTTGTGGTATTTGAGGTGAGCCCTTAGTGTCTTGCTCCTGCTCCAGATCCTCGACTACACCATCATGAACTCTAACCATCTGGAACCACTTATGTCTTAGTTACTTTTCTACTACTGTGATGCCATGACCAAGTTATTGAAGTTATAGAAGAAAATTTATTTGGGGTTTAGAGTTTCAGAGCAACTGCGTCCATGAAATTCATAGTGGGAAGCATGGGAGCAGGCAGGTTGTCATCATACTGGAATAGTAGCTGAGAGCTTACATCTTGAGACATCATCACTAGATGTATATCTAACCAGGAACAGTTGGATCTAACTAGGAACAATGTGGGCTTTGGAAGCCTCAAAGCAAATCCCCAGGGCCACACTTCCTTCAACAAGGTTATACCTCCTCATCATTCCCAAACACTTCCTACAACTGGGGACCAAGTATTCAAATATATGAGTCTATGGGGGTCATTCTTATTCAAATCACCACATTCTCCTCCCTGGCCCAAAGTCTCTGGCAACATCATAATGCAAAAACATAAACTCATACTCTTTCTTCTTTAAGTTGCATTGGTCATGGTGTTTTATGACTGAAATAGTAACAAAAACAAAACCAAACAAATTGTTGGCTATTAGTATTTCTGGGGCTATGGCTTTGCATCAATTGTTATGTTAAACTTTGGGACGGAAAGGTTTTTTTTATGAAGGTGAAATTTTGTGCTGGGCTTCAGTGATTTCTAGGTAGCTGTCTAGTCAAGAATCTTGTCTCACATTCACTGCTCACCCTCACTGGGAAAATAAGATAAGAGACTGGGAGAAAAAAGGAATCACACTGTTGAGAACTTACTTGCACCCTAGTAGTCCCTGGTGACTCCACAGTCACCAGTGCCCAGTGTCCTGAAGACTTCATACTCTGTGAACACTCCTCGTACATAATCTACACTCTCATCTATCACCTAGGGCATGCTCTCACCAACACTCTCTGATCCCTCCACCTCAAATATCTCCACTGTGTAAATGGTTCCAAAGCACTTATGGGTTTTGGCCACAAACTTCACTAAACACCCATAGAGCTGGACATGTTGCCACAGCCCTACCCACTCCAGCTACCACATATTTCCCACCATCCCCTGGGTAGTTCTTACATCTTTCTTTGTTCTGCCTTATATATTTTTTGTTTCACATTTTACTTGTTGAGGTCTTAACCCGACCCCTTTCCAAATAAAACTTTCTTTTCTGAAAAAAGAAGAGGCTTCCTAGTTGCTGCTTGTTCTCACACTCCTTGCCTCCGTTGCTCTTGCAGCTCTTCTCTCTTAAAGCTTCAGTGTAGAGTTTGTAAATGTGGATAGATACAGTTTTCCTACTCACTTAGACTCAAGCATAGGCATAAGCAGATAACTGGAAGATTTTCATATACAATCAAAACGAAAATCGCTTCTTTAGCTGGATGTGCTGGAACATGCTTTTATTTTTCCTTTGAGACAATGTTCCATTGTGTAGCCCAGGCTGACCCCTGATCTCATGATCCTCCTCCCAAAGGCTCCCAAATGACACAAGAGTATGCCACTACACACAACTTAAGAGAATGATCTCTTAAAGTTACATAAAACTTGGGGGAAAAAATGAAGTAACTCACCAGAAATCCATACTACCTGAAATACACTTTTGGGCAATGGACTATTCATTTGAAAAAAATAAACAAATGTTATTAATTGCTTCTAAAGTGCAATTGGACTGGAGCACTGGTATTGACCATTTTTACTTTTCTGTATAAATTGCTTAGAATATCTCAGGAAGATGAACCCTGGTAATCGATCAATACAAAGAGTCTCTGTTTCTATTGATTTGTCCAAGAGCAATTCTTGCAAATTATCAGTCACTGCTCTCAAAATAACTTCCAAAGGTAATTATGTCTTGAAGTGCCTAAAGTTATTTTGTTCTGTGATAAATATCTTAAAGTAGTGTGTGATTGCTTTGAGGAAAATTGCTTACTTGAAGAAATGCCAAAAATCAGTTAATCCTTGAATCAGTGGATTTTAACATTAAAAAAGGCCCTTTTCCTCAAAAGTCTGTTAAAGATCACAGGAGGTGGCTTGCACATGTATGTGAAGAACAGAAGCTAGCATTGACTGGAATTCCTTCCTCTTTCATTGTCCGCTTATTTTATTTTTTATTGGACAAGGTCTATCACGGAGTCTTTAGTTTTCCAATTTGTCTACTCTGGTTGGTCACATAGCTTCAAGAATCTGTCTCTTCTCAATCTCAATGCTAAGGTTACAGACACAAACCTCATTGACCATCTTTTTACATGGATGCCAGAGATGTGAATCCAGCTTCTTGTGTTTGTCCAGCAAGCACTTTACCCACATAGTCCTGTCCTAAGCTACAGAAGTATGTTAAATATCTTAATACCATCAATTGATGCTTAGCGATAAGACAAGGCTCAGTCCATGACTAACATCCTTAATAGTCTACCCTCCTGGACTAGTAACAGGTTATTCTGCTGGTGTTATGAATACCAGATCATGACATGAGATTCCTGTACCAGAGACAAAAACAAAACAATCAAATAAACAAAAGACAATGTGTGCATCACAGTAAAGGCTCTAGGCAAAGTAAAAGCTGTGAACAATATATCAGATTTTTGTTTCAGGTTGTTCCACAGTTCCTCAGCAGTGTAGACAGCCAAGGACTACCCACATATAGTGGGGTATATGCTAGAGAAGAGCTCAAGAAACCCAGATGCCTCAGAAGGGAAAAAACACCCCTGAATTTTGCACTAGAGAAAGACATTTCCTCTTGTGTGCTGCAGGGCAAAACACCCTTTCCCTGCAAAAGCATGCACTCTCTTCATTCTGAAGCTGTTCACTGGGCAGTGATAATTTCAATGGCAGTCTAGAACAGAAACTCTCAGTATATGGGCTTCTAAGACAAGTAAAAACTAGCATTCTTGACAAATTCTCTGTTAGCAGGTACACATGGAGATACTGAACAACTGAAACTAATTCTTCCTAATTACAGTCATTCATTTAGGTGAATAAAAATACAATTTTACTGTTGAGAATACACAGTGAAGAAAAAATTGTTTCTATCACTTTTAAAAAATTCTTCTCATGGACAGACTTGCTGTATTATCCTTTATCCAACAAAGAGCAGTATCCATATGTGCTATCATGACATGTTTCAACAGGAGTCTGTTTACATCCCTAACTTCCAGAACCTAAGAAGGAAAATGACTTAGAACACATGTTCCTGCCCTAAGATATGTGTACAGTCACCTTAGTGCTTTTGCTGGAGTGTTCTAAGTAGGAGCATCCCTTCTTTCTCCATTCCCATCAATACATTTTAGTCCATTTCAACAATGCCTAGCCCTCTTACAAACACAGACAAGTTTCCCTTCTATAAATCCAACTGCCCTGCATGATGACATAACTAGATACATATATTGACAGCAAATGTAGGCAATGTCAGCCAATAGTTCCCTAACTCACATTTTCATGATGAAATTGTGTGTCATGCTGTCAGACAGGCGATCTAACATTTAGTCAGTCTCCTGCTGATGGTTTCTATTTTTGTCACTATGACTATTCCAGCAATAAATATGACTGACCATATTTTTGCACTTGTCTATAATTTCCAGAGGAGTGATTAGTGACATTTAAAATCAGCTGTGAACACAGATTACCACAGGTGGCAATACTTTTTGTATGTAAAATAAATGAGTAAAAGAACTAGTTTTCTAATATGTTCAGTATTATCTTCTAGTGAGAGCAATGTTCATTAGTTTTGCTTTGGCTTGGTGAGGTTTTGATTAGTTTTATCATGAGATGTGAAATTTTAAGTAGAATTATTTTCGCAAGAGAAACAGAATAGAAAAGGAAAATTTACTCAAAATCTTCAGTTCTTATCTCTCACCACGTACTTTAAAAATCAGACTATCACCACTTGAATCATCTTTTTTACCAGACTACATGAAACAAAAGTGAATTGGAGTCAAATAGATGAGTATATGTCAATATTCTTTCCTGTATACAAATGTTTAGGTGAGAGCTTTGCGTGTCCATACTTGTCAGTTAGATAATTCTTCTACAGCACAGATACATCAACTTCATTGTGGTGTTTCATTAACAAACAGAACTTAGAAAACAAATAGTAAATCAGTATAACTTGGTGCCAGCAACTAAAGGAAGATTTAGATAAATAATTTTTCCCTCAGAAGAATCTCATACGTTCTATAGAGACAACAAAATAACAGAGAAAAAGATGCTCCTGGTATTTAGCTTATCAAGAATACTTGTGGGCGGGCCAAGATGGCGGTGACCTACACTGACACATTTTGAACGCGGGGGGAAAAAGAGCCATAAAAAACACAGAGTTATTGGGCACTGTGCAAAAACCAGAGGGGCTAGACCCCCCACCCCTGCCGGGAACACTCACAGCTCCCAAGGGACTGTTAAAAGTCCCAGGGCAAGGCTCTCGCCCATCTCTCGCAGACACGGAAGCCACTAAACCCGGGATTCAGGAACTCCCATTTGGAGAGGTACCTGGTAAGATCGATCCCAACTTACAGCAGGCAGAATCAGGGTCCACTTGGCCATAGATCGCTGGCCTATTGGGCTTCCCACACCTCAGGTAGAACTTATACCCACTTAAAAAACTTTGCGAGATAGTGGAAGGCTTAGCAAGGAACAAACAGGGGGCTCAGCGGGTGGTCCGCAGCCGCTTGTGAAGCAGAGGGCGGGAGGTTCCAAGAGAGCGCGGGAATCTGGGAACACAAAGGTGGGCTGGAGGGGACGAATCCCGCGCACTCATGGAGGCGCAGCTGGGGAGGGAGCCCGGCTGGCAGGGCCAAATCCCCATGAACCCACAGCAGGTCAACTGGGGAGAGAGACAGGGGTGGGCGGGGCCAGGGATCCATGCACCCACGGCTGAGCTTCTGGGGCAAGAGGACCACTCAGGCAGCCAGAGGATCCGGGGCATGGGTTACCCACGGCCGAGCAGTGAGGGTGGGGGACCGGCGGCGGCACAGACAGGAAGGGAATCAGGCACAGAGGCCAGCCCTGTGGCGAGAAGCCTAGTGAGAACCCAGAAATCGGGACCATAGCTGTATTCTGGAAAATCCAGACATATTAGGTGTGGAGCCAGACCCTGTCAGCCTCTGTGACGACAAACAAAGCCCACAGAATCTGTGCCTGGGCAAACAGGTCCATACCATCAGAACCATTACAGGCTGATAACTCCGAGTGCAACATAGAGAAGTCTGAATTGGGAGCAGTGAAACAATCCTGGTCCATTACTCACAACATGGGAATAGGCTGCACCAGCTCACAGTGCCTCAGGCGATTAAAACCACAGTGACCCTGAAATACTCCTGTAAGCAACGACAGATAGCTAAGTAACTCATCCCCTGCACCAAATCATCCACTGTGGTTCCAAGCACAGAAAACAGACAGCTAAATGCATCCAATGGCCAAAGGTCAAAAAAAATAGAAATCAAGGAAATATGACTCCAACAAAGCAGAATTATCCTAGCTCATCCAATTCGGATGACCGCACACCAACAGAAACACATGAAAACGTTGACAATTCTGCATTACGGAAAATGATAGAGTCCATGCAAGAAAAACTTAAATCTATGAAGGAATTCAAAGAAGCCACAATTCTACAAGTCAAAACAAGGAACAACACCATTAAAGAGCTCCAAGACAAAGTGACAGAGCTTGAACAGGAAAAGGACAAAGCAATGAAAGATTTTCATACAAAAACAAGCAAGCTGGAGAAGGAAATGTACAAAACGAACAAAACCATAAAAGACATGAAAATAGAAATAGAAACAATAAAGAAAACACAGTCAGAGTTAAAAGAGGAAGTGGAGAACCAATGAAGAGAACAGGAACTACGGATGTGAGTATCAACAATAGGATGCAAGAGATGGAAGACAGGATCTCAGGCATGGAAGATCCAGTGGAAGAAATCAGTAAAACATCCAAAGAAAATGAGAAGGATAAAAAATCTCTCACCACAACATCCAAGAAATCAAGGACTCAATGAAAAGATGGAACCTAAGAATTATAGGTATAGAGGAAAGAGAGGACTCCCGACTCCAAGGTTCAGGAAATATCTTCAACAAAATCATAGAGGAAAACTTCCCAAACCTGAAAAAAAGAGATGCCAATAAAAATCCAAGAGGCTCTCAGAACACCAAACAGATTAGATCAGAAAAGAAACTCCTCTCACCACATAATAATTGAAACAACAAATGTACAGAACAAAGAAAGAATATTAAAAGCTGTAAGAGAAAAAGGTCAAGTCACATACAATGGCAGACCCATCAGAATTACACCTGACTTCTCCCCAGAAACTTTAAAAGCTAGAAGGGCCTGGTCAGATATACTACAAGTCCTGAGAGATCATAGATGCCCAGCCAGACTACTTTACCCAGCAAAACTCTCTATCAACATAGATAGAGAAAACAAGATATTCCATGACAAAATCAAATTTAAACAATATCTACCCACACACCCAGCCCTACAGAAAATCCTAGAAGGAAAATCCCAACCCAGAGAAGAAAACTCCACCCAAGAAAACAAAGGGAATAGAAAACCCCTCAGCAACTAAACCAAAAGAGGCACAGGACCACCACCTATACCAAACTAATGGGAAATAACAACCCCAGGTCACTAATATCCATCAACATCAATGGACTCAACTCCCCAATAAAAAGACATAGGTTTACAGAGTGGATCCAGAAGCAAGACCTTGCCTTATGCTGTATACAAGAGACACAACTAACTACGAAAGATAGACACTGCCTCAGAGTAAAGGGCTGGGAAAGGTTTTCCAAGCAAATGGACCCAGGAAGCAAGCTGGAGTAGCCATCCTAATATCAAACAAAACAGACTTCCAACTGAAGTTAATGAAGAAAGACAAAGAAGGGCACTATATACTCATTCAAGGGAATATTCATCAAGAGGAAATCTCAGTACTGACCATCTATGCCCCAAATACAAAGGCACCTACTTTCGTAAAAGAAACACTTCTAAAACTTAAAGCGCACGTCGATCACAACACATTAGTAGTGGGAGACTACAACAGCCCACTCACAACAATGGACAGATCATCAAGAGAGAAGACAAACAGAGAAATATTGAGTCTAACAGAGATCATGAAACAAATGGACCTAACAGATATCTACAGAACGTTTCACCCAAACACAAAGGAATACACCTTTTTCTCAGCACCCCACGGAACCTTCTCCAAAATCGACCACATAGTTGGTCACAAGGATATTCTCAATAGATACAAGAAAATTGAAATAACACCTTGTATCTTATCAAACCACCACGGAATAAAGCTGGTCATCAACAGCAAAAGAATCAACAGAAAGCCTACACACACATGGAAATTGAACAGCTCCTTACTGGATGACCACTGGGTCAGGGAAGAAATAAATAAGGAAATCAAAGACTTCTTAAAATCCAACGACAATGAAGAACAACATACCCAAACCTATGGGATACATTGAAAGCTGTGCTACGAGGAAAGTTCATAGCACTAAGTGCTTTCAAAAAGAAAATTGTGACAGCTCATATTAGTGAACTAACAGCTAAGCTGGGTGAATTGGAAAAAAAAGAAACAAACACTCCCAAGAAGAGCAGAAGGCAGGAAATCATCAAACTTAGGGCTGAAATCAACAATTTAGAATCAAAAAGAACTATACAAAGAATCAATGAAACCAAGAGTTGGTTCTTTGAGAAAATCAACAAAATAGACAGACCCCTAGCCAAATTAACTAAAAGGCAAAGGGAAAGAACCCAAATCAACAAAATCAGAAATGAAAAGGGAGAAATAACAACAGACATTGAGGAGATCCAGAAAATATTGGGCATTACTTTAAAAATCTATATTCCACTAAATTTGAAAACTTAAGCGAAATGGACAATTTCCTCGATAAATTCCACCTACCAAAACTAAATCAAAATCAGATTAACAGCTTCAACAGCCCAATAACACCCAAGGAAATAGAAACAGTCATTAATAATCTCCCAACCAAAAATATCCCAGGGCCAGATGGCTTTAGCACGGAATTCTACTGGACCTTCAAAGAGGAACTAACACCATTACTTTTCAAACTCTTCCACCACATAGAAACAGAAAGAACACTGCCAAACTCATTCTATGAGGCCACTGTCATTCTGATTCCTAAACCACACAAAGACCCAACAAAGAAAGAGAACTTCAGACCAATCTCCCTCTCATAACATAGATGCAAAAATACTTAATAAAATACTAGCAAACCGAATTCAAGAACACATCAAAAGTATCATACACCATGATCAAGTAGGCTTCATCCCAGGAATGCAGGGATGGTCAATATACTAAAGTCTATTAATGTAATTTACCATATAAACAAGATGAAAGAAAAAAAACCACATGATAATCTTGCTAGATGCAGAAAAAACATTTGACAAAATCCAACACCCCTTCATGCTAAAAGTTCTGGAGAGAACGGGCATACAAGGACCATACCTAGAAATAATAAAGACAATATACAGCAAGCCAGTAGCCAACATCAAATTAAATGGAGAGAAGCTTGAAACATTTCCTCTAAACTCAGGGACAAGATAAGGATGTCCACTTTCACCATATCTCTTCAATATAGTACTTGAAGTCCTTGCTAGAGCAATAAGACAATTAAAGGAGATAAAAGGGATAAAAATTGGAAATGAAGAAGTCAAATTATCCCTATCCGCAGATGATATGTTAGTATCATATGTTAGCTTATGTATATAAGCGACTCCAAAAACTCCACCAAAGAACTCTTGCAGCTGACAAACAACTTCAGCAAGTTGGCTGGATATAAAATTAACTCAAAAAAAATCAGAAGCCCTTCTTTATACAACAAACAAATATACCGAGAAAGAAATAAGGGAAACAACCCCCTTCACAATAGCCACAAACAACATAAAATACCTGGGGGTAACTCTAACCAAGCATGTAAAGGACCTATACAACAAGAACTTCAAGCCCCTGAAGAAAGAAATGGAAGAGGCCTTTAGAAGATGGAAAGATCTCCCATGTTCATGGATAGGTAAGATCAACATAATAAAAATGGCTATCCTACCAAAAGCAATATATAGATTCAATGCAATTCCTATCAAAATACCAACACAATTCTTTATAGACCTGGAAAAAGCTATTCTCAACTTCATATGGAACAACAAAAAGCCCAGAATAGCTAAATCAATCCTGTACAATGAAAAAACATCTGGAGGCATCACCATCCCAGATTTCAAGCTGTACTACAGAGCAGCAGTAAAAAAAACTGCATGGTACTGGTATAGAAACAGACCAGTGGATCAATGGAATCGAATTGAAGACCCAAATATGGACCCACACACCTATGGCCAACAAATATTTGACAAAGAAGCCAAAACCACACAATGGAAGAAGGACAGCATCTTCAACAAATGGTGCTGGTCCAACTGGATGTCCACTTGCAAAAGAATGAAATTAGACCCGTACCTATCAGCTTGTACCAAACTTAAATCCAAGTGGATCAAAAACTTTAACATAAAGCAGGCCACACTAAATATACTAGTAGAAAAGTAGGAGAAACCCTCGATCTCATTGGCACAGGTGACAACTTCCTGAACAGAACACCAACAGCTCAGGACCTGAGATCAACAATCAATAAATGGGACCTCATGAAACTGAAAAGCTTCTGTAAGGCAAAAGACACTATCATTCGAACAAAAAGGGCAACCAACAGACTTGGAGAAAATCTTCACCAACCCACCATGTGATAGAGGGCTATTATCTAAAATCTATAAAGAACTCAAGAAACTAAATGCCAAGAAACCAAATATTCCAATCAAAAAATGGGAGATGGAGCTAAATAGAGAATTCACAAAGGAGGAATCCCTAAGGGCTGAGAGACACCTGAAGAAATGTTCAACATCCTTAATCATCAGAGAAATGCAACTCAAGATGACCCTGAGATTCCATCTAACACCTATTAAAATGGCTAAGAAAAAGAGCTCAAATGATAGCGCATGCTGGCGAGGGTGTGGAGAAAGGGGAACCATACTCCATTGCTGGTGGGAGTGCAGGCTTGTGCAACCACTATGGAGGTCCTTCTGGCGATATCTTAGAAATCTAGGAATAACCTTGCCTCAGGACCCAGCCATACCACTTCTGGGTATACACCCAAAGGACCTTTCAGGGAGACATAGGGAAGTCTCCCCATCTATGTTCATAGCAGCCTTATTTGTAATAGCTAGAAACTGGAAACAACCCAGATGTCCCTCAACTGAAGAATGGAAAAAAATCTGTGGTACATGTATACAATGGAATATTACTCAGCTATCAGAAACAATGAAATCATGCAATTTGCAACCAAATGGATGGATCTAGAGAAGCTCATCCTGAAGTCTCAGAAGGATGCACATGGCATCTAATCACTTATAGTAGGATTTTAGCTATATCGTTAAGGATATCTGTACTACAACCAACACACCAAAAGGAACATGGACATAAACTTTTTTTTTTATCTTTTTCTTTTTCCTCTTTTATTCTTTTTTCTTTTTCCTTTTCCCTTCTCTTTTTCCTCTATTTTTTTGTTGATATTCTTTGTTTTTGTCGGTTTATGTGTTTGTTGGTCTTTTTTTAGTATTTCCCCAGTAGCAAGGAGACACCTTTCACTGGCAGTACTGCCTCATAGGCCCCGGTGAATGAAGAGGCTCTTGGCCCTCATATGACTCCTGATCTGTGGTGAGAGACTGTTAGGCAGGGAAACTCCACCCCAGAGGAACAAGATGGAAGAGTGAGGGGTAGAGGGTGGGGCTGGGAAGCTGGAAAAGAGGACAATATGATAAGGATGTAACCCGAAGCAACAAACAAATATATTTATTAACTAAAAAAAAAAAAAAAAAAGGGCAGGTGGCAGGAACACTGTGAATGGAATAGAGGATACAGCCATTCGGCCTGGTTTTGTAGACCTCCAGGTGTTGAGAAGACGTAGAGCTAAGGTAAAATACAAGAGAATTGTGGTGTTGGCCCATGCCTTTGACTTCAGCGGAGACGGGGGGGGGGAGCACCGTAGAGTTGGTGGTCTTATGTATTCTGGAGTCATACCGAGCGGGGTGATAAGGGTGCACACTGTTGGTCCCACCATTCAAGAAGAGTACACCCTTGGTCCCAGCACACTGGAGACAGACACTGGCAGATCTCGGAGCTCAGGGTCAGCCTGATGCAGGGCAAATTCTAAATAGAGAAAGACTTCGATCCAGGAGTGGTCGAACACATCTTTGATCCCTTCAGATGGGAACAACAGGTCTCTGATCCCAATAATTAGAGTTCAGAGACACACACATGGGATTTGAAGGGACCTAGGTTTGGAGGCTACTTACAAAAGGCCTTCTCGATGCAGGCAGATTGTCCTTAGGGATCTAAAAATATATACACTAGAGCTGGTTTAGCTCCAAGGTGACAGAATGATTTCTTCTTTAACCCGGATTGAAAGATAACACTTGGTATGTTGTCGGAAGGCCAAATTTGCTTCAGGAGAGGTATTACCTACCCCCCCCCCAAAAAAAAAGAGTAATCGTCCCAGGGTTGGGATTGGGGCAGGACTCTGTTCTTATCTTTCCAGGAGAATCGAAGCGTCCATTCGGTGAGCCCGGGGACAGCTGGACAGCGGAAACCACAGCAGAGAGCAGAATCAGGCACCAAGGAGGATGAGTGACCCAGTTGATTCTACCTGGCAGACTTCCTCAATAGCTGTCTCCATCAGGGGCCTGCAACCACGGCAATCCAATGTCGCTGGGACCATTCAGTTCTACACAATGCCCCGGCAGGAACATCAGTGAAGCCTGCAAGATCAGCTTCTGCCTACAAACTCCTTAGGTCATCTAAACAGCTGAGAACAGAAGGACTGAACATAAAAGGATTGTACTAACGTTTTTAACCATTTTTTCCATTTGGATTCGGGCCCCAAACAGGTTTACTATGACCCAAATCAGCAGAAAGTCACTTTAAGAGAGCGACGTCCCATGCCCAAAGGGTGGGGAGGGTGTTTCTCCGCCCTTCTTTTTGGTTATTTGAAGGATAACTGAAAACTCTGATATTTAGGGGAAGAGATTACAAGCTGATAAATGATCTTGTTTAATGAGTTTTAGAGGTTAGACCCAGGGACTTCCTACTTTTCCTTTCCTGTATCCTTCTTCCTCTCCTATGTAGGAGTGCATGGGCTTGAGAAAAATGAGATATAGACATAGCACAGGAAGGTCCAAGAAGAAGGGGCAGATTATTGAATATGCCCTTATACTTTGTATATTGATACAAAATTAGTAGTTTATTTGGCTAAAGTGGTATTGACCATTGTTTATTGTGCAAAAATAAGATTGTATTGGATTATATCGGTATTGATCTTTGTATATTGATACAAAATTAAGATTATAGTTGGCCACAATGGTATTGACCCTTTTATATGGACGTAATATTAAGATTGTATTGGGCTACATAGGCATTGATCTATGTATATTGATACATAATTAGGAGTATATTTAACCACAATTGAATAGATCTTTGCATATTGATACAAATTTAAAGGTAACACTTCCTAATGGTATCATACCTAGAGATACTTAAAAATAAAATGTGAATCTCTGGCCTCTTGATACCAACCGTCTAAAACTGTCTGGGATAGTTAAGTAAAACAAACTCCTAGTCATGCAAACATGTCACTTTTTTAGCTACTATGACAGTCTATCACAAATATTCTCTAAACTACTCAGTAATTAAGTTGTTAAGAGACAAGCAACATTTGCTTATCTAAATACAAGAGATGGATAGGGCATCTTCAAAAACCCCAAGACATATGCAGAATATGGCATTCAAAGATGTTATCTTAAATTAAGATTTTCTTTTTTTTTGATATCGAGACATATCAGCTCCTGACAGCACCCCCTATTCTACTCCAAGTAGAAGATGAGCATCGGAGAATCTCCAGTGTGAGATGGTTGAAATAGTGGCAAGCCTATCTCTTGCCATGAAAAAACCCCTTGCTCCAACTGCGGACAGACTGCTGTCCAAAAAGGACAAAACTTGATAGCAGGTAAGTCGACAGCCTAGCTCTGCCAAGACAGGGTAGGTAAGTCCTTCATAATCCCTGCTCTACAATAAATGTCTGTCAGAGAAACAGGACCCAAAGGCTGAAGACTGATGCAGGAATGTATGGAGACAAAATGGGAACTGTCCAAGCAGTCACTGGTATGTCTTTTCTTAGTTTTGGAAGCTGCAGGCCCTGCACTTCCTATATAAGCCGATATATTTATCCCTCTCAGGTCTCTGAGGTGGTTGAATAATAGACAGCTAGAGTATCGTAGTTAAATTTTGAGTTGTTTAGGAATCAAGAGGGTGTTATAGATCTAAGAAGATACTCTTAAAAGTGTTGCAAGTTAGTATGAATGTTGAGTCAGATATAGACCTTTAAACTCATGGAGATGGTTAGATAGTAGAATGTTAAAGTCAGGGGCCAAATATGTATAAACTGGACATTGGGAAGTTATACTGGGCCATTTAACTCTCATAAATATGGCATATTTATATCTGTTGTTTTGTACAGTATTTACTGTTATAAGAGAAGGAACCATCTGTTGGACTGAAAGAGGAAACTGCTGGGGGGAAGAGGGTGGAAGGGCAGGATAGGAAGGAGGAATAGGGAAGGGTTTGTTACTGAGATGCAACTTGAATAAAAAAAGAAAAGTATTTAAAAATAAAAAAAGGCCGAAACATCACATTTCATAAGACCGATATACGACCGTTTCAAATATCTCGCAGTTTGCCTGGGGTCGGTTCCTGTAGCGGGTAAGTCTGCAGTTCCTTTATATTCTTCTTAAGCCATAGTTGTGACAGTTCTCCTTCTAAGTGTAACTGTAGGTGACAATCAAGTTTTGTGCCTTCCAAGCAGCAGGTATAATTAGTTGTTTGGATCACAAGAATTCTTTTTTTTTTTTTTTTAATACTTTATTTTTTTTTTCTTCAAGTTACATCTCAGTAACAAACCCCTCCCTATTCCCCCTTCCTATCCCGCCCTTCCACCCTCTTCCCCCCAGAAGTTTCCCCTTTCAGTCCAACAGATGGTTCCTTCTCTTATAACAGTAAGTATTATACAAAACAACAGATATAAATATGCCATATTTATGAGAGTTAAATGGCCCAGTATACCTTCCCAATGTCCAGTTTATACATATTTGGCCCCTGACTTTAACATTCTACTATCTAACCATCTCCATGAGTTTAAAGGTCTATATGTGACTCAACATTCATACTAACTTGCAACACACTTTTAAGAGTATCTTCTTAGATCTATAACACCCTCTTGATTCCAAAACAACTCAAAATTTAACTATGAGACTCTAGCTGTCTATTCTTCAACCACCTCAGAGACCTGAGAGCGATAAATATATTTGCTTATATAGGAAGTGCAGGGCCTGCAGCTTCCAAAACTAAGAAAGGACATACCAGAGACTGCCTGGACAGTTCCCATTTTCTCTCCATACATTCCTGCATCAGTCTTCAGCCTTTGGGTCCTGTTTCTCTGACAGACATTTGTTGTAGAGATGCGATTATGAAGGACTTACCTACCCTGTCTTGGCTGAGTTAGGCTGTCGACTTCCCTGGTACCAAGTTTTGTCCTTTTTGGACAGCAGTCTGTCTGCAGTTGGTCCAAGGGGTTTTTTCATGCCAAGAGAAAGGCTTGCCACTAATTCAACCATCTTACAGTGGAGGTTCTTCGATGCTTATCTTCTACTTGTAGTAGAATAGGGGGTGCTGTCAGGCGCTGATATGTCTCGATATCAAAAATAAATCTTGATTTAAGATAACATCTTTGAATGCCATGTTCTGCAGATCTCTTGGGGTTTTTGAAAATGCCCTATCCATCTCTTGTATTTAGATAAGCAAATGTTGCTTGTCTCTTAGCAACTTGATTTCTGGGTAGTTTAGAGAATATCTGTGATAGCCTGTCATAGTAGCTAACAAAGTGACATATTTGCATGACTGGGAGTTTGTTTTACTTAACTATCCTAGACCATTTTAGACGGTTGGTATCAAGAGGTCAGAGCTTCACATTTTATTTTTAAGTATCTCTAGGTATGATACCATTAGGAAGCGTTACCTTTAAATTTGTATCAATATACAAAGATATATTCAATTGTGGTTGATATACTCTTAATTATGTATCAATATACCAAGATCAATGCCTATGTAGCCCAATACAATCTTAATATTACGTCCATATAAAAGGGTCAATACCATTGTGGCCAACTATAATCTTAATTTTGTATCAATATACAAAGATCAATACCGATATAATCCAATACAATCTTATTTTTGCACAATAAACAATGGTCAATACCACTTTAGCCAAATAAACTACTAATTTTGTATCAATATACAAAGGTATAAGGGCATATTCAATAATCTGTCCCTTCTTCTTGGACCTTCCTGTGCTATGTCTATATCTCATTTTTCTCAAGCCCATGCACTCCTACATAGGAGAGGAAGAAGGATACAGAAAAGGAAAAGTAGGAAGTCCCTGGGGCTAACCTCCAAAACCCATTAAGACAGGACCATTTATCAGCTTGTAGTCTCTTCCCCTAAATATCAGAGTTTTCAGTTATCCTTCAAATAACCAAAAAGAAGGGCAGAGAAACACCTTCCCCACCCTCTGGGCATAGGACGTCGCTCCCTTAAAGTGACTTCCTGCTGATTTCAGTCGTAGTAGACCTGTTTGGGGCCCGAACCCAAATGGAAAAAATGGTTAAAAATGTTAGCACAATCCTTTTAGGTTCAGTCCTTCTGTTCTCAGCTGTTTAGATGTCCTAAGGAGTTTGTAGGCAGAAGCTGATCTTGCAGGCTTCACTGATGTTCCTGCCGGGTCATTGTGTAGAGCTGAACAGTCCCAGTGACATTGGATTGCTGTGGTGGTTGCAGGCCCCCTATGGAGACAGCTATTGAGGAAGTCTGCCAGGCAGAATCAACTGGGTCACTCGTCCTCCTTGGTGCCTGATTCTGCTCTCTGCTGAGGTTTCCACTGTCTAGCCGTCCCCGGGCTCCCCTAATGAACGCTTCGATTCTCCTGGAAAGATAAGAACAGAGCCCTGCCCCAATCCCAACCCTAGGACAATTGCCCTCTTTTTTGGGGGGGGGTGGAGGGGCTAGGTAGTACTTCTCCTGAAGCA
>CAJQZJ010000352.1:0-14755 GCA_907164525.1 Lophiomys imhausi | reverse complement strand
TACATCACCACCTAGTGTTCAACGGCAGAAGTGACTGCACACTCAGAGCCACACAAAGCAGCAGCCCAATTTGAGGATAGTGATGGCACCTTCCACAGATGGAGTTCTAGGTTAGACATTGCTTTGGAAATGGCACCCAGTGGAATGTCCCTGCTTGCCAGATTGCACTTGTACAAGGCCCTCTTTTGGTTGTTGGCAGGATCTCAACTTGGAGGCAGATGGTGTTTTGCATTTCCCCTGGAAACTCACTCATTGGGTCTCAAGAGAAAGCCTATATATAGTAAGCATCATAGGAAATATTTTGACTGTAATTTTAGGAATCGAAAAGGAAACACTTTTATTACATTTTCAAGCAGGATGCTGCTAAAGAAATCCTGCAAGGAAAACATGAAGACATCAGGTGAAAGGGCATGAGTTGTTTTATTTTAATATTCAGGACACACTGTATAAAAGATACTGCAGACAATATGGAAGAAAAGAGGGTCAGCAATGTTGCAGGAAATGAGATCAAGGCAGAAATATGAATTGTATTTCTGTACACTAATTTTAAATACCATTCAAAATATCCAAAAGAAGACATTAGGAATTTTAGGGGCAGAAGTGTCACACCCTCCTTGTATTGTCTTTGTGTGAGTTTAAAAAGCTTGGACACAGCTAAGAGTTGAATGCAAGATTTTAGTTAGGCATCAGAAAGGACTTAAAACAGCAAAAAACAGGTTTTTGCCCTGTTTGTCTTTCTATGAATCCAAATAAATTGAGTAAAAATAAAAAAGGGGGCTGGAGAGATGGCTCAGCGGTTAAGAGCACTGGCTGCTCTTCCAGAGGTCATGCCTTCATGAGTTCAATTCCCAGCAACCACATGGTGGCTCACAACCATCCATAATGAAATCTGGTGCCCTCTTCTGGCCTGCAGATATACCTGCAGACCGAACACTGTATACATAATAAATAAATCTTTAAAAAATAAAAATAAAAAAGGATCCTGACACATTTAGCTGATGGGAATGATGTGAGAGACTGAGTGATGGGCAATGCCTACAAAATGCTAAAAGGTTCCAAGAAAGCGAGTGGTCTGAATAATGAATGGGTCAGCATCCATCAGGCAAAGGTCCACGCTCACAAAGTCCAACCTCAGGCCTCAGGAAATGCTATAACTAGGCCTTCTGAGCTGATGAGCACAGCAGGGCTGTCAAGTAACTCAACCATTACCCAGCTCCCCTGAGTGATTTGGCTTTTGGAGTCCAGGCAGGTAGGTCTGCTCCACAGCTGCAATCGGCAGGGTTTGCGGTGAGCTAGAGCTATGTAGGCCAGACTACTGTCATTGTGGTCTGAGGCAGGCGTGCGTGGCATATTACAGTGAGTGAATATACTCCCTTGCACACATGCAGTGAAGTGGGATTCTGCTCATACTGAACTATGGATCTTCCCTAGCAGCTTGATCCTGTGGCGTGGAGGCAAAACTTGCATGTTTCTAAGCTTTAGTGTAGGGTTTGTGAAGAAGCGTGTAGTTAAAGGGAAGGACAAGATAGGCCTGAGCGGCCCTGGGTCTCCACGATGCAAGAGGACATCCATTCTGATGCCCAGACTTTTGCGTGCCTCAGCCTGGGCACACTGGTAGAGATCTTTCCTGCCACAGACTTTAACTTTGTATACATTTGAAGGATGTGTCCAGGTCTCCACCTGAGGAACCCCAGCAGTCAGGCCCCACTGTTTAGCTGGAGCCAGCAGCACAGGAGTCTTCAATTAGGGCCTCAGCTGACAGAGAGGTCTGTGGTCTGTGGCCATCTCTGTGGCAACAATGTGTATAATGTAAACATACTCCAGAAGAACCAGGGAGTTTTAACCAGGACTAGGAGTCTGACCCTTTAGTACTAATTCACAGTTTAGTTAAGGAAGTTCAAGTTTGTGTTAATCCCCACGGTTTAAGTTAATAGGCCCTTCCCCCACACCTGTTACAATGGCAGTTTCAGTCTCTAACAGTCCCTAGCTCCTCAGTTAGGACCCCTTCCAGATTTATGCTAATTTTAGATGAATAAAACCTCACCAATCCCTTAGCTTCCCCAAGCTCAGGACTTGAAGGCCCACCAACCCTCCTTTTGGAAATTCCTGTCCTAGACAGCTTGCTTCCCCCTAAATCCTATATAAGGCCTGAGATTCCTCCATTCTTGCTGTCCTCTCCTGGGAACAGAAGGCAGTCACACCCTGGATTTGTTCCCCACCCTCCAATAAAATCTCTTTTATGAGATTTGCTGCTTGCTGAGACTCCATCATTCATCATGGGGAAGAAGCAAAGAAGCCAAGGAGCAAAGAAGCAGAGAGATACCAGCTGGGGCCCAGCCCTCCCCTCTTCAGCTCAGCTGGGGGTGAGGCAACTCTTTCCTGTGAGCTGCAACAACTCAGGGTTGAGAAAGCCTCCTCTGAGAGCTGTGTGGTTCCTGAGCTCCAGAGTCTCAATATATCCTTCCACTAGAATAGTGTCCCTTCTGTAAGAGCAGTGTGTTTCCTGAGCTCTTGACTCCTAGGATGCCTTCCTTGGAGCTGTTACACTTTGCTGTGGATACTCGCCTCCCTCAGAATGGTGTGGTTCCTGGGCTCTGGAGTCTCAGGATACCTACCCATTTCTCCCCTACAGGCCAAAGCGCTAACATTGCACTATCAGTTGAGACATTGCCCCAGCACCTCTTTGGTTCTTATTTCATACTAGGTTATCAGGGGGTGGCACAGCCATATCTAATGGGAACAGTGAATGTCATAAAGCCAGTTCAGCTGTTTGACAAACCTCCAGCAAATCTGAGTCTTGTGATGCCCTCGCTGTACTGTGGTCTTCCATTTTTTGGCCTTGATCTCCACATGTTCCATGCTGGGGGTGCTTTTATCTTTTGTACATTTTGGAGATATTGAATTGATGGGAATTTTCTTATGAATCTTTTACGCCGTCTCCCAGGAGTACTGCTTCTAAGCTTCCCCAGGAATGTTCTGACCATTTAACCCTCCCACTTTTAGGGAGATTACCTTATCTGGCCCTACTCCAATTCTTATACCCTGGAGGTTGTGACTCAAATAAAAAACACCAGAGACCTCCTTATGAGGCTCTGAATCAGAGATACTCTTGGAACATCTTCCCCCACCCCCGCACAAAAGATAATCAGAGTAAAACAAATTTGAAAAGGTAAACAAGATTCGGTGGGCTAGAGATGTTGGCATCAGATCAAATTAAAACGGTTTTCCTACTACTGATGCACAAAGAATGGTGTGTATAACTGATAAAAGAATGAAGTATTAAGACCTCCCTTTCATCGACCTGGTGCTGTTCTCATGCTCATGTGGGACCTAAGCCGCGCCAGGTGAGGGACAGACTTTCATGGTGAATGGCTGCTGACCTCTCTTCTACTTCTGCCAGTGGGCCCCTTGCCTCTCCTCCCCACTCCCATAGATGGTTGTGTGGAGGGCAAGGGATGCAGTTATTCCACCTGAATCCCATCTCCTCACGCACTTCTCGCTGTTGTTCGTGGGGTCACCCATGTTGTATCAGGTGCTTCTTGGAGCCCCCTTGCCGCTTGTTCTGGTCCGTTTTGGGCCTTCTTCCCCCAGGTGGGTAAAGCGTGGTCGTCGTGGAGGCATGCTTTTCCGTTCAGCTTGTGCCCGGCTCACTTGAGATCCTGTGCTCCAGGCTTTGTCCCTAAAGGTGCCCAGTCCTGAGCTTGGACCCTCAAGGTGCCCGGTCCTGAGCTTTGATCCTCAAGGTGCCCAGTCCTGAGCTTAGACCGTCAAGGTGCCCGGTCCTGAGTTGGTGGCGGCATCTCCTGTTCCCATGACGCCCCCTCGGCCTGGTCTCACTACTGTGGTGTGTGTTCTTTCCTGGGTCCCTGTGTTCCCCCACCACCCGAGGAGGGGGTCGAAGGACAGGAGGGCGCAGTGAATGAGGCCTTGCGCCCTTTGCCCCGTGTCTGAAAGGGGATGCCTACTTTTTTTCCAGTCATGGGCAAGTAGCCCTCCCTGGTGCCATGGCCTTCTTCCCTCAGGTCTGTGCTTCTGGGTGGTCATCATCTAGAGTTTGCAGTTGGACTTGTTTCCCTAACTAGCGTTCCTCTTTGTTCGTGGGGCGGGGGAGGGGGGACCTGTCTTCCTTGGTCCATGCCCTGTGTCTCCTACACAGCAGACCCACACCCCTGCGTGCCTTGTGCTTTTGCCTCTTGCGAAACTGCATGTCTCACTCCAGAGGACACACCCCGCTTTTGGCTTGTGCGGCCAGGCCATCAGGTCGGGCAGGGGACAGTTGTCTTCTCTTGCTATCCTAGAAGAGGGCTTGCGATTATGAGGTCTGTGGGGCTTCTTCTAGGGACTTATGTTCCCGACTGCCCGCCCCCCATCGAAGGAACTCCTTCTGCTTGTTGCTTTGGCCCAGTGTCTCCGGTACTGCTCCAGGCCGTGGTGTTGGGGGCGAGGGCCACACACACCCCTGCGTTGGCCGGTACCCGACCCGCCTCCACGGAGCGGTGACTGCGCGATGTGGGGCAGGAAGGGCGGTGGCGAGCTCCCAGTACAAGCCATAGCTGGTCCCCCATGCCTTGCAGTCGCGGGTGGCCCCGTTTTCGCCGGTCCGCGGGGCGGACTGTTGGGCGTGTCGCCTTGTGCGCCTCTTGCTGTGGGTTGACCGCCATCCGGCCTTCCCGCCCACTCCCGTGGGTGGGTTCTCTCCCGCCCGCTCCCGGTCTCTGCCCGGTTGGGGCTCCAGGGATCCCGGGTCCAAGGCCTGGGAGCCCCACCGTCTCCCTCCGCTGCGGTTGCGCGGTGTGGTCAGTAGGCCCGGCGTGAGCGTGTCCGCCTCGCAGCGGGTTTCCTCGGGTTCGGGCGGGTGGCCTTTCTGCGCCCCTCCGGCCTCCCCAGCCCGTCCCTGGGCCTTCCCTGCGGTGGCCCGCGGCGAGGGAACCTTTGTTCCCGTTCCTCCCCCTCGCCTGGCACCTCGCTCTGCGATCCCTTTGACCTGATGTTCCAGCTCAGCTCTCTCCTGAGGCCCAAGGCGGGAAGGGGCGGTAGCGTTGCGCCCTTGCGGTGGTTGGCACAGTAGTGCTGTCCCTCGTGGCGTGGCGCGCAGGTATCCGATTAAAGGGGTGCTGTCCTGGGGGCTTGCCAGCGCTCTTGTTTTGCTGGGCCTTTGGGCTGAGGAGAGCTCTGTCCCCCTCCTCTCCCTGCTCACTCGCTTGCTCCTCCTCTTCTCTGTTCCAGGCTTTGCTTGAGCTCCTACCCGGTTGATCCTGCCAGTAGCATATGCTTGTCTCAAAGATGAAGCCATGCGTGTCTTAAGTACCCACGGCTGGTATAATGAAACTGCGAATGGCTCATTAAATCAGTTATGGTTAAAAAACAAACAACAACAAAAAAAAAAAAACCCTCCTTTTCTTAGAAAAAGTGAGCCCATAGAGGGCCACTATGGTTGTTATATGACCAAGGAAAAAAAGAATACCAAGATTAGACATATAAATAAATTCTAAAAATATATAAAATATGAACATTGTATTATGGAACAAATTGAATAAATACTTTGACCTGAAGACTTTTCCTGGGCATAATGACAATTAGCACTCTATTAAAAGTTGATACTACACTGCTTGGTACATAACAATGGGCCCAGGCTGGCTTGGAGATTTTCTTTCTGTCTAGTGCCCTTAAACTGCAAGAGCTACCAGCCTGAGAACAGGCTGTCATGCTTTGGCAAAATATGCCTCTAGATTGATAAAAGTTGGGTTGTGGGGTTTGATGAGGGAAAATGATTGTAAAAGATAATTCTGTTCTGTCATATATCAATAATGACTAAACTTATGACCAAGAGGAAGTTACAACACATGGCTGGGGACAAAAGTTATATATGATCTATATTTTGGAACAACATGCATCTATCTCTGCCTACTGAGTTCTGTATGAATAAAGAAGCATTCAGTCAGGGTGTAAAGCTCCCCCTAAGCCCCCTGCCTGACTGACTCATCCCTCCCTTACCACTCGTGCATCCACCCTCCTTCAGGTCTTGCCCCCCACCTGGACTGAACTCCAGTAAAGTCACATCAGGGTCACTCAACACTAGATAGCCCACATGTTTATTTACTCATTAGTGTAGGTCTCAGGGTAGTCTTCTAAGTTGGGGCTTCATACAAAAAGCAAGATAGAAGAAAAAATAGTTTCAAAAATATTTTTTTGGTTTATAAATATTTTGTTTAAAACACTGAATTTTCCAACTGTATTTATCCATTCTGTCAATCCATTTATCCCCAAATATGTAAGGCAGATATCTATTGATACAGCATACATAGTCTATTGTTACTCAAGATCCTCCCATTTTTAAACCTTTGTATTTCCCTGGCATTCAAGAAATTAAGAGTGGGGCTGGAGAGATGGCTCAGCCAGTTAAAAGCACTGACTGCTCTTCCACAGGTCATGAGTTCAATTCCTAGCAACCACATGGTGGCTCACATTCATCCATAATGAAATCTGCTGCCCTCTTCTGGCCTGCAGATATACCTGCAGTCAGAACTCTGTGTACATAATAAACAAATGCATCTTAAAGAAAAAGAAGAGTGTAAAAATTGGTCTCAATTTTAACAAAGTTTTCTCCTTTCTAAATAAAGAAAATGAGCAAAAATAAAACAGTTCTGAAGGCAGGAGACTGTAAAAATAATCATACAACTATTCTTTAGTAAAGTAACATCACATGCTATAAAATAATCCCACAATTTATAGCTATTACATATCATTTAATGTTCAATGACTTTTTAATTACTGATTTTGAACATTAGAAACAAAAGGTTTCCTTAAATTCTACAAGTGTAAATATTGCATAAAATGAGCCATGCTTATTTGAATCCCCAGTTTCTTTTGTCTTAAACCTTCTTGCAAATCAAAGCAAGGAAGCTATGGTGCCATGGGTTATCTCCCAAGAGATTTGCCCAGGTTTGGGATGAGTCCATGACACATTAAGGGATATAGAGCAACCCAAGACAGTTGGCTTTGCTACCAATATGTGTCTGGATTAGCATGGACAACTGTGTCTATAACCTGACAAGTAGGCTATGCCCCTGTTTGCAGCAATTATGGAAAGGTTACTTCTGAACCTTGAGAAATTTAAAAAATCATTTTTTTTGTATTAGTGACTGAGTGTATTGATTTTTGTATTTTGTCATTGCTGTTCTAAATCTGTTTACCCATAGTAGTCTTTTTTTTTTTTTCCTGAGACAAGGTTTCTCTGTGTAATAGTCCTGGTTGTCCTGGACTCACTTTGTAAAGCAGGCTGGCCTCAAACTTACAAAGATCCACCTGCCTCTGCCTCCCCAGTGCTGGCATTAAAGGCGTATGCCACCACCCTCAGCTTTACCCATACTAGTCTTAAGAGCTAAAATTTACATTGATACAAGTTATATGTAGATTTGCCACAAACCTGTGGATTGTGTCATATTTCACTTAACGTAGGTACAATGAACTGCATGATAACCCTTTATTTTATATAGTAACAAATAAAAAATATTACAAATTATAGTTGTAAAATATTATGAATTATAAGTGGCATTCCAATGTCAGAGATGCTAAAATGTGAATGAAGAGTGGTACTGGCCTTCCGCCAGTAGGTAGGCATACTGGGAAGATGTGTTACTGGGATTACCAAGTTCAAGGCCAGCCTGGACAATATAAGTTTTAAAAATGTAAAGTTATTTGAATAAAATTTTTTCATCTGTACGGTAGGTAGAATTCTGCTGTTCCTCCTCACTGAAATGTATTTGATGGCAGTAGGAACAGTAATTATTATCATCATCCACTAAATTCTGAGCTGTCCGGTGCTGGAAACACTTATACGTGCTTGGTGCAGACTGGAACTAAAGCTTCACAGCAGTGCCATGGAAGATAGCTGCTGTTGAATCCCTATCGTGTGGATGAGGAAATTGAGTTATGGAGCTCCTAGAAATCCCATGAATTAACTAGTAGGTAACAGGCTAGAGTAGGGTTCGAATTCAAACTGTGTTCAATCACTGGGTGTTCTCCTATTATTCAGACAGGCTGTCTGAGTGGGGATGGAGCTCGTGTTAGAGCACTTGCCTTGGGAATAGAGCACTTGCCTTGGGAATAGGACAGCCATGCACTGTATCCCCAGCACAGCAAATGAACACTTGAGCAGATAGATAAATAAATAAGGAAACTTTCGTTGCTGCTTTTACTTCAGAAGGAAAGGAATTACATACACTCTAGTATTTGCAGTTGAATCTGCTTTGATGTAGTGTCCTGTAATTTCCTAAAATGTCCTCTCAATTTGTAGGATTTCACTGCATTTTGTGTGTGCCCATAATCTTCCAGATGTGGTACCATTATTAATTAAAAACAACTGCAACATTAATGTCCAGGATGACTGAAGGCTGCACACCCTTGATTAAGGTAACTATTGGCCAGCAGCTTTGGTATAAAATGGATTAGATCTTGTTCTTGTTTGGTACTGTGATAAAACACTGACCAAAGACAGCCCAAGGAAGCAAATGTTTATTTGACTTACATTTTTACATCAGAGTCCATCATTGAGGGAAACCAGGGAAGGATCTCCACTCAGGAATCCAGAGGCAGAGACCATGGGGAACGCTGCTTTTCCATGGTTTGCTCAGTTCTCTTTCTTTTATAACTCAGGACCATCTGCCCAGTGGTGCGAACACCCCCAGTAGGCTGGGCCCTCAGACATCAATCTTTAAAAAATTTATTCATTTTACATCATGAGAATATCCCCCTCTCTTCTCTTGACCTGTTCCCACCCTCCCATCCTCTCCCCCTTTCCCCACCTCTTCTCACCATAGAGGATACTCCCATCTACCCATCCCAGCTCTTCAAGTCACATCAGGACTAAGAGCACCCTCTTCCTCTAAGGGCAGACAAGGCAGCCCATCTAGGGTAAGGCAATTCTTAAACAGGCAATAGAGTCTATATCAGGGACTGTCTCTGCTCCACTTGGTAGGAAATCGACATGAAGACTAGCTTCCCATCCATTACCTATGCATAGGTGGCCTAGATCAAGACCATATATGCTCTTTAGTTGGTGCTTCAGTCTCTGTAAGCCCCCAGGGGCCTGGGCTAGTGGATTCTCTTGGTCTTCCTCTGAAGCTCTTGTCCCCTCTAGGTCTATTCTTCCTCCCACTCTTTCACAAAACTCCCCAAACTCTACTATTTTTGGCTGTGAGTCTCACCATCTGTATTGATCCGATGCTGGATACGGTCTCTCAGAGGATAGTTATGCTAGGTTCCTGTCTGCAGGCATAGCAGAAGATCATTAACAGTTGGCTCTCGCTCGTGGTCTCAAGTTGTGCCAATCATTGGCTGGCCATTCCCTCCATCTCTGTTCCATCTTTATCCCTGTACATCTTGTACGCAGGGTAAATTATGGGTCAAAGTTTCTGTGGGTGGGTTGGTACCCCTATTCCTCCATTGGAGTCCTGCCATGATAGGAGGTGGCCACTTCCATCTCCTTGTCCTCCACTAGGAGTCTCACTGAGGGTGACTCCCTTATCCTCCCAGGAGAATACTCTTTCTCTGGTCTCCCACTTGTTTCAGAGATGCCCCCCATTGGTTTCCCTTTTCTCTCCCAGCTCTCTCACCTCTCACCATCCACTCTGGCCACATCTGATCACTACCCTCGTTCCCCTCCCCATATCCTCTACCACATAGCTCCCTTTCTTCACCCACTACCTATTATTTTACTTCCCTCCTGAGTGAGATTCAAGCAGCCTCCCTTAGGCTCTTCTTGTAACTTAGCTTTTTTGGGCCTGTGGATTGTAGGATGGTAATCTTATACAATATGGCTAATATCCTCTTATAAGTGAGTACATACCATGTGTATCTTTATGGGTCTGGGTTGCCTCACTCAGAATGATCTTTTCCAGTTCCATCCGTTTGCCTTCAAATTACATGATTTCCTTGTTATTAATAGCTGAGTAGTATTTCATTGTGTAAATGAACCACAGTTTCTTTATCCATTCTTCTGTTGATGGACATCTGGGTTGGTTCCAGTTTCTGGCTATTATGAATAAAACTGCCATGAATATGGTCGAGCCAGTGTCCATGTGGTTTAGTGCAGCTTCTTTTGGGTATATGTATGCCCAGGAGTGGTATAACTGGGTCTTGAGGTAGAACTATTTCCAATTTTCTGAGAAAGTACCAGATTGATTTCTAAAGTGGTTGTACAAGTTTGCACTCCCACCAGCAATGGAGGAGTGTTCCCCTTTACCACATCTTACCAGCATGTGGTGTCACTTGAGTTTTTTATCTTAGCAATTCTGATGAGTGTGAGATGGGATCTCAGAGTCATTTTAATTTTCATTTCCCTGATGACTAAGGACATTGAGCATTTCTTTAAGTGCTTCTTGGCCATTAGAGTTTCCTCTGTTGTGAATTCTTGGTTAAGCTCTGTACTCCATTTTTTTATTGGATTATTTGGTTAGTTGGTGTTTAATTTCTAGAGTTCTTTATAAAATTTGGATATTATCCCTTTGTCTGATGTAGGTTTGGCAAAGATCTTTTCCCAGTCTATGGACTGCCATTTTGTGCTACTGACAGTGATTTTTGCCTTACAGAAGATTTTCAGTGTCATGAGATCCTATTTATTAATTGTTGATTAGTGTTGAACTCTTGGTGTTCTGTTCAGGAAGTTCTCTCCTGTACCAATGAGTTTAAGGATTTCCCCCTTTTTCTGTTCTGTTAGATTTAGTGTATTTGGTTTTATGTTAAGATCTTTGATCCACTTGGCTTGAGTTTTGTGCAGGATGATAAATGTGTCTATTTGTAGTCTTTACAGGTAGACATCCCGTTAGACCAGCACCATGTGTTGAAGACACTTTCCTTTTTCCATTGTATGGTCTTATCTTCATTGTAAAAAAGCAAGTGTCTGTAGGCATGTGGGTTTATTTCTGGGTCTTCAATTTCATTGATCCACTGTTTCTATGTCAGGACTATGCAGTTTTTGTTACTGTTGCTCTGTAGTACAACTAGAAATCAGGGATGGTGATACCTCCACTGGTTCTTTTATTGTACAGGACTGATTTAGCTATTTTGGTTTTTTTTTTTTCCACAGAAAGTTGAGGGTTTTTCTTTCAAGTTCTGTAACAATTGTGTTGGTGTTTTGATGGGAACTGAATTGAATATATATATTGCTTTGGTAAGATAGCCATTTTTACTATGTTTATCCTACTAATACATGAACATGGGAGATATATCCATCTTCTGATATTTTCTTCTGTTTCTTTCTTCAGAGACTTAGGTCTTTCACTTGCTTGCTTTGAATTTCCCCCAAGATATTTTAAGTTATTTTTCTCTATTGTGAAAGCTGTTGTTTCCATAATTTCTTTTCAGTCCATTTATCTTTTGTATAAAGAAGGGCTACTGATTTTTTTTTTTTGCTAATTTTGTATTCAGCCATTTTGCTGAAGGAGTTTTGTAGAAAAAATGGCTAATTAAATTATTTACTAGTATTTATATTATATTTAACTGATTTGGCAGGTGTTAATCCTTAACCCACCAATATAAATGAGCACACAGACAGCACGTGGGTTTTAACAAGCCTGGGCCTGAATTGTGCAATCCTAGAACATCTAAGCTAGTTCTTAATTCTATTACCCAAATATGACCCCATATATATATATATATATATACACACACACACACACACACACACACACACACACACACACGTCCCTTTGGACTGCCATTCTCCACGATATGCAGATGTTCCTGGCCATGTGGAATGAGGTTCTTTTTTCTAACCCATGGTGTTTGTTCTCCTTCTTCTTGCTCCTGACTGGAATGAATTAATCCTCTGTCTAAAGTGCAGGCTTCCTGTTCTAATCTCAGGAAGTCCCACCTTTCTCTATCTTTGCCCAATCACAGGCCTCAGAATTTATTTAACCAACCAGAGACCATTTAACAGACAGAAAACAGGACCAATTAACATTTAGAATACTTAACACTACCCCATCAATTCCCTCCTTTTGTCTAATAAAAAGGCTAAATATCTAACTCATATAGTAAAAACAATAAGAACAAATATGAAACAATCAAGAAAACCATATATAAAAGTTATGTACATTATGTCTAGCCTATTTGTGTCACGCAATTGTGAAGAAGAAAAAAATCACCAACTATCTTGGTGTGTCTAAAGTTGTGAACCTAAATAATTTCTATCATATTCTATATTTATAAACCTACAGAATTTATTTAGACTTGAAAATATCCTTTTAGATCCTAAACAACTCAAATTCAATTGAAATTCACAACTATTATGCCTTCAACCCCATCAAAGACAAAAGGGATAAAGTTATTATTTGAGTGAGTAGTGAAACCAAACTTTTTAAAATTATTAAGTATTTATTTTTTGATAACTATTCACTTATAAATAATACCACGAATTTCTTAACTATTAACCCTATAAATTCCTACAACCCGTTTAACCTAACCACTAAACCTATTGATAACTATTACAATTATCAAACCTTTTAGAAGGATACAGTCTCTGGGGCAGGTCTTCAGTCGTCAGGAACACAGTTGCTGTTCTTAACAGTCTTTTTTCAGGAATATCTCAGATGTAGATCTGTCAGGGTAAATTGGCTATGGCAGTCTCACCTTAAATAAAGCTTGAGGCTTTCTTCTCTCTGGGAGACCTCAGCCGTCTGTAGGCCAACTTATTTCCTTCATATCAGCAACTCTGCCGCTCTGCCTCAGTCCTAAAAGCCAGCCACAGTTTCGTTCAGGCCACTGTTCGGACAGGTCCAACCCCTCTAGGCAAAAGTTGAGCCACAGGGTTTAGTCCTTGGCCTTTTGCTGTCTTGCTGAGGCTTTCTTTGCTCACCAGCTTCTTTCTGCCTCAGGGAGATCTGTCCATCAGTTCAGAAGCACTTTCTCCATCAGGAATCTCTAGCATAAGAACTCTCTAGCATGGGGAGGGGGGGGGCTCTAGGGTGAGGCTTCCCGGGGCTCATCCAATTGTCCTTAAATAGGATCTCTCCTTGTTCCACCTGTTTCAGCTTAATTTGGGCTCTGCTCACTTAGCAGCTGAAAACAATGCCAGGCCAAATACTTTGTTTCTACTCCATTAAGTTTTAGCATCAGAACTCTCTAGCATGGGGGGCCTCTAGGGTGAAGCTCCCCAGGGCTCATCCAATTGTTCTTAAATAGGATCTCTCCTTGTTCCACCTGTTTCAGCTTAATTTGGGCTCTGACCACTTAGCAGCTGAAAACAATGCCAGGCCAAATACTTTGTTTCTACTCCATTAAGTTTTCCTGATTTTCCTGGTTTCAACCTTGTTTTTCAGTCCATTAAGTCTCCTGTTTGTTTCCTGTTTTCACCTGACTTCATCCTTGTTTTTCCACAAGCTGATAAGCTAACTGGTCACAGCCAAGTTGATCTTCATGCCCCGAATTAAGAGACTGTATCAGAAACCTCTAGATATTTACTAACTCCCTACAGAGTAGGAAGCATAGGAGAGCAGCTTCCAAAAAGAAAAAATGACACATTGCCGCCCAGACAGTCCCAAATATCTCTCGATACCATTGGAGCATCGTCTTCAGCCTTCTGGCCAAGCACACCACAGACATAATTGTACAGCAGGAAATAAGGATTTTCCCATTCTGTCTCTGCAGAATCAGGATATCAAGTTACCTGCATTTAAGCTCTGGTCTGTCTTTGGACTGTATATAGTCTGTTGAGAGATCAGGGACATTTTTGCCCAGTAGGAATTATCTCCTGATGGGAGATTTCTTTTTGATGCTCGTTGTCTTCTTCCAAGACAAATGGGAGCTGTCAGGAGCTGACTGTCTTAAGTCAAACAATTCTTAAAATAATAAAAACATCTTTAAATGCCATTTTCTGTATGCCTCTGAGGGTTTTGAAGATATCTACTATTTTATTTATAAATCTGTCTATCTATCATCTAACTTTTATCTGTCTATGAACAAACAAACTGTGTATTTTTAACCATTTATTATCTGTTTAACATATTAATTCTATTTTGTGATAAATTAAGACTAGTATTTTACATGACCAGAATCTTGAGTGGCCAGCAATCAACCTGTATTACCCAGACTTCTAAATAGATTGCAATAGCCACCCATAAAAGGATTAGAAGTAAACGTATACTTTTAAATGAGTTGTATAGGCACAATACCTTATATAAGAGTTGAAACATATATATTATGTGTCTAAATATAAAATTATATACTAATGAATCAAAATTAATCTTATTTTTATCAATATACAAAATTCTATTTTAAATGAGTTATATAGGCACAATACCTTATATAAGAGTTGAAACATACATATTATGTGTCTAAATATAAAATTATATACTAATGAATCAAAATTAATCTTATTTTTATCAATATACAAAATTCTATACCAATGTATCAAAAGATAACCTTATTTGAGAATAACAATAGTTTTTTTTTTAAACATTTATTTATTTATTATGTATACAGTATTTGCTCTACATATATGCCCGGGCACCAGATCTCAATGTAGATGGTTGTGAGCCACCATGTGGTTGCTGGGAATTGAACTCAGGACCTTTGGAAGAACAGCCAGTGCTCTTAACCTCTGAGCCACCTCTCCAGCCCGAGAATAACAATAGTTTTGAGTTTCAGAGCAGATTCAATAATCTATCCTTATATCTTATCATTTCTATATTATATACATATATTCCCCCTCTTTTTCTTTTCAAGTCCTTCCCCCTATATAAGAGAGAAAGAAGGA
>CAJQZJ010000350.1:143149-164556 GCA_907164525.1 Lophiomys imhausi | reverse complement strand
TCCAGAAAAAGGACTGCTAAGTGCGTTAAAGAGTCTACCCCCGAGACTGGTTTCCTGACGACTGAGGACCTGCCCCAGAGACTGTATCATTCTAAAAGGGTATGAAAGTAGTTGTTATGATTATCAATAGGTTTAGTGGATAGGTTAAAGGGGTTGTAGGAATTTATAGGATTAATAGTTAAGAAATTGTTGGTGTTTGTTATAAGTGAATTTAGTAATAAATAAGTGTTAAATAATAACTTAAAAGTTCGGTTACATTGTTGCCTTTCAGGAATTTAGCAGACTATACTATACACTCATCTATTTACTTGCTTTTTTCTCAACACCTAGAATCTTAATGTCTTCTACATCCCAGCCACTGTTTCCCTAAATCTCATAATTTTAATGCCTTGCTTTCTCAACTCCACTGGGTGCTCCGGTCCCTATGGCAAAAGCTGCCTGTCACAGTTATCTGTCGCCAGAGAATTAACTGACTGAAATGAGAAAGAGAGAAGGAACAAGGCAGAGGCTGTAGGTTTCTCTCTGTCACCTGTGAGGTCTGACTAGAGATGGTGGCAAATGCTGGTGGGGTGGGAGTGGAGGTGGGGTGATGACTCCCTATCCTGAGAGGAGCCTCCTTTTTTCTTTTTTTTTTCCTGAGCCTGTGTTCAGACCAAATGAGAGAGTGACGTACATAAAAGCATCTTTTTAAGTTGTAGAGCACTTTAAATATGAAGCATTACCATCATCCTGCCGTGCACTGCCCAGCGCTCACTATGAAAAGTTCAGTCAAGCAGGAAGTAAGCAAGTCACCCCTTTGTGCAAGCTCCAGCCAACAGCAGGAAAAAAAAAAAAAAACCTGACAGCCTGACAATTCCCAAATGGAAAATAAAAATGAGCAAGAGCCACAAACCCAGAGAGAGTGAGCAAACCCACACTGCCTGGAGGAACCCTCTAATTGCTTCCACACTCCTATAGCAAGCACCCTTCCAACTGCTTATATTTAAGGAAACCCAACTACTGGGCTCCTGGCAGCTGTGCAGGAGACAGGACATGTGTGTCCAGTGCCTGGCTGGCTCAGCAGGGACCCCAAGAAGGATAGAAGATCCACAAGCAAGGCTCAACTGAAGATCCAAAACAAGCTTAATGTGTCTTATCCAAAACTGAGGAAACAAGCTCTCAGGGCAAGACTACAAGAAACAATAAGCCATTCTGGGGAGAAAGGCAGCAGTAGCCTGTGTGGGCAGGAATGCTGCAGTGACCCACTCAGCCTCCTGCAGTAGCCTGGCGGAGGAGCCCAGGCTGCATTTAGGCTTCTGACCGGAAATGCGGGCACCACACTCTTCAGCATGGTGGAACTAAGCCTCCCTGGCTAGAATTCCAAGCAGCAATCACAGCGCTTAGAAATGCCAACCTTTGAGCCGGGCGGTGGTGGTGCACGCCTTTAATCCCAGCACTTAGGAGGCAGAGGCAGGCGGATCTTTGTGAGTTCGAGGCCAGCCTGGTCTACAAAGTGAGTCCAAGACAGCCAAGGATACACAGAGAAACCCTGTCTCGAAAACCAAAAAAGAAAAAAAAAAAATGCCAACCTTTGATTCCAGTCTCACTTTGATGCTGTCTCCCCTACTCTCTGTACAGGAATCTCACCAATTGCTCCCAGCTTCCACCCTTTCTGGATTCCCACCACTCTCACACAGGTCCTTCTTAATGAGTAACTACGTAAGAACAAAGGAAAAAAAAACACCACCACAAACAACACACACAGACTCTTGGAGGACAGAGAGCCTATGTTCACATGACGAACCTAGGGTGTGAGAAAAGATGGGTTCACACCATCAGCTCCTGGTGGCCGGGCTGGGACCGGAGCGCAGAGTCCTTCCTTCTATTAACTCTACAACATGCCATCCCTCTGTCAGAAAAAGGGGCACTTGCTATGAAACAGAGACGAGTCTAGCTGTGCTCACATTCTTCAAGTTCAGAATTTACAACTATTCTATGAGTGACCCCCAAAGAACCTGGGCAACTTTCCCCAAATCGCCAAGGCAGAGGGTGGTGTTGGGCCTCGTGGTCCAGACTGATTACTTCTGAATGAAATATGAAGGTGCTTCTCTTTTATGGGGTGCTCTTGACATCACAGAAGAACAGTCTATCAGTATGAACAGCAGGGTCACTATTCCAGATTCAACTGGAATTTGGAAGGTGAGGCTGGAAGTCAGTGAGAGGGGCTGTTGTTAAAAACTTCTCGGTTTCCTGCTATGCCCATCATTTTGGAATTTGTAGGGACCATGGGGGATTCTGAGGTGGCTCCTTTTGCTTCCCCAGATGGTCTTCTCCCCAGCAGACTGAGGTAGAAATGCAGAGCCTTTCTTGATCTACAACACACAGGGTTCTGGGATACAAATTGCTCTCTGCAGGGCAACATGAGGGACTCACAGGTTGCCCACTCAGGGTCTCCTTTCCCCGTCAGTGGGAAAACTCCATCACATATTCCCTGAACTGAGCTTCTCTACCTGTAATCATCCCTGCCTATAAAGCCCATTCTATAGCAGTTAGATCAGCCCACCATCAAAGGAGGGCTGAAGCACACCAGCATGGCTACCTATGTTTTTCTTTATTGTGTTGTACAAAAAAGCAAAGAAAAGACAAAGAAAGAAAAGAAGAGAAAAGGAAAGTGGTTATGCTCTTGCACATGGTAATAGCTTCAACACGTATGTTGTATATACACACAGTGTTCTTTGGACAATGTGTACACATGTATATACATTGTGTAAGATCACATGGAATCTTACATTAAGTAGCCTAAACTGGAGAAAAGAATCGTCTTTCCTATGTTTGGTTTGGACTTTCCAAGAGCAACTCAGTGAGGAAGCTCACTGGGCAGAAGGCCCATGGCGGAGTGGCCTTCCCACAGATGCTCCACTTCTGCATCAGGCCTCTCATCCTCCCATCTCCATGTAATCTGTCTCCCTGTCGAGATGTTTAAGGTGAAAATCCAAGCAAGTCTCAAATCAGTCTCATGGGGCAGAAAGCAAGGGGACAGAAGCTCTGGAGACAGCTGTTGTCTCATCCATTGCTTGACAGTTAAGACAAACTTAGTTCTGTTGATACCTGTGTCAACATTTTATTGTGAATATCTTCACTCCTAAGGTTTCACATATTTCTTTGAACAGCCAAAGTTACCACTCAGTCATTACCATTATTATTATGAGGTGCTTGCTTTATGATTTACCTGCCCATTTGGCTACCTCAGAGACCTTTCAACTACTCTTTTTTCCAAGGTTTTCACTCTTAAGGGTGGATACACGGCCTTACTAGCGGGGAGACCTCGGGCACTTATGTAGTTTCTTAGTGCTTCAGTTTCCACACGTAAAATGTGGGCAGCCACGCATCCCTGGGTCCCGCAAAGGGGGCCAGGACAGTATGGGAAACTACATGCTTCACCCAGACTCCATGCATTTCAGTTCTCAAACTATCTTTTCTTTCTTATCTATGTTATCTATAGGACAAACTTGAATCAGTTAAAAAAAAATAACAGCATTCATTCAGAGATAAGATGAAGTAAGAACAGCACATGGTCGGAGCTGAAGTGCAAGGTAAAGGTAAAAGTTTCTGTGACAAAATGTTTTGAAGAGCAAGTTGGTCACTGATTTTTGTCAAGTAAAAAATAAAAATTGAATCTACTATTTCCTGTGTTTGAAAGATTTAGTAAGAAGCCTCAGAGGAAGTGATACGTGGTGAGGCTGCGGTTAACGATTCAGGGTTGGGGTGCCTGTATCATCTCTCCATAGGCGCTGTGGGTAGGGGGTGGGGGCATGCGCTTGGTATTTTGTTAGAGCTCCCCAGATGATTCAGTTCACTCCAGGGTGAGAAACTCGGTACTGGCAGAAAGTGCAGAAACCGCATTTCCAGCATATTAATTGTGAGAATCAATACTTTGCATAATGCAAAGTTGGGCCGCCAATTAATCTGCAGGCTGATGACAGTGTGGGGGCCTCTGGCTTAGCAGAATAAAAACTGCTTTCAGGTGAACAGCCCCCCTCTGTTAAGTCAGGGGTGGGTTAGCTAAGCACCCGATTAGACTGCATTCTCTCACCTCGCTTACTGACTTAAACTCCTAAAGCTAAGGAGTTACTTCACTGGCTTTCAGACTCAGGCCTGGAGAACATGGGCAGTGGTATGCAGAAGCAAAAGGAAAGGCTGAGTCATGCCCTTTACAACACACCGTGACCCTCTTGCTCCAGTTCCTTCCTTTCTGACTGAGGCTCATTCTCTCCTCTACCTTCACTGGCAGCTGAAGCAGGCTTGTGAGGAAGTTCCTGACAGAGGAAACTGCACATGCGCACACAGTCAGCCTTGGAGAGGTTTTGGATCTGTGTATGGTAGACTGAATCTTGCCCCCTTAGAAGTCATGGGTGGAAGCCTATCATTCAATATGGCTGCATTTAGAGACAGGAACTTTACAACAGGTAATTAAGGTTAAATAAGGTCACAGGTGGAAGTCTCTTGAGAGGGGAAGATTGGAATGTAGCTCAGTCCGGAGAGTGCTTACCCACGGTGCACAAGATGTGGTTGGATCCCCAACACCATATAAGACGGGATAAGTCACTGCACTTCTATATCCTAGCACGTGACATGGGAGGTGGGGGCAGAAGAATCATAAGTTCAAGACCATCCTGTGCTACACAGGGAGCTCCAGGATAGTCAGGTGTTTTTTTGTTTTGTTTTTTTTTTTAGGGGGTATTGGTTATGTCTGTTTTCTTTTCTTTTTTCTTTTTGCTGTTTTGTTTTTCCAGACAGGGTTTCTTTGTGTAGCTCTGGCTATCCAGGAACTAGCTCTGTAGACCAGGCTTGCCTCTAACTCACAGAAGTCTTTCTGCCCCTGCCCAGGGCTGGGAGGGATTAAAGGCATGTATCATCATACCTGGGTTTCTTCTCTTTTTGAAATTTTACTTTATTCCCTTTCTAAAACAAAACAAAACTAAATAAATAAAAGAGGAGGAATCCTGACTTAGACCCAATACTGTGGAGAATGAGGCAGGGAGAATGCTCCAAGCTCAAGGCGAGCCTGGGTTACACAGTGAGAAAAACAAACAAACAAACCTAAGAAATGATATCAAAACAAGAAATAACAACCAGTGTACACATGTAGAAAGGGCCATGTGACAACGCAGGGAGGCCATTGCCATCTATAAGCCAGAGAGACAGGCCTCACAAGACACCTTAGGTATTGGCATGTGGATCTCAGACTTCTAGCATCCAGAGTGTGAGAAATCAATTTCTGTTGCTTAGGTCTCTTGCCCCTGAGTCTCAGGCATTTTGTTATAGCTCCCTGAGCTGACTAATACACCAAGGGTCTCCTTGATGAAAACAAGCATCCAAAAGTGACTTGTATTTGTTTCTCTGATTGTGCCTAATGGTTCCAGAACACACTACACTCATACCTTTAGTTACTGTTTTCAGCAGCTGTAATGAAAAAGAAGTAGTGTGGGACACAGAGGTGAATTTTCCAACCTGAGGGATATGAAGAAGGTATCATTTAAAATAAGCTTTGCATAAAATTGAGTGTGGTGGGTACTGGGAGCTAAACCTGGGTCCTCTGCAAGAGCAAGCAGTCATCTTAACTGCTGAGCCATTTTCCAGTGCCCTCCAAAAAGGACTCTTGGGAGGAGGAGAGGAGCGGTTGAAGCCCCGTGAGAGAGCGTTTGGATTAGCTGCTGGACTGCATATGAGGTGTAACAGCTCAATGTGTTGGAGAGGCATCTGGACAGAAACCACAGAAGGCCCTGAATGCCACTTATGGTCCATAGGCCTCTCCAGGGCCAAGGCTGACTGGAAAAGGTCTGAAGGAAGAGAATGTTGAGACTGACACGGGTGAGGAAGGGAAGTGAAGAGAGTGACACGTGCTACTTAGCATATTTCTCATCTTCTTTAATCTGTGAAACAACACCCATTTCGGACAGTGGGAAACTGGGGTTTATAAAGGGGAAGTATCTTGCCCAAGATTCCACAGATAGTCAGTAATACAACTCTGGTTCAAACACACACCTAGGACCAAACAGAATAATGCCTGTCCATTTTTCTGTTTAAAGACCCAAACCAGACTGGAGAGATGGCTTAGTGGTTAAGAGCACTCTGTAAGAGTGGCTGCTCTTTCAGAGGATGGGAGTTCAATTCCCAGCAACCACATGATGGCTCACAACTATCTATAATGGGATCTGATGCCTTCTTCTGCCATTTAGGCAGGTACACATGCAGATATAGCACTCATACACATAAAATAGGTAAGTCTTTGCTGGTAGTAGTGACACACACCTTTAATCCCAGCACTTGGGAGGCAGAGGCAGGCGAGGCCGATCTCTGTGAGTTTGAGGCTGATGTGGAGAGAGAGAGAGAGAGAGAGAGAGAGAGAGAGAGAGAGAGAGAGATAGTTTTAGGACAGCCAGGACTACCCAGAGAAACCCTGTTCTGAAAAACCAACCAACCTACCTACCTACCTACAGGCCCAAGTCAGCTCCTGGCCATCACCCTCCCTTCTGCCAGAATGAAGATCTGCAATTTGCGTTGCTTTTAGAGTTGAAAAGCAGAAAACATAACAACAAAGTCTTGCAGTACCCAGCCCCCTCAGGAAGTCAGCCTTTTAAACAGCTCAGGTCTGAGGGGCCTTTGCTACTGTAGCACAGGAAAAGGTCAAGATGAAGAGTCCCTTACACCTTACAGCAGTGACTCTCAACCTGTGGGTCGTGACCTCACAGGGGCTGTGTGGCAGACATCCTACATAGCAGATACTTACATTACGATTTACAACAGTAGCAAAATCACAGTTATGAAGTAGCAATGAAGATAATCCTATGGTTGGGGTCACCACAGCATGAGGAACTGTATTAAAGGGTTCCAGTATTAGGAAGGTTGAGAGCCACTGTTCTATAGGATCAAAGAACAAACAAGCGTAACTTGGACAGACAGCTCCAGAAATGTGCAGAAGACTACAGGAGGGCTATTGTTCACACTGTATTTTCAGTGAAGTGTTGGAAGGCACTCTCAAAGACTTGAAACTTATCAAGGAGAGAGGTTTATTTTAGCTCACAGTTCTGCCTGGCTTCTGTACAGAGCTGGCTGTAGGAGGCCAGGCAGAGTGGTAGAGTGGTCACATGGTACGAGAGGCAGCAAGGAAAAGCTGAAGGTGCAGAACTTGGCTACTGCAGTCCCCTCATAAAAATGAACCCATCACCCCACTTGAAGAACAGGGTAAGCCCTCACTTGCCCTCCTTTCAGCGTGTTATTACATAGGAAAGCAAATGTCACTGAATTTTCTGAGGAAAACCTTATTTATTTATTTATTTTGTTTTTTTTGAGACAGGGTTTCTCTGTATATCCTTGGCTGTCCTGGACTCGCTTTGTAGACCAGGCTGGCCTTGAACTCACAGAGATCCACCTGCCTCTGCCTCCCAAGTGCTGGGATTAAAGGCGTGCGCCACCACCGCCCGGCTCGGAAAACCTTATTTATACTACAAGTATCCAGTGTCCATTCAAGCACAACACTGTCTTCTGTGATAAGTGAATGACAGATATAATGAATACTTTGTTTGCCCATTGCTCTTCTAAAACCTTAAGATATACTGAAGACAAAAATAAAGTTAGAAATAAGAATGCTCTTTAGAAAAAGAAAAAAAAGTATATATAGACCAGACCTAGACCCCCACAATACATATATAGATGATAGACAACTTGGCCTTCACACAGATCCCTTAGCAAGAGGTGGTCAGGGGTCAGCATCTGTCATGAGCTATGGTGCCTGTTAGCTAGGGTTAGTGGAATAACTTACCTAGCTGGGCACTAGTGCAAAAGGAAGCTCTTAGCCCTCATGTGACTGATAAACAGGGGGCTTGATAGGGGTGGGACCCGGGACACCCCCACACCCAAGGAGAAGCAGAGGGAGGCGGCAGAAGGGAAAGAGAGTAGGAGGGTGGGACCGGAAAAGTGGAGGGTGGAAGGAAGGGGCTGTGAACTAGATGTAACTTGAATAAATACATGTTTTAAAAAATGCTCTTAAAAAAGTGACATGTTGGGCTGGAGAGATGGCTCAGCGGTTAAGAGCACTGACTGCTCTTCCAGAGGTCCTGAGTTCAATTCCCAGCAACCACATGGTGGCTCACAACCATCCATAATGAAATTTGGTGCCCTCTTCTGCCTCTTCTGGCCTGCAGGCATACCTGCAGACAGAATACTGTATACATAATAAATAAATCTTTAAAAAAAAAAAAGTGACATGTTCTTTACCTTCTGGTACCTTAACAGCCCAAGTTCTGTGGTTTCTTTGTGAATACTTGCTGATGGTACCAGTGTGTGCAGGGTATGTGTTCGCGCGCGCGCGCGTGTGTGTGTGTGTGTGTGTGTGTGTGTGTGTGTGTGTGTGTGGGTGGGGGGGGTGCGTGTGTGGATAAACTTCTCCCACTTTGCTGTATAGGTACATTCCTATCACAATTTTCCCACACACAGTAATTCTAGGATATCATTTTACCCATTCAATAAATTCCTCTGTACCATGTGCCATGTGTGACTGCCCAGGCGGTGGATGAGTGTTCCAAACACACACTCTGTGTGCAGACTCTAGGGGATTTGATACTCAAAATATCCTCTGTGGTGGTGGGCGCTAAAAGTTTGAAAAAGTGTTGAAGTTGTGCATATGTATGGATTTTAGGACAAGTTTCTCAAGGTATAGGCTCCCCACAGTTCAAGTCTCCCTAGGCTGAATGGATACAATTGAGTCAGAGTGAGTGGTTCTTACACTCTTATCTGGGTCTAGTTCCAAGGATACCAAGTGGGCATTGAGACATTTTCTATCCTCTGGGAGATTCTGAGAAAGGCTCCAGGTCAAGGGCCACTTATGTAAACATTGTCTGCCCAAAGCCTTTGCTATTTCCTTTCCCCTGTTCCCTCTCTCTCAGCTAACTATTAGTATAACACACAAAACTAAACCTAAGGACCAAGATGTTTGTCTAGAGTCAATGATACACACGAGGGAGTACACCCCCATATACATGCATGTAAAACACACAACACATACATGCATATAACACATACACACATGAAACACATACAATGAAAAAAAACAACACAAGAAAAGAGACTTCTAACTAGGTGTGGTAGAGATGTCTATAACCCAAGTTACTCCGAAGGTTGAGGCACGATTGCCGGCTCAAGGACGGCTAAACAAGTTTGAGAGTAGCCTGGGCAACTTAGTGAGAACATGCATGTCTCAAAATAAAAAGCAGGTGAAAGGGCTCGAGTTACAGCTCAGCGGTGGAGTGCTAGCATTATCACACCTGCAAGGCTATCGGTTCAATCTCCCAATACCATGCCCTCAAAGGAGGCATTTGTGACATTTAAGAATACATAATGCCTATGTGTTCTATGACATCATTGAGAAACAACTAAATAACAAACACTTAAAGAATCTAATAATTAGGAAGGGTCTTTAAGAAAGAATGTATTATAACACTAACTTGGTCTTGAAAAAAAATGCTATCAAGTTACTTCTAAGAAAAAGAGAATCGTAGAAACTACCATGCTGAAAGCAGAACTATGTTCTAGTGTGCACCAGCATTTGCAGGCAGTGGCCTCCCTGTCTGCCAGGGTGGAGGCAAACTGCTGAACTGGCAGTTATGGTCACACTAAGCATCCCCCTGTAATTAGGGTGCCAGGGAAAAAGGCTACAAGGAGGAGAGAAATATGCAGCCTCAGATTCGGGGGAGGCAAGAGCACTGATTAGGTTTCTCTGGGGAAATTCAAGTGAAAACAAACCGGCTGGTGTGACTTTGAACTGCTATGCTGCCAGGAACTGCCATGCAGTCGGGCATCACCGTGAGCACACCTGAAATGTGATTCCGTCAAAGTGAGACATGCTGTAAGATGAAGACACATCGAGTTTCACAGATGTAGTCTAAAGGTTCCACGGCAAACAAACAATGACATTTTGGGCGTATACTGGGTGAAATAAGGTATATTATGAGAACCAGGTTTACTGGTTTCTTTTTGCTTTTGATTCACAGTCTTTGTGTTGGATTTCTATTGAACGGTGATGGTTCAGCCGTTAGCTTTTTCACTGGTGAGTCAGAGCTAGTGGTGGGAGCACGGTGAGCCATGAGATGACCTCCCGGTAATACATTCCTGTTGCTACTGGCCGGCCGGCAGACGATTTTCGCTTCAGGAGTAATGCCAAGAGATTCAAGATGATCAAGTCTAATTGGCAGGGTGTTGACCCTCTGTGCCTAGAGGGTGGTTAATCTGTTAAATGGGAGAGGCACGGCATTCTTGCAACCATGAAGAAACATGACTGTGTCTTCCAGGCTGCCGCCACTCCAAAACAGAGCGATTCTAGAACAGACTAGAATGAACCACACAGGCTTTGTTCTCAGGACCCTCCCAGAAGCTGCTTATCTGCTCGGTCTGTGTTAGGCCTTTCAAGGGCACACACTGCCAGCTCTTCTGTGCTGTGTGCACTGATACACAGAAAGACGAGTGAGCGCAAAATGGGCAAAAGTAAGGCTTGGGGAAGTTTGAAAAATCCTCTGATACTCAGAGGGAAGTGCTACTTAAAGGTAACATAAGAATTACCCACTGTGCTTTTGATCTACTAGTCACAAATCTAAGACTTTGATTTAAGGAAATCCAATGTCTTAGCATATTTAATAATCCAGTCAAATAATGGTTTTGTGAAACTCAACTTTCCCTTCTTTGCAAATCTAACAACGTGTAAGTCAAAACAGTATCAATTTCACTCCAGCATAATAGTTCCTTACATTGAGAAGAAAATGTTAGAAAACAAACATTCAAACAACAAAGAAAAATTCCATTTGTAAGCAGAGCCTGCCATAGGCTATCTTAACCAGTAGTGGCACTGGTTATAAACAGGGGCTCAGCTCCTGGACTTCAAATAAACAAATTGGTGATGTACACTGAAGTCAGGACAGGAAATACACACATCTAGACTTCCAGCAGTCTCAGGCCTGCTCATCTGAGCTCTCATAGCACCTGTTCCTTTCAGAAGTGAGGGGTTAGCAGTTTGGGGACCTTCTCTAAGAGGCAGGAACTGCAGAGTAGGAAACACAGCCAGAAGGGATCCCAGGCATGGAGGTGCTGAAAGACCCCGGCTAAGCATGACAGACAGAGGTGGCTTGATCTGAGTTTCCCGTCCCTGGCTGCATGACCTTTGCAAGTACTTCAGCCATCTGGAGTGTGTGTGAGAAGAAAGTGAAAGAAATTCTACATGCAAGGAAACATTTAGCTTATCAGAAGTGTACTGCAGAAGTTACTCCTTCTTATCCCTAAAGGCAAGAGAGAAAACTGTGTAGTATAATGTTATTACACTAAAATCTAGCTGACTACCATAGAAATCAGACATATGAAGATGTATATCATATGGTTCAGAGAATTTAGGACAAGAAAGAACAACAACAACAAAATCAGGCAATCTTTGGATCCAGACATTCATACAACCAGATGAGAGAAGGTTAGAACCAGCACCAAGGCAATGAGACATCATTTGTGCTGTGATGGGACATCATATGAGACACAAGACATCACTTATGACACATTCTTCCTGAAAAACTGTTCAATCTCTATTTTAACAGCAACCCTCCAGATCTGACGCTTTTCAGGAAGAGAAAAACAGATTAAATCACACCACAAAGAGATAGACAAGACCAGAGTATGGGGAGCTTGGGAGGCAGAAGAAAGGCAGATCTCTATGAGTTCGAGGCTACCCTGATCTAAACAGTGAGTTTCAGGCTGGCCAGGCCCGCAAACTGAAGTGGTCTCATCTCAAAAAATAAAAGAGTTTGGGATAGATGGGGAAATTTGGAGAGGGATTATAATTTGAGTACACTGCGCTGGATATAAGAAAACAGTATTGTGATACAGAAGAACACTTTCTTTCTTAGCTTAGACACCATGGTATAATAGTTAGAGCTGAGACATTTGCTGTTTCTAGATGGCTCAGAAAACAAATAAGACATATGTACTTTTTCTATATGACTGGAAGAGAATGAGCAAATACACTAAATCAGAGATATATGTACTTTTTCTATATGACTGGAAGAGAATGAGCAAATACACTAAATCGGAGATATATGTACTTTTTATATATGACTGGAAGAGAATGAGCAAATACACTAAATCGGAGACATATGTACTTTTTCTATACGACTGGAAGAGAATGAGCAAATACACTAAATCGGAGACATATGTACTTTTTCTATATGACTGGAAGAGAATGAGCAAATACACTAAATCGGAGCAGTGGTAACTTCAGGAAAAAGATGTACGGGTGTTTGTTTCATCACTTTTTCTACTGATCAGCAGGTTTGACACTTTTCACAAATCAAAAGTCTGGATGCTGAAGAGGTGGCACAGCAGTTAAGAGCACACACTGCTCCTTCAGAGGACCTGAGTTCTATTCCCAGCACCCAACTTATAACTCCAGCTGCTTCAGGTGATCCCACACCTCTCGCCCATGTACAACTGCACTCACTCACACATAATCCCACCCAGACACAGAAAGATACATAAACATAATAAAATAGATAAAATATTAAACGTTGGAGAAGAAAAACAGAAAGAAAATAAAACAACCACCATCGCCTCAAATTCAGAAGAAGGTGGGGTGGGGGGGGTGAATTAGTATCACCATCTCCCACTGTGAGACGCTGCTTCACACCGAGACACTCAGGCCCCGATTCCCCTCATGCATTCTCATCCGATATCTAATTTTATCAGCCAACATGCCATTGTTTCAGCTTCTTTCCCAGCTGACACCCAAACCAAACAAAGCTCCGTCAGCAGGCTGTGCTAATCCTCGAGGCAGGATGAAGCCTCAGACCAAATCCAAACTCAGGATGCTGACACCTACATCTCTGTCACGATACTTTCTTGAATTTATTTTTATTTTTTAAAGTGTGTGTCTGTCATCCATCTATATGTCCATGTATGCAGACTGGGGCTGCAGGTAGTTGTGAGCTGACCAATAAGGGTGTTAGTAACAGAACTTGGGGCCTCAGAAGAGCTTTTTAACCCTGAACTTTCTCCCCAACCCTATCAGGATGGTTTCAAGCTGGTGAGATTAGATAAAAGTCTGTGGGCGGAGCATCTTACTGGACTCATATCTTTTCCCCAAACGAAGGGTCCCATTCTCCTATGCTGGGCTATGACAGAGGAGGGCAGGTACAGGGGACTGCTTGGCCATGCCACCAGGTGCCAGTGAATCTGTGCATTGAGCTGCAATGCATTGTAGCTGTTCTGAGTTCTGGTGCACAGAGCAGCAACACACAATCTGCAGAAAAGCCGTTTGAACTCCATGTCTAGAGTTCCCAATGAAGTGGGCATGAGGACATCGATGCCCTTAACAGCCAGCTACAGGAGACCTGGATCCCGATGGCGAGTGTGCTTCTGGCTCCACTGTGTGCTTGAGGTACAGCACCAAGCTGTGCTTCTCAGTTCTGCTCCTTAGATGCTGTGGCACAGCTATCTCTTTCCCAGGCTCGGAAGGCCAACTGGCATACCTGTACCACTCCCTATCAGTACCTCCAGTTCCTCGGAGGACAACCAACACTCCCACACGTTACCCAATGCCCCCGCCTTAGACAGGCAAGGTCAGGAGCCTCTGACTTTACCTGGTGATATGACTCCTCCGCCTAAGAACTAGTTTGGGAGGATCAAATGCATTGCAGCTATTTATAAACTTAAGAAGAACTACCTGAATGGGATCTGGATACATAGCCTCACTGGCAAAGCCGAGATGGGGCTGGCCACCTGGCTCTATCATAATCTTCTGCTAGCTAGGTGTGGCTACAGATTAAAGCCACACTATGGCATGAGTGTTAGAGGGAGGACACATGGCAAAGCCATGGGCTACTATAGATGAGCAAGGCAGCATCCTGGAAGCATTCCACAGACTCTGGCTCAGGATGTTGCCAAAACTATCCTGGAGTGAAAATTGACAGCTGGCTTGGTGAGCAAGTGATAAGGGGATGATCGTGGATGACTTCAGCTACCAGGATCATAAAACAACGCAGAAGATGGCACCCTGCCCTACCATACACAGGCTGGTTTACTCCAGACATCTCTTCACACTCTAGCACAATGCTCTTGGAAGGGAATCTTAGAGGCTGGGCTAGACTGTAATACACAAAAGTCTCTTGAAGTGTAAGCTCTGAGCAAAGGTGAGATGGAGCAGGAATTCTCAGTTTAGTACCTCCAAACCTTCCTGATAGCCTCTTAGCCAGAGGACACGCCCAGCCTGAAGGACCCTGGATGCTCTACTGTAAAACAAACTGTGCCCTGGTCCTTTTCTAGAAACTGCTCTGTTAAAAGACTGCCTCCAATTAGTGGCAAGCCTATCTCTTGGCAAGAAAAATCCCTTGCTTCAACTGTAGACAGAATGCTGTCCAAACAGGACAAAACTTGGAAGCAGGTAAGCCGACAGCCTAGCTCTGCCAAGACAGGGTAGGTAAGTCCTTCACAATTCTGCTTTACACTCAATGTCTGTCAGAGAAATGGGGCCAAACGGCTGAAGATTGATGCTGTAACATATGGAGAGAAAATGGGAACTGTCCAGGCAGCCACTGGTATGTCATTTCTTAGTTTTGGAAGCTGCAGGCCCTGCACTTCCTATACCATCAGATATATTTATCCCTCTCAGGTCTCTGAGGTGGTTGAAGACTAGATAGCTAGAGTCTCATAGTTAAATTTTGAGTTGTTTAGGAATCAAGAGGGTGTTCTGGATCTAAGAAGATGCTTTTAAAATTGTGATGCAAGTTAGATTGAAAACTGAGTTAGATATAGAACTTCAAACTCATGGAGATGGTTAGATAGTAGAATGTTAAAGTCAGGTGCCAAATACGTATGGACTGGACATTGGGAATGTATGCTAAGCCATATAACTCTCATAATTGTGGCCTAATTATTTCTGTTGTTTTGTATTGTATTTATTGTTATAAGAGAAAGAGCCATTTGTTGGACTGAAAGGGGGAGCTCTTGGAGGGAAAAATATATACCTTAAACTTAAAAAAAAAAAGGAAGGGGATGGGTGGGTTGAGGGGGAAGAGGGTGGGAGGGTGGGACTGGAGGGGGGAGTAGGGAGGGGATTGCAATTGAGATGTAACTTGAAGAAATAAAAAAATAAATAAATAAAAAAGACTACCTCCAACCTTCCTCATGGTTTATTCTTGCTCTCCTCGTTCATGATTCAGAATGCAAGTAAAGTGCTTCTGCACTCAGGACTGGTCAGAGTTTAGGGTTGCAAAACTGTTCCTTTTTATCCATTTCTTTGTTCCTCCACACGGTGCAAATGACAAGCTGATTTCATTACCCAATGTGATTTCTCCCTTTATCAATCCTTTTTAATTAAGCCTAGAGAATGATGAGTGGGCAGAAAGTCTAGGCCTCCTCTTTGAGGCTGAGATCCTCATATATTAGCAGAGATGTGAGGCTGCAAAGGGCGGTGAACAGGAGGCAGAGTCAGTTAAGACACGTGCCAAGAAGAACGAGAGAGAGGAAACAGATCCCCACTCCAGACCTTAGGTCATCAGTATGGAACAGTGATGCTCTGAGATGACCCATAGCAGGGGTCTGGACCTGAAACGATAAATGGACACTTTTCTCATGGATACTAACCCCATAAAGCACAGTGTTTTTATTGTCTCTTTCAACTCTGTTTACCTTTGAGACTTCCGTACGTACATCCAACTTCCATTCATCTTAAAGACATGGATTGACAACACAAAGTTGTCTCTGGGCCTGGACATCTGAAACAAGGCTTTCAGCCTTCTCTCATCTGACCTGTCACAACACACTTCCACCACATCCATGTGAGAGGAAAGAATACAAGAAAGGGACCCAGGATCATAAAGCCGAAAGAACATCAAACCAGAGCTTTTGGTAAGAACATGTTCATGTCCTCAGCATATGCCACACCCTTTCTGGGAAGATATTACTGGCCTGGAAGCTGGGTTAGTGCAACCTAAAATATACCACACAAAAAGCGCAGTTATCCTCCCAAAATAGGGCCCATAATTAAGTAAAGTCTTTTCAAGAGAATTGTTCTGTATCACAGCTTGACATATGTTCCTTTGATCTCCAAGCTTTAGCAAATGCAGCCATATTGGACTACGAACGTGCTCTGCAACTCACATTTAAATCAGACTGTGGTGACACTAACAAGCGGATACAAATAAACAGCCCTGTGTACCAAAATACTTGATATCAGTCATCTGCAGTGAGACGCCTCTCCTCCCTAAGCACATCTCCATCACACCAGAAACACTATCCTTGATTTGAAATGAAGGGCCAGCTCGGCCTACAATGTCCACCATTTCATCTGAAGACCAACGCATCCAAGGAAGCTGGGACCTAAGGCAGGAGACAGCCCCTTCTGTGTAGATGCTGAGATCATGCTGGGAGAACCTCTCTTTCCTCCTGTGGACCATCAGTATGACATGTCTGTCTGAATTCATTTAGGTCTGCTCTTGCTTGGAGTCAGGGGTAATGAAAGAGGGAGCTTCTTGGGAGCCATCTCAGGCCTCTGTATTCTTAGCCCTTTTTAGACAATTGTCTGTGTGTGTGTGTGTGTGTGTGTGTATGTATGTATATGTGTGTATGTATGTATGTATTTAGATTTTAAAATATAAACTCTCAAAACAATGGGCACTGTAGACATTTTACTGGCTCTAACATCAATTTCTCAGTACCATTGACATCTGAGGTCATTTTCTGGGTGTGTACATATGTAGTTACTGCAGGGCACTTAACAACATCTTTGACATCACCAAATACCCTCCAGGAAGGCAAGGTGACCCCAGATGAGAACCACTGTGTTTTATCTCTCATTGTATTTATCTCTCATCCTGATGTGGCCCAGAGGTGAGGGAGAATCTTGGCTTCTGAAAGTATTCACAAGTTGTAGCTTTAAGAATCTTAAACTTCTTGACTCAGTAATGAAGAATCAGAACCTGAGAAATGCTTTGCCTCAGGAGATTCGTACACTGCACACCCACTGTCTCAGCTAGAGTGGCAGGACTGGCTTGCCTCAGGACACAGAAGGAGACACATTTGCTGCTCTGAGGTCCAGGACTGCTCTCTCCTCCTCTCAAGAGCTCCGTTCTTAGAAGACCACTCAGCGGAAAGTCTGCACGATCCATCGCTAGGTGCTCTGCACTGAAACTGGTGGATGGGAGGGAGGTTATGGCTGGGTATCTACTACCACCTATAGAGGCAAGGCATTCCCAGCCAGATCTGACAGGCACAGTGCTTCGGTGCTGGGCATGTGCAATAGGGGCAGTTGTAAAACAAGGAACTCTTCTAAGAGCTTCATGGGATGAGGCGGGACACAGACATAACACTAGAAGGAAAGAGTATAAGGGGGGGGGGTTAATTCATAAGAGAGAGGGTGGCAGAGAAAGGAAATCATCCAAATATGGTGGACTAGAGTGTGGGAAAACAAGGTGACCTACCTCGAAACTGCGAGCAGCAGGTGGCGCAGTGAGTACTTAAAAGATTCATCACATCACTTCCATGTGCCAGGCACTTTGGTGACAGGAAGGGCTCAACCTAACTCCCCATCCCGCACACAGTCCAATGTAAGGAGTGGGCTGTTCTCTTTCTTTCCACTCCCCATCCCCCTTTCTTTTTAACACGTTGAGAGAACTGTCCTCTGTCTAAGAGTTCATTCTTTGCATCTTTCATTCATACACAACAAAATTCAGTCTCTCCACTATGCAGTTCTGTGAGTTTCAACAAAACCCTTCAATTGTATAAACAGTACCACAATTAAGATATGAAACAATATGATCACACTGCTCAAGTAATTTCCTTGTGTCCCCTAATTGTTTATTATTTTATGTTTCATTAAGACAAACATCTGAGTTCAGCACAGTCACTTAATGCAATGTATATACAATGTCTAGTGATCACATCAGAATAAGCTTTCCTAACTCCTCATGATTGGTACTTTTGTGTTCTTTTTCTAGTTATTTTTGAAATAAATCCTATATTGTTACAGTCAATACTTCCTAGTGGGCTAGCGAAAACCAAGTCTACTTACTGTCTTCGGTCTCACTGTCTTATGTATCAGCATGCTGCCACCAGCAAGTTCCTCTTTATCTCTGAGAAGACTTCTATCCCCTGGTTAGGAGTATTGCTGAAGAGACTTTTTTGGCTCTTTACAGATTATTGTAGAGACTTCCTGAGGCCATGCCCTTGTCCTTGATTCACAATTGTCATGTGCGACCTAGTATCATGCGACCCTAATATCAGTACTCTCTGCAGGGACAAGGCTGGTTCTCCCACAAACACAGGTAAAGGCTTCACCTCAAAGCCAAACAATAATTGGGTCTCTGGGAAGGTACATAACCACAGAGGATGGAATGAAAAGGAAGGTTTAGAAATAAAAGGCCATACAAACCAAAATGATCATTTTCCTCTCTCCTGTCCCTTTTTACTGATGTAACTGAAAACAGTATCAGAACTTTAACCAAAAGCTCAAAGGAGGCGACCCTCGCTCGGTGGCAAAGGTGGTAGGAAGGGAAGCCGAGTTAGCTGTGCCAGTCGGTGTGAGGGTGGGCTTCCTGGGGTTCCAGAAGGAGGCCCAACTCACAGGGGCCCCCCGGGTCATCATGGAGTAAATGAGGGAGAAGAGGCTGTGGTGGCTCCTGTGAAGTCACATGCGTGTGAACAACCCATCTCTTAGGTTTTCCTGCTAAAAACACGCACCTTCGAAGTGGCTTATCTGCAGTGGTAAACGTGGCTCCCCAACAAGGAGGCTCTGCCATGAGACATGGCTGCAGAAGGAGCACCTATGACTGTTATTACGCAGCTGACTTAGTCCCACAACAGTCCTGTAGGACATACTGAAGGCCTCAGTTTACAGGAGAACCTAAGATGTGGAGGGGTTGTAAAACAATCAAGGGGTTCAGAGCATTTAATCTAGATCCCCTGACCCTAAAGACTGCCCTCCTCAGGACCCGGGCACTTCTTGGTCTCTCGAGCTACCACTCCAGCATGGGGATGAGCTCCCAGGAGGCTGTGCTGTTCACTTCCTTTCCTATTATTCTTCAAGCAGCTAACTTCTCTCAGGTTCAACTTGCAGGTCATTTCAAACTCCTGGCTTTGGAGACGTTATTCTTCTAGTCTGTGGGTCTGTGACTCCTATTACACAACTGGCTTACAACATAAACTAAATTGCCAAGGGTGTCCCAGGCTCTGCACCTGAGCTTTCACAAATACAGACTTACTAGATTTTAGAAAATCCTGTATCACTTAATAACATTAGTTTTAACAAGAAAAATGGCATACTGTCAGAAAACACCAACTTTGTGCCACATTTAATTAAAAACTTCCATTTAAAGTTTAGAGCAGATTTGAAAGATACACAAGGGCAGGGTGGGGGCTTTCCCTCATCGGCACCATTTTATAACTAAATGTGTTAAAAATAAATGTGATAGCACTTACCCAAATTTCCACCAACTATCACAAACTTTACATACACCACATGTCTTCTAAACCACCGGTAGGACTGACTCTGAAAAAACAATGCAAACAAACACCTTATTCACAATCCGCTTCAATCCACCCTGTGCTCTCTGTCTGGGCCTCGTCATCATTTGGGACACCCATCCACACAGCAAACTCCCTACCAGCAGCCCCTTTGCTCTGCACAGGAAAATGAAACCAATTTGCAAATTATCTTAGCACGATAATAATAAAAAAAAAAACTGTGAGCAATTGAATCAATCAGAAACTGCACTTACAAATACGAGAATCTCCAATCCTTCAAAACAAAGGTAAGAGAACAATGGGGAAATACCTAAGATTAAACTGGCAACATTTCCCCCTAAGCCAATTCCTCTCCATTTAATTATAAAACTCTTCCTTCTGCCTAGTTATGAGAGGTCCAAGGCTACTTTCCTCTCTTGTCTTCAGTAGATCTTATTTTGCTAACTGTAAAATAGGAATTGTGGTAACCAACTTCATGCTGTCATCATTGCTGTATTAGCTTAGCCTCACACAGGACATAGAAAGGCTTAAAACAGCAGCAGGCACTAGTCAGCCATGAGTGAATGTAAGCTTTGGCCTTCATGTTCCGCACTGCCCCAACCTGAGACCTGGCACGGCTTCTCACCTTTGCTGCTCACCAGGCCCCAGACCTTCGGTGCCCATACCCGGCTGCCACTCACTACTCTCGTGAGATCCTGCATCATGCCTTGCTTGCAGAAAACCCATGCCTGCCTCCAGCTTCCCCTTCCCCCATCTCCACCCACTCTCTTGGCTCTGCAAAGCATTTTTCCAAACACCTTTTACGTATTCGTCTTCAGAAAACACGCCTTCCATCACTTCTTGTCACCCACACGTTTATCCGTGAGATTATGTCAGCCTGGACTCATGCTCGTCCCAGTTTTACTTCTACGAGTTCTCAACCAGGTGGGAAGCAGCAGCCACCTCACCTGCTGCTGGGCCTCAGTGGGAAGCAGCAGCCACCTCACCTGCTGCTGGGCCTCAGCGAGGCCAGCGCCTTTCCTGGGCCCCTTCCATCCTTTATAGTAGAAGGCCGAGGTATTTTCTCGAGCAGGAGGTCTTCACCGTTCTGGACTATGTTAGCCTAAAGATTTGTTTCAGAATTCTAAATGGAATTGTTGTTGTTATTGCTGGTTTGTTTTTAAAGAATGTCTGTAAGTATTTGAAATTAGCATATGAAATGTACACTAATTAAAAAAAATAAAATGCATCCATATTCAGTTATCAAAATATTTAACAGCTACATAGTGAGACTTTGTCTCAAAAAAAAATTAACAAAGCTGACATGGACTTCCTTCAATAGTTAAATGATTTTCTGAAAAATCTAAAGTAAATGCCATTTTTAAGTATCCTAAAATGAAAAATCCATATTTCAGGATGTCCTTAATTGTAATATAACAGAAAAACATTCACAATTCTATTCATATTCTATACAAATATAAATACATTATATAATAAAAGAAATGCTAGCTTTCAGTTCAGGGTTAAGGAAAATGAGGGGTGGACTTCTTCCTACTCGGTCTCTTGATCCTTGAATCCCAGCCACGGTCCCAGTCCTTGATGGTCAAAAAACACCAGATTTAAGCCTCTCCTCACTCTCATTATCTTTCAATGTCTTGATTTTTCTTAATTTGGTATTACCTTAAATTTTTGTTTTTCTAGTCTTTTAAATTATATTTAGAGCCAGGTATGGTGGTGCACGCCTTTAATCTCAGCACTAAGGAAGCAGAGGCAGATGGATTTCTATGAGTTTGAGGCCAGACTCTACAAAGCCAGTCCAGGAGAGCCAAGGCTACACAGGGAAACTCTGTCTTGAAAACACACACACACACACACACACACACACACACACACACACACACACA
>CAJQZJ010000350.1:129747-143139 GCA_907164525.1 Lophiomys imhausi | reverse complement strand
ACACACACACACACACACACACACACACACACACACACACACACACATATAATATATATAGAGAGAATATATATATAGAGAGAGAGATTATATAGAAATAATACTTTATATTTTATGCTTTAAGCATTTTAACCTGTAAGGGAGAGCTGCATTTTTCTATCTTTTAAATTCTGTTTTAATAACACCCTCCCCTATCACCAGCAAGGTAAGGAAGGCATTTATCAGTCCTGTCTGAATCAATCAGTAATTAAGTACACTGATTGTACAAGCTTGGCTAATATTAATATTATCTCATCTCCCTTTGGCAGCCTATGAAGTCCTAAATGTAGATGGACACCTCAGCATTCTATATTTAGTTCATAAATGACTGAAGTTAGGCAACACAATGTTCTCTTCTTTTTAGAGAGTAGATGCTTCATCTGTGTTGCTGACTGACAGGTCTCTGGGAACAGACCACCTGTTCAAGTATTCTTTGACAAGTGACACCCTGGATGCCTAGGAGGCAGTCCGATCCCTGCCTTCCTGGAGCATCAAGTCCAGCAGCTTTCCTCCCCTGGTCCAGAGCTGCTGGAATCTTTCCATCTCCCAGGGTCTTTCATAGTAAAGAATGGTAGAACCGTGTTGGTGAGGCCATTTAGCACACCTTGGCATCCACTGGGAACTGGGCCAAGATCTGACTTCCTGTCAATCAAATGGATGTGAACCTGTGGTGCTGGGACAGATAGATCAAACAGGTGAACTGGTGAAATCCCACACACCTTTCCCATAGTCCCGGGAGTGATGTCTTGGTGTATGGGGCCAGAGATGACAACCACTCAAGACTACCTCAGGGAGGTCAACTTAACATCTGGCCACATCCTTCATTCCAAGCCCCGCAGCATCTGTGATGAATCAGACTCACGATGGACAAGGGGCTGTCCATGTTATCCATTTTTTTCTAAGTAGCTTCAGCCAGGAATGACTGTGTATCTTGCCAAAAGCAAACAAAAAAACAGGATAGTTCTCTGTTTTCAAATGAAGAAAGCATAATGATTTTCTCCATTGAGAATCAGGAATCGGGGCACAGTGACCAATTGCTTTGGTGGAAATTTACCACTGGCAGTGTTTTTCACACCTAATGTCATGTCAAGAGACTCTCAGCCTACATGGCCGTGTGTGTGTTCTTCCTCTCCTCCAAAGGCTGATGAGCTATCTACTGTCAGAACAAGGGGTGGACCTGGCACATCACCCTTTTTATACCTCAGCATGCTTACTGCCATCTCATTAGAATTTGGATATATGATATTAGTTACCAGTAAAAAAGGATAACGAAGAGGGTGGTTTGTCTACTGCACCTTTAGTTTCTAGAACTGCAATGTGTGCTCAGTCATGAAGGTGTAATACTGTTTTATGGGTACTTCCACACAACAGTGCATAGCTCCCTGTGTGCTTTCTGTTTCTAAGATACACCTCAGGCTGTGTGTGACTTCTGGGTTAAAGGCGACATTCTCAATTCGCGCTGTGAACAAGTATAGTTCTCATCAATACAGGGTTACTCTTGCTTTCTTCTTCCTAAGGAGCCCTCACACACCCTTCCCCAGACACAGTGCCTCGAGAGGGAGGGACAACAATCCCAGTGGGGCTGGGCAGCTGAATGCTTTAGGGCTTTGCAACCCACTGACATGAGCATCACTTGGACGTTTCTCAGGAGTATCAGCCCTGAAGCTTCTCTCAAACCAAGCTTCCCCAGGTGGCTAGTGTGTAGACTAAGGTTGGAGAGGCTCTGACTCAAGGGATCCCCAGCCTCTTGCCAGTGACTGAGTTAGAAATAAACACACAGCGCGATACAAGCCAATGAGACAAGAATGTTTTACTAGGAGCTTCCTACTCTTCTGGGAGAATCTCTCTTTGTCCAGAGCTGTGTGTGTGATGCCTGGAATTTCTCTTCTGCTGTAGCCTGGGGATAAGGCTGATCCTGGAGATAAGGAAACACAGAGAAACAGGCAGTGGGGACTGTCACCTCTGAGTTCCCTGTGCAACTTCTGTTTAGACCTCCTTGAGGGGAGTTTTCAATAGTTTGTCCTAAAAAGCCTTAAAGGAATCAATCCCAAACAAGTGGTATAAAATGGAGAGAATGGCAAGGCGCTGAGCATCCCTATATTCTGAAGAATCCAGAACAACTGCTCAGAGATTCGTTCTGTTCAGGGGACTGACCCAGTGGTGCCCTGGTTATGATGACTGTGTCTCATCTGTGCGTTTCCAAAATCTTTCCAAGTCAGCTGGACTCAATCATCCAGAGGAAATGCTGAGCTCTTTCCAAATTATCTTAACCAGAGTGGTCAACAGTTGCCTTCCCAAGAAATCACACGGATGCCATTTCCTGCACAAACAATGGGAGACTAACTGCTCAGCCCCAGCCTCCAATAGAGAAGATATGTAATTACTGAGGGTAAATGAGGGACAGCATGGGGCTCTCAGAGTCTGTTTCCGGATCTGCTCCGATTCCTTGTGGGATTGAGTGGGTGGTTGGGGAGAGGCCTACCTGGTTTGGAAAAGATCTGAGGGCAGTACATTATGCAGGCATTTATACCCTTTTACATGCTGCTGGTTCTTAGTAAAGACCTTTGTGAGAAAAGCAAACTGGCCACTACACAGAACCACATGTGGTTTTAGTATAATTTTGATTCACATGTAGGAGTTGTGTGCAGTTGTAGAGAATGGAAATATCCCAACAGACATCTCTGATGTATCCTTGCTTGTTAGCCTCACTGGGCAGAGGAGTATTCTGGGATTGGACTAACGCTGTGTTTGTTGTGAACCTTCTCTCAGGGAGCAAGCACACTGACCGTCTTACGGAATGGCTGCCTAGCTTCTCCCTCACTAGCAGACCTCTCAAACTCTTTGGTTTCTCTTTCCCGCCCTCCTCCCTACCTCCAACCTCCCAACAGCATCCTGTGCAACCAATTTCAAACTACTTTGCTACCACTCTTGCTCCCGACACATTAGTTACCTTTAGCGGAAGCAAAGGAACTCTCTTTTGGTTATTTTCCCGGTACTTGTGCAGTTCCAGGCATGGGGTTTACAATGTCTGCTAAATGACTGAGAGGCCTCCTCAGATAGACAATGTCTCACAAGGGCTCCTGTTTGCTTCCTCACTCTGGCTTCTCCTCTTCCACCTTATGGGCATACATGAATATCTGGGGTACAGGCTGCTTCTGTCCCAACTACAACATGTCACCTGGGAAGGATTTACACCCTAGACCCATGCTTTGAAACTCAGAAATGATTCACTGCAGCAAAGAATCCTGCTAGACACCTTCTAACCAGAGGGCAACAGAGATGGGAATTTTACCCAGGCTGCTGACCCAGTGCTCTGGCTCCTGGATCAACACCACCACACACACACACACACACACACACACACACACACACACACACACACACACACACACACACACACACACTCGCACGTGCGCGACAGTCTCTCAAGAGAACCTAGTAAGCATTCAAAAAGATGTGTTGACTGGCTGAATAAATCAATGGATCTTGTGCATGTAACAAGGGGCATCAGTTTTTCTTACAGGGCGGTGATCTCCAAAAAAAGGTTAAGGAAAGGGAATGGCAAGAGCTGTTGTCTCTTCTAGGATAAGAGGGTACCAGACTCTGTCCCACAGGGTCACTGCGTCACATCTATCCAGTAACTGTGGGGTCTGTGACATTACTAGAAGATCAATGAGTACCAGGCATGATGGCACACATGCCTGTAATCTCAACACCTGGGAGGCTAAGAGGATCACAAGTCTGATGTCAACTTGGGCTGCACACTGAGAGACTCTTCTCAAAATAAAACAAAAGCAGTAAGTAAAAAACAAAAAACAAAACCCATCTACCTACTATTTGCAAGGTTAAACACAAACTCTGCTCTTAAAAAGCAGAGTGGGGCCTAGAGGGTGGTGAGCTTCCTTCCCTTCCTTTCTCAGCTCTCCTACGACCACTGTTGTTATGTGGACTGTGAGGTAAAGGCTGGAAGCTTATGCACACAATAAGAAGATATTTAAAACTCAGCCCTGACTCTCCCCAGCTGCAATATTCTCTGAAGACCTACAGCCAAAGGGTCTGAAAAGTCAGAGCTCCAAGTGATCTACTAACACACGAAAGAAGAGAACACACAACAAACCCCACCCATTGCCAGGGTCATGGTGGTTCTCTAGGAAACCATGTCCACTCTGACTGATGGTAGACTTCCCTCCTCTTTTTGGGTGGGAGTGAGGGGGTGATTAACAGAGTGTATGGGGAAGGCAAGGCCTCACTGACCCACTGCCGAACCCTCCTGTCAATTCTGGCTTCCCTCCAGCAAGCTGTAGGAGCAAGGCTGTGGTTGTTGTCTCATGGTTTGCTGGGGGTGGGAGTAAACAGAAGAGAGATGAGGAGAAGGAGGAGGAAGACAGAGAGAAGAAGGGCACCGGAGGCAGTAGGCCAGTAGGAAAGAAGAACTGACCACAGACTAAGAGAATGTGAAGGTCACACTACAAAAGCCGGCTGCTCCTTTTATTGTGAGTACCAGGAGGAGACAGAGGCTCACTCTGAGGAAGGAAGGCATCACACCATCAGCAGAGAGCTCATTCTTAGCTAATAAGAGGCCAAGAGTAGATTCCTACAATTTTGGCTCTGAAACTAGACTGGGAAATACAGGTTGGGGGCTCACGGGCTGAGTGCAAACTATTGCATGGTGGTAGCCATGCAAATGCAGGGCTAAGCTAAGGGAGAGCCTCTGTCAGCCTTCATAAGCTCCAGCAATGCCCAAGCGATAAAAATGTTGAGATAAGGTCATATTATTAGTATTACTACATTGAAACCTATAGATAAGGGAACTCCATTCATTTGGGGTTAGAAATAAATGACATAGATGTCATTGAAACAATGAGTTAACGGTCTCCAAAACTCATCAGAATGGAATATATGTGTGCAATAATCACATCTTTCTTCCAGTCCTGAAATCACCCCAGGCAGCAGGTAAGAGTAAGGAAACGAAGCAAATACTGTGTTTATAGCAAACCTGAATTGTTTCTGAGTTGCCCTTTTCCGTCAGGCTGTTTCTAGGATCTGCAATCTAGCCTGGATTACTGCATTGCTCTGATGCAAGTATACCTGCTAGGCATGTCTCCTGGCTCCCCGGTTAAGGAGACAACCTGGAGTGGCTCCAGGGAAAGCTGGGGAAACGCGCTTCTGTGTAATTTCACATCCAGCCCAGAATGGGGGTTAACAGTTAATCACACAGGACCTTAGATGTAGCCAGTGACCATAACAGGCTTCAGAGTGGATAGAGTGCTAAAAAGTATCTTATAATTTAAAAATGAGTTTTAGTACCAGAACCCAGTGTGCCTCTCACATACCAAGTATACACATACACGCACACACACACACATGCACACAGACACACAACACTCATGTGTTCCCACACATGTACACACATGTGCTGCTCAGGCATGAGGACTGAAGGACTGTGGCACATGGACTTTTAGATATTGTTCTTTCACAAATTGAACCTTTAAGTTTAAATAAAAAGAACAATTAGTACTTTTTTCTAAAAGGAATCAATAAACAGACATTATCAGAAAATGCAAAGGACCAAAAGCAAGACAAATCCTGAAAAAGAAAACAGGACGTAGCAGATTCTCTATAGAATAACAGTGTCAAGAACAGTCATTTGTACATAGATACTCAAACAGACCAACAGAAAAAAACAGTCCAAAATAGACAGAGAGGGTCACTCAGTCAATGTGAAGGAGGACAGGACTCAATGTCAGTGCATGGTGCTGGGTTCTCTGAAGATATTAGCTTGAATTGTATCTCTCCAAAAGATATGTTGAAGTCCTGACCTCCAAGAACCTCACAAAGCGACCTTACTTGGAAACGACATCTATATCTTATTTGTAGATATAGAGACGGGGTTATATGGAATACTAGTAAGTCCTGGATCCATTGGATTTTTTTGTACCTAAAATAAGGAGACACACAGAGACCCCTAGGGAAGAAGTCCATGTGGTGAGGAAGACAAGGATCAGAGCAAGGCAGCCAGAAGCCAAGGAGTGGGATCAAGGAAGAAGTGCCAGTCCTCACCAGCAGAGAGCAGGGGACTCTTCCTGCCAAGCCTCAGAGGAGGCACTGGCCTGCTCACACCTCAGCTCTGAACTTCTGGCCTCTACAGTACATTTCTGCTGCTTCAAGCCACGGGTTTTGTTATACTTGTTACAGTAGTCCCAGGAAGTGAATAAACATCAGTGTCTTAAGAAGACTCTATATAAAAATTAGTTCTAGATAGATGGCAGGACTAAAAGAAAAAGGTCAGGTACAAGGGTTTTAGAAAACAACCCATAGAACACCTTCACATTTTGCAACAGGCAAAGCTTTTTATTTTTGGTTGTGAGCCTAGCCTTTAACGGCTGAGCCATCTCTCCAGCCCTGGCAAAGCTTTTTAAACCAGACCACAACAACGTACTGACCAAAAGGGGGAAATATCATAATTTTAATTATACTAAAATTAAGAATACCTTTATGAAATGGCATCAACAGAATCAAAGGGCAGGAAGGAGGTAACGAGAGTAACTACAGTCTATGTCTGACAAATACATTTATATATCACCGAGGAACACAGGTAACCTAAAAGGGAACGGGCAAAGAGCTGAGAAGGCAAAACAGGAAATAGCCAACAGACATAAAATGTTTTAGTTTAATCATCAAAGAAAAGCCAATTAAAGTCACCAGTGTGTACTGGCGAGACCACCTAACCTAACCAGGACAGACACCAGGAAAGGCTGGTGAGACAACAGTGCTCTAGGGTGGAATTCTCATTCACTGCAGATGAGTGTGCTCAAATCGTGGACAGACGTGCACCTTCTCAGGACTCTGACAGCAAGGAGTCCATCCTACAGGACAGGCATATGCTTGCCCACTGAGGTGTTATGGGCAGCAGCTTTAATCTGGAAACAACTCAGAAGTCTACCTGCTGCAGAAGAGCTGAATCCTGATGTGCTCATACACAGCCAGGGTCACACAGAAGCATGAACGAACCATCTCCAGCACGCTTTATTCACATAAAACTTGCAATAAATAAAAAACAACTTTTGTTATTTAAAAGCACCATTACTAACTGCACTTGGTGGAGGTTCCCTAACAAGGACCTGAGCGGACCTAGGAGTCTCCAGTATTTGAGTTTATTCCTTTTCCACCTGGCTGCTGCTGCTAACAAGGTGAGCTCTCCTGAAAAATTCATCCTTGGTGCACTTGATGACTTTCACATTTTTTTAATGCAAGAATGGTATGCTTCCATTAAAAAAAAAAAAATACTAGAACTCTTGGCGTTAACCCAAGAAAATCAGAAACAAAACAGAACTTCCCTAAGCACTGAAAGCAAGGAACACTGCAAATTAATTCAAATAAGATAAGATAATTCAGAGATTTATAGTGCTAAAAGCTTCAGAGTGCCATTTCATTAAATTGGGAGTTTTATTCACTTAAGATGACTATCAAGGTAAAGTCATTTTATATTGTATGCTAGCATGGCACAAAGCAGACAGTTTCAGTACAGTAATGCCTACTATTTTAAATTTATCTTAATTGATTTTTTTAAATAAAAATATTGGCTATTTAAGGCTAACTTCATATACATGAAAAATATTTTTCTGGAACCTTGATTTACAGCCTACAACACCCTAGAAGGGAAAATCTTGAAAGAGAACATTTTCAGTCTGTGGTGCATAGAAGACACTCGAGATTTACTTCCAGAATCACAGCATGAGAGCAGCCTATTCCTGCCTCACCAGTGTGTGGACAGCTGAGTATTCCCAAGGGGTGGTCTACAATACTGAAAATGACTCCCAGAACTCTATCCGTGCCTCTGAATGTCCAGGCTCTTCAGTGTCCACACTGGCACACACAGCGACAAGCAGTTCAGGCCAATCTCAGAGCGGCCAGCTTCCCAGGGAGGGAGACCTGCTCCTTTGGTTTGGGGACAACCTGTTCTGACTTCTGCTCAGAGTCCACTGTTACCGTTACACAGATATCCAACACAAGAGTCCCACGAATTCTGGTGTGTAGAAGGCTCTGGAGGAGAGGTTCGTCCTGTAATTAGGCCAACATCCTAAGAATGAAGTCCCCCAGCACAGGACATGAGACAGATGCACACATAAGGCTCTATCCCACATACTATACTTTGAGGGGTATGCACAGAGTGGAGGGTGTGGGGTCCCCGAGGAAGAAACCTGGCTCACCTAACCTCTGCCCAGAGAGAAAGACCAGGGAACCTGGTCCCAGAGTTTTTCAATGGCTCACATCCACACTGTGGATTTCTGTGCATCTACAGTCACTCCATTTCCCTAAATATTAGCTCCCCAAAGAGGAACATTTCAAGCTCTTGTTGCTCTTGCCCAAGTTTTCTGATGCTAAACCTTACCCACAATTCCACCGACTGCCAGAGGACGACACTGTGGGCCATTTAGCCCCCTACTCCCTGACTGGAATTCTCTTCAAGAATGGCACCTACTTTTCAAGTAATTCTTTATGATGAATTCTGAAAATGGAAATAAATGACAGAAGTCGAATATGATAATCAGCTCAGAATTTATATGGACAGGGGAAAACTACCCAGGTCAGGTCCTTTAAGAGCCTTCTAGCTTCTTAAAGACTGAGTTCTGCCACCAGTATACGGGAGTCACAAGCTACAGCTGTGGAAAGGTCTGAACGGGTTTTGTACGGCCCATGAATTAAGAATGTGTTTTGACATTTTTAAATAGAAAAGAAATTCAAATTTCAGTGCCCCATAAATGAAAATTTACTGGCACATTGCCACACCCATTTGCTTGTGTTTTATCTTGGGCTGCTTTCAAATGACAATAACAGAGTTGTCTCAATGGAGTCCGTGTGGCCCACAAAGATGAAAATATTTATAATCTGGCCTTTACAGAAAATGTGTGCAAGTCCTGAGCTAAAGTAATTGCTGGGCTTGCAGAAGGCTGTCCCACTCCATTAGGGCCTTGTGCTTCTGCAACCATTTCTGCAGCAAGTCAAAAGCAAATTCTAAAGCTGACCCCCCATCCAGGTAAAAGACACACCTTTCTAGAGCTGTCAGTCAGCCTGTGGGAAGCAGGCTACGAAATTCAACAGTTATGTCTGTTATTTCTTTAATTATATAAAAGGACATTGTTAGGGACAGAACTGTGTCCCGTGCCTGTATATATAGTAAGTCCTAACTCTCAGTGTATCCCCTGGGACCATGCATGTTTGGAGATGGGATCTTTAGGGAGGAAATGAGGTTAAAATGAGATCACCAGAGAAGTAAGTGTGAACCCAGCTAGGAAGAAAGTTAATGACAGAGGGAAAGGACAGACATTTACCTCCTAAAGAGAGAAGCTTTAGAGAAGTCTACCCTTCCAGGTCCCAGAAGTATGAGGACATAAAATTCTCTTGCTGATGTTACCCGGTCTATAGTAATTGACAGGCAACCCTAACAAAGCAAGAGATATATCCCCAGTACAACGCTGAGGAAAATGGTTCTCAGTCACACATGTTTATGATAGACACATAATAGAAAAAAAAATGTATTAAGTTCTGGGTGTCACCAAAAAGTTAAAACTGGAGAAACAGCTTGCTAGAGGAAGAGATGTACATACATGCATAATCAGAGGGATGCTGCCATTGGGCCTAGCCAGGGGCCATAATGAACATCTGAGACACTTCAGCTCATGGCCTCACAGCAATCCTACCTGAGAAGTCACAGTTCATGGCTTCAGTTAACAATGACACTGAAGCATGGGGACGGTAAACCAGGTGTCTGGATTACTGGATTACCTGGATAGGGGATCAGCACTTGCCTCAAAGTTCACATGACTTCTCATAGTGACTTAACCTCCAAGTCAGAGACCTGATATATAGCTCAAGTTTCAGGAGAGGTTACTGCTGAGGATAAATAAGAGAAAACAAATAGTATTTACTGTGTATATTTACTATCTGCCAGGTTCTGTGCTGGGCTTCATGGGTTCGAGCTCTGGTCTGCAGGTAAACAATGAAATCAGGAAGAAATTAATTAAGTTGTTCAGGATTACATTAGAAAGGTGCCAAGAGTTGCACACCCAGCCCACATTGGTATAGCATCTGACCTAAGCTCTTGACCAGCATCAACTTTCCTTTTGAATTGTCTGCATGTATTGGCAATGTAAGGAAATATTTGGATTCCTGGAGTCCCTAGGAACAGGGGGGCGGGGGAGACAGAGAGGGAAGAGCATGCGTTTTACTCATATATCCAATAAGTACTTTGAAGGGGTAGTGTTAAGCATTCTAAATGTTAACTGGTCCTGTTTGCTGTCTGTTACATTGTCTCTGATTGATTAAATAAATGCTGAGGCCTCAGAATGGGCAAAGACAAGGAAAGGTGGGACTTCCTGAGATTAGAACAGGAAGCCTGCACTTTAGACAGAGGATAATTTCATTGCAGCCAGGAGCAGGAAGAAGGAGAACACACAACATGGGTTGGAAAAAAGAACCTCATTCCACATGGCCAGGAACATCGGCATAGCGTGGAGAATAGCAGTCCAAGAGGATGTATGTATATATGGGGTCAAATTTGGGTAATAGAATTAAGAATTAGATGGGCCAAGATTGCTCAGTTCAGGCCAAGGCTTGTTAAAAATCCACGTGGTTTCTGTGTGTGCTGTTTTATAATGGATGGTTAAGGATTAGCCACCGAACCAATTAATGATAATATAAATACTGGTTAAACAATTTAATTAATTATTTCTACATATGGCGCCCAATGTAATTTAACTAATTTTTTTTTCTTCAGTACTTAACTGAGTGGATACTATGTGTCAGAGAGCTAGGGATATACCACCAAACAAAACAGACAGAAACCTTGGCACCGGGGCCATTACAAGGCTAAACCCTTAGAAACAGAATTTTACCAGGTAGGATACAATCACACAAGTAAACCTCACCTGTGTTGAGGACACAGGCCAATGAAATTGCAGATAGTATATAAAATGGAAGAAGGAAGATAAAGAATTTCTGGAAAATTAGTTTTGCTGGCAGTGAGAATCCATCCCAGGGCCTTGCTAAGCCAGGTAAGTGCTCTCTTGCTGAACTACTTCCCCACCCTATTTTTACTTTATGAATGATTAAAGTGCTTTTCTTTCAAAGTTTTATTTAAAATCTTTTTATATATCCAAAGTTTGTATTTTTATTTATTCAAGCCCATTCTTGCATCACTAAATAACCAGAAAGGCAAATGCTTCAGTGCCAGAACCTTTACAATAGTGCTGTTTACAATATTAACTATGATAGAAAAACATCACAATTCTTTAATCATATTACAAGTTATGATATTAAATGAAAGAAGCAAGACGAAAGCATATACACAGAAATGATTACATTGTAACACCGTTATCTCCGTGTTGGTGTAACTAAGAAATATTTCATCCTCTTCACAGCTCATCACCTTGCCTACAATGAAAACTTTAAAGTCAAGAAAAAGTTTAAATTTTATTATAGAAGTTTACATCAAAGAGAAGACATGCCTTACCTTGCACCTCTACTTCTACTGTTCATAGAAACTTGCGAGGGAACTTGGTTGTCACTTAGAGGCCTCTTCAACATCACCTTGGGTGTCAAATACTAATAATGATATTGAAGTTTTATATTAATTTACATATTCTATGTGTAGTGTATGTGTAAATGCCATGGTGTGCCTAAGTGTAGCTCATCAGACAGCTGTGGGAGTCAGTTCTCTCCTTCTACCATAGGTTCTGGGGATCACACTTGGGTCGCACAGTTTGATTTTTCAGAACCGGCTGCAAGGGCCTTTGCCTGCTGAGCCCTAATACATATTTCTAAATTCCCTTGCAAAGAGATTTCAAAATAGATAGATGCAACAGTGGCCAAGGACATCTCCAGGCTGAGATGAATAATTACAGTGACTTCCTGGGCTGTGACAACACACTCATTTAACAAGTACACACTGAGTGCCAGTCATGCTCCAAGCACCCTGTCAGGTAGGTACCAGAAGGTCAAATTAGGTCTCTGGGAACAAATCAGACACAGCGTCCACTGGTCCTCTGCACCTGACCTCAGCAGGAGGCAGCAAAAGGCAGGGCTGGGCGGCAGTCCTCGTGGGGCTCTAACCCAGGCAGGACACGTGGCCCCAAAACGACTGGCTTCATTTCTCTGGCTCCAGCTGCCTCATTTGTAAAACAAGGACAATTCTGACCCAGTTTGAAGCACTGTGGTGAAAAGTAACTACAAAGTATGCTGGACCTGTTCTTCCCTTTCGGGGCTCAATGGGTTCTACATGTACATGTAGACAGGCGATGCTGCTTCCTTCCCTGGGAAATTGAGATTTTACTCGCTAAGAAATGAGACTAAGTGGTAAAAGGGATGGTTCACATATTTTTTTTCTTCCACATATTCAGGTTGTTGATCACAGAAACACTCATTTCCCTACCCAGACCAAAAAAGTAAGGGATTTCAAAGTTGTGGAAAAGTACATTCACATTCTAAGGGCAAAGCTAGGTGGGCTGCAGCCAGTCAGGGGACTGGTGCAACTGTGAATGGCACTTCAAAAATCTCTGAAAGGGACTCACAGCTTTCCCTCCCATCTTCTAAGGAATGTTTTGTTTTATGAGTGATACTTTTTGTTTGTTTCTGTGAGACAAGGGTTCTCAATGGAGCCTTGCTTGGCCTGCAATTCACAGAGTAGACCAGGCTGGCCTCCAACTGAAGACATCTGCCTGCCTCACCTCTCAGACAGCTCCTGTCCATCTCCCAAACTGAGTCCATGTCCTCATTAGTGAGAACATTTGTATCAGTTAATTCCCAGCTATGGACAAGGTGGGGGAGAAAAGCTGGGGAGGATACGGTGGAGGGGGATACGGAGACTTGTCCATGAGGTTCTGCGGGGAGCTGGTCTCTCTCACTGACTGTAAACAAATGCACTGACCCCAACAGAGGAGGCCACTCTAACACCAGTACTGTTTCATGCAGAAGCGAAGGATGCTCACTAGTTACCAAGTGCCAATTTTCACAAGTTCCGTTTCTTTGTAGTCCTCTGGAAACTGGAGTGTTTAGATACCTCCACAGGTAGTGAGAAATTGAACCCCCTTCCTCCTGACTCTGTTTCATGATGCGATGTAACCACCCAGCTAATGCTGGCCATGGCTGCTCAGGTGAGCCCAGCAATGGGTATGGAGTTCAGCCTGCTGTCTTCCTCACCTACTATACCCTTATTTCTGAGCCTCCTGAACTCCAGCTCCCCGTTGGAAATGAGCAGGCAAAGCAGCCACAGGCAAAGCGGCCAGAGCTTGCAATTTGTCCTCTGGGTGGGGCGCACTGCACCGTGGCAACAGTCAAGCCCGACTCGGGGCGCAC
>CAJQZJ010000350.1:82600-129737 GCA_907164525.1 Lophiomys imhausi | reverse complement strand
CCGACTCGGGGCACACTGCACCCGTGGCAACAGTCAAGCCCGACTCGAAAGGGCATTGATGAGCATGCTATGATAGATTCTGTAACTGCTCCGCTTTTAGAAAGGGAGTTGTAAAAATGATCTCTAAAATGCTGTTGATGCCCTGTGGGCATGAGTCACTTTGTGAAGCAGGATCAAAATGGACCTCTATTATGGGTTTCTGCTGGCTCTTTGATTCTAAACAACTTTATTAACATTAATAGGAATTATGCACACATCAATGAGAATAAATTCCTTGGGTTTAGGGGAGCTTCAATTAGTGATCTGTATTTTAAGCAACGTAAAATGTTTTTTAATTTTCTTTCAAGTAATGAGACATCACCCCAGCAGGGTTGACAATGAGGCAAAGGGCAGGAAAGACAGGGAGGATGACAAGCTCTGCAGCCAACTGGCTGGGCACCCAGGTCCTCAGCGTCTCTCAGGTAGTACAACAGGAGGCAGGGACACAACTTGCCAAAGGGACAGCAAATGCAATGAATGGAGGAAGAGGCTGCACAAAAAAAAAACTGAGATGGTGACAGGTTTTGGCAAGAATTTGCTACTGGCCAAAATGCTACCAACTGCTGCCGTGTTTTCCAAATCTGTCACCACATTGTCCCATTTTTTTTCCCCCTCAGAGCATAAGTTAATACTACTCATTGACTTCCAAAAATATCAAGACCAAAATTAAAATTTAAGTTGTAAGGACGATGCAGCAGGATTCTTAATGAGCTGGTTACCTTGCAGTGGCACAAAGCACTGCCTGGCATTTCTGGAAAGTCAGCTTTAAGCCTCTCCTACACAGGCCTGAGGGTCTCCTCTCAACCCATGAGGAATTAGTAGCCAGATTACTGTTACTCTAAGGACAGTGGGTAGGATGCAGTGAAGAGCAGCCCAAGTGGTAAATGTCTAATTTTCGTGATTTAAAAGGGAGAATTGATTAAGATTTAATCTAGCAAACTCCTGCATGTGGTTTTTATTGTTTGACAGCTATTGCCTTATACTTCCTTGCATTATATCCTTACACTTCACAGATTGAAAAAAAAAAAGACCTTAGCCAGCAAATAATAAAGCCCCCAGCATAAAGGACTGGAGACAGATGTGAGGGCATGGTCAGGTCACAGCTTGTGAGAGCGTGGTTTTGTTCTCACATGAGATCTGAGAAATTGGCCTGCACTGTAGGAGGTCAGGCAGTGACCCGTCCTCAATGGAGCTTTAGAATTACTAGGGACTCCCACTTGATAGAGTACAGGACACTTTATGTATAGGGTGTCCAGCCGTTAGGTATCTTAAATGCAAATGGTTTCCACCATAATCAAAATAGGACTCCATACACTGTGTGCATGCAGAATTAGCTGGCTTTTCAAGGGAGTCCCCGCCCCCCTTTTTTCTATAATATTTGCCTTTATCATCCTGTAGCAGAATAACAGAACAAACGATAATTCTTTTAGAGTATAGTTCAGTTGAACAGTATTCCCGGAGAGGAACATGTCAGCCAAGGAAATGTTCGGATAATGCTGGAATACAAAGATTCAACAACATAACTTCCACACCAGCCACCTAGATGTCTGGGAACACATCATTCACTCTGAATGATCAGTAAGTCGAGCGTGTCTCCAGTGCTCCAGAATGAATGAGAGAAACAAAAACAAAAACCAAGCACAAAAAACAGTGTGTCTGAGATGGCGACAAAAACACACCCCGGTGTGGGCACAACTTGACAGTGTCGACTTTCTCTTCTTCCACTGCTGCTAGGATCCTGTGAGTGCTCTCCAGACGCCTTCCTGTTGAGCAGACACAGAACCAAAGCTCTGCCTCTGCTTTGCATATCATCTCCTGGCATGAATCTGCTGGCCCTAGGGGAAGCTCAGGTTATCCATTCTGTGTAGGTGACAACAAAGAGACTAAACATTGAACTTGTCTCAAGTTCAAAATGCTTGCAAGCCCGCTTGGCAGATAAGAGTCTATCGACATCATTAATCAACTAAGGAAGCAATCAATACCTACCGACTCCTCATCAAGATGGACTTACAGCTGGCTTTGAAGGAAGTATGTAAAACTCACAGGTTTCTCACCATGCATGTTTTTGCTAGCTAGGAAATGGCAACCAGATGACCAGAATCCAGATGAGGTTCCTCTAAGACAAGTTGGAGTTAGCGGTGGTGCTTATCCAACTCTTTCCACTAAAACTGTTCCCAGAACCTTCCTCTACCTCCAAATGTTAAAATACCTGCTTCCACTAGACTGTTTGAGCGTATGCTACTGCCTCAATTTCTTTGAGTAATCTTTTTGGCCAACTCAATTTTTAAGGGTTTTTTTTTTTTGCCAATTCTGGTTATTCTCAGGGGATATTATTTAGTACCTAGAAAAGTAGTCATTCAATTGTCTGTAATATCTACATGTAGTATTTGTAGGTAGGGATTATAAACTACAAAGCCTTTAGGATCCCAGCCAGTTTCTTCCATCACATTCTCAGCTTTTTAGTTTCATAATCTGTTTCATCTTCTCCAATCTGGCAAGACGAGCCATGTGCTGTTAAGGTCATGGAATAGGGGTCCTCACCCTTCCTAACGCTGCGACCCTTTAATACAGTTCCTCATGTTGTGGTGATCCCCAACCATAAAATTATTTCCGATGCTACTTCATAAATATAATTTTGCTACTGTTATGAATTGTAATGTAAATATCTGATATGCAGGATATCTGACACGTGACCCTTGTGGAAACTGAACTCACAGGTTGAGAACTGCTGTCATGGAAGGAAGTAATTTTTGAAACACTGACTCCTGGGTCAGGTGTGGAACAGATCCTCACACATGAAGGGCAACATTACATCCAGAACGACAGGGTGTTTCTGCCTGATGTTAAACAATGTAACTCCTGACAAAATAATGAAACAACTTGCCAAGGATAATTTAATTTCTGCAGTAACCAGTCTACATGTAGGATTACCCAAAGACAGAATCCGTGGAAGACAGATCCACACAGAATTGCATCTTCCCAAAGAGTCCTACATTGATACTGGATATTTATTTTCCAAGGAAATACCAGAAAACATATTATCAAGTTAGGAGTGGGATAAGCCATATAAAAAAGAGAACAAGAAAGGATCATCTTTCTCACAAGTGACCTTCTCCCCTCTAAATAGTTTCCCACATGCTGAGCTCCGGAAGAGATACTGCAGTGTGGATACAGTTACTGGTCTCATTGTTGTCTTCTCATCCTCAAATTACAGTTTATGTCAAAAGCTGCTAAAGTAAACCAAATAAACTTTACAAGAACATTTCATTCCTGTGAAATTAAAAGCCTAAGAAGTGACATCACAGACCCCAAAATACAGACAACCAAGGCAATGTCACTCTGAAGGGCTCATCCACACGTGTCAGTCAGCACAGAGACCAAAAGTACAGAGGACCGGAGGGTGGAGGGGAAAACCTTCCAGAGAGAGCCACTGGATCTGTTTGTTGAGCCATTAAGGAACCACACTCTTCAGGCTCATTTTCATGTTACTGAGTATCTAGGTTTGGGAAACATACACAACATGTCCCATATTTACACCCACTGTCATGAGTGACATCAGTTTAACTTTCTGGTCCCCAGTCTTTGTTAACTGGCAACAAAAGGCTACCTATACAGTACTTAACACAACAGCAACAAAAACCCAGGCTGTTGGGCTGGAGAGATGGCTCAGAGGTTAAAAGCACCGGCTGGTCTTCCAGAGGTACTGAGTTTAATTCCCAGAAACCACATGGTGGCTCACAACCATCTATAATGAGATCTGGTGACCTCTTCTGCTGTGCAGGCATACATATGTCAATACAGAATATTGTATACATAATAAACAAATAAACATTAAAAAAAAACCCTGGGCTGTGACCATAAAGGAGTTCTGCTGTCATATGGACACTTGAGGGAGTCACTAAGTCATCCACTGGGTCATCACCCTTGAACCATGAGCCCTCAGTCTCCTTATGAAACCAAGACAGTAGGTCAGGTGACTCTCAGCCTTCATCCTAACAAGAAACCTCTAGGAGTCTGTCAGCTGCAGTTATCTGAGGAGGCCTCTGAGGCCTTCTGCCAGCTGAGACAAACACCAGATACAAGCCAGCAGTTTGGTTCCACAGTGCATTCTGCACTGAAGGGCAAAGCTTAGAACATTAACTTTTCCACCAACTAAGAGAGCCTCTCAACTCCCCCCCCCCCCACCGCCTGGTCTTTTCATTACTAAAGGTCCAATGTTAGGTGCACAGTCAAGCAGAAGCACCACCAGATAAAATCAGGACATGGGGCTAAACTTGAATTCAGACACACGACTTGGCACAAATGTATTCAAAAAGAGTCGCTGTATATCTTTGACAGTCCCTGATGTTGCTTAAACCACAGTTATTAATTGGATATACAAATGAGCTATGTTACAAATTTGAGTCCAATATTTGGTTTGTTGTTTTTTCGTTTTTGTTTTATTTCTTTGTTTTTTGAGACAGGGTTTCTCTGTGTAGCCCTGGACCAGACTGCCTCTGCCTCCCACATGCTGGAATTAAGTAAAGGTTTGTGCCATTACTGCCTGGCTTCACTGTGTATCTCAAACTCAAATTTAACTGAGCACCAGTATGTTTCTCCTGCATCTGGCAATGTCACACATAATACATGCTGCTGTTGGTGGGAGGTGCCTCACTCTACCCACTAATCTTCAACTACAGTCAGACCAGTCAAGTTCTGGGGCTGAGGAACAAGGGTGCTTTTCCAGTCTTAAACTGTCCTTCTTGGGACTGCCTACTGGCTTCACATCACTGTACACCCTACTTATGTTCACTCTTCTAGAGGTTCCTAGTTGTCTACTGACCACCCTCTGGCCACAGCCCACTCACCCTGGCACACACTGTCAGCTGGGTGGAGTCAATTCACAGTGTCACTCATTGCTAAATGATTCATCTAGTCTCTCTGAAGCAACTGCCTCTTTTATTCTAAGTAAAAGGTCATTTATAGCCACAAATTAAAATGGTCAAATTACAAGCCTTCTAAATAGTGAAGTGAAAAAATGTAGGCTGTGTGAAAGAAAAGCTGGGGCAGGGGCAAGAGGCGGGCAGGCTGGCACTGCTCAAGCGTTGGCTCTAGTCACATTCCTCTCCTGGGTCTGCTTTTCTAACAGCTTCCTTTGTCTCCTGAGTTCACAACAGCTCTCAAGGACATGAAAGATACACCCCCCACACACACACACACACACACATCCACACACAAAACAAGGAACAACAGGAAGGGAAGGAACATGTAGGGAGGGCCAGATTAAAAGCTTCTGGATGACTTACAAACAGGTCTCCTCCCACTCTGCCCAAGTGTGTGGCTACATTCCAAGACTCCAGTGAGTTTCAGAAGGACCCTTATCATCTAAGTCAGACAGTGGACATCTCAAAGCCCCACTGTGCATTCTCCTTTGGGCTACTTGGTGTCCACAAACAGAGAACTACTGAAGCATTCCAGTGATTCAAGATATCTGAACTGTGGTTTAAAACAAACTAACAAACAAGCAAACAACAACCGCAGGAACCGTTGAAAGCCACCTCAGTCTCTGAGAGCCAGCAAGTCTAGACAGTGCTGACAGTGGACCTGACCAGTGGAGTTACCTCCAGTGCTCCAGCACGTCCTACTGGGTCAGGTGATTTCCTTAGACTCAGCTCCACCCCCTGGAAGACTCTGTCTCTACAGTACCTTACCAAAGATGACCCTTTTCCTCAATACACACAACTGTGCTGGTTAGTTTTCTGTCAACTTGACACGAACTAGGGTCATCTGAGAAGGAGGAGGAAGCCTCAATTGAAAAACCGCCTCCATCAGACTGGGTTATAATGATTGATATGAGAGGACCCAGCTCACTGTGCGTGGTACCATCCCTGGAATGGTAGCCCTGGGTTATGAAAGAAACCAGGCTGAACAAACCATGAAGAAAAAACCAGTAAACAGCACTCCTTCATGACCTCTGTCGGTTCTTGCCTTGACTTCTCTTCATGATGTCCTACAAGGTGTAAGATAATATAAGCCTCTTCCTCCCTGGTTGCTTTTTGTCATGGTGTTTATCACAGCAATAGACAGCAAAGTAGGACAACCACCTACTTGCAAAAAAGTCTTCACCAAACCCCCAAAGGAAGAGCCTTAAAATGAACTAAATGAGAAAGTAGGAAAGGCATTTAGTATCTGTCTCAAGCAATTAGCCCTCAAGCTGCTTGGAAGACAGAACCTGTCACATGTCCTGATCCACTATTGAAGGTGGAGCATGTCCTTACTAAGCTGGGATTGAGAAGTTCGGTCTGATAATTTTACAGACTCACTTCAAGGAGCTGGGACACTTGGGTCTGCCCCCACGAACTCAACACCTGCTGGTAACCTTAGGTGTTTGTCCTGAGATTTGGGTGTGAGATGTTAAGACAAGATGTTAATACAAGGCTCTGATCAGGATGGGGAGGGCTGGGGGACAGGAGTGACACTCTGAGAATGTCATATTCCCCAAGAATTCTACATGCTCGTTCAATCCTCTCAATATGTGTGGGAGAAACAGATCCAGGCAGGTTTTAGGCTCACACCTTCTGGGTACCAGCACTCTATCCACAGTATCTATCTATTCCACTTGGCCATTGAGTTCTAGCCTCTCTTCTCTGGGGTCAGCACGAGGCCGCTGCCTTCTCGAGGCACGCACTTGGCAGACACAGACTGTGCCCTTCATGGGCTCAAAACAAGGGCTCTACTGAAGGGATTCACTTTAACACAGGGCTTCTTTGTACTTTCTGCAACAAAGCTGTGTCCACTATGTAGGTAATTACATTTCATATTATCTTGAGACACACTCAGGGAGCCTGCAAGAATTGTCTTACTTGGCAGATGATGGTGACAGAGAATGCCATCACCAGCGCTGAGCTTTGCCCTGGATGATAGGAAATGGTCTCAAATTCTCAGACAGGGAGCCAGGCGAAGCTGGGCCTTGCAGCTGATGTCACGGCTGTTTGAGTCAAAGGCACTCACCCCTCTATTTCTAATTCATCTCTCTGATCCTCTCTCTCCTTCTCTGGTCTCTGTTGGTTCCTCTCCCTCTCTCTGGTCTCTCTGATAATTCTGATTTACAACCAGATCAGCCTTCCCTAACCCAAGCTAGGCTAATACATGTGATAGCAACACTCCCACCACCAAGGGTCTGGTGTCCTTTAAGTCATCATTTGCAATTTGGAAACCCCACTGACAGGGAACACACTACAGCTAATGCTGAGGTCAGAGGTCAGTCCTGGAGCAAGTGTACCTTTATTTTGCAAACGTATCGGAGCAGCAACAGTACAGGTGTGCTCTGTCAGTCAAGGCACTGGACAGTGACAGGCAGCACCTTCCAATTATGATCATCTTAGGAGAACTTAACAAATGAGGTCTTTAAAAAATGAGCAGGGCACAGGAAAACCCCAAGGCCTACTGTGGCCCAGCAGGAAGCACAGAGAAGCAGACTCCCTGACACTCCAAGGCCTGAAAGAGCTAAAGAGAACAGACATCTGAGCTGGGACAGAAAAGCAGGGAGACTGGTAGGGAGGGTTCCCAAGGAGAACTGTTCCTGCCCTCCTAAGGCCATTGCCAGTCAAGAGGTGGGACACTCCCACTTCCCACTTCTCTCCCTCCAGGATCTGGGTGCTAAAACCAACCACAAAGCAGAGGCAAAAGGACAGATCAGAGCAAGTCACTGAAGTCAAATTGGAGGAGCACAGGGCAGAGTGAGCAGGGTAGGATATGTTTGGGGAATAGGCAAGTGTGGGGAAGATGCCTGTGGAAAATCAGGGCTGAGAACATCAGAGAGTGGCAAAGGCTTGCCATCAGTAGGAAACTGTCCCGCACCCACTTTTGAGAAAACCTGATGCTATACGTTGACTGCAGAGGTCTGTTGACATATTTGGCAAAATATGGCATTGCTCGGACAAGCATGTTTTAAAAATATTCACAAGTGTATTCCTACTTCTCAAATATCTACAGGTACTCATTCCATGAAAGAAACTTAATAGTCACACAGGAAAAAATCTCCATGTGTTTTACGCTAGGCTCCATTTCTTCTAAAAGAAGTAAAAACAAAAACACTGCAGGAAAAGGATCTCAAATCTTTAAAAGGAAGGCATCACCACGCTTTGGTCAATCAATGCTCTAGGGCCTGTGGCAGGCATCCGTTCCTCTCCCTTTGCTTTCCCTTAATCCTTCTCTTTCTCCTCCTTTCTCTCCTTCCCCTTTTCTTTTTAATATGTATGATTTTCCAATTAGATTTATCTTAGCATACAATGCATACACCTCCAGGTATAAATGGTTTAAGGGACAGATTCATCTCACCTTTCAGCTTCGACCCAACTGAGTTCTGCTGAGCTGAAGAGGTTCTCAAGAGCCAGCATGCTTGACTGACCCAGTGAGTGCTTTTTAAATCTCCCTCTGCGTGTTTCTTCTGGTAAAGAGGAAAGAGGCAGGCTCCTGAGTTCCACACAGTGGAACATGGGGTGATGGGTGGTTCTAAGGACACCCCAGTGATTTCAGAGCACAGAGGTGACAGGTGGCACTGAATAACATATGACCACAAAATGAGAACTTCCTTCCCTTTTGACATCTCAGACACCAAACTATCAGGCTGCTGCCCCGCCATGCCGGGAACACTGCTGTGGAACCAACACTCAAGGGTCCTTCCCTCATCAGAGATGTGCCTTCATTGGCTTGGGTCTTCTCTTATTTCCACAGTATCTCTTACATTCAAGGATGGATGTCAATTATTCTAAAATGATACTGGTTTTCTACTTAAGGCAATCCGATGAAATTTTATTTAAAAATAAAAAACTAGCTTCTGATAGGAAAGATACATTGAGAGACTACTCATATAGGTGGCAGATGCAGTAGGCAAATGAGTCAAGTTTGGGAAACACTGATACATCCAAGCACAGCCCATGAGTCAGGGACACCCAGGTTTTAGTTCTAATTTGCCACCAAGCAGGCAATAATGACTAATTTTATTGCCTTATAAAGAAATGATCTTTCATTGAAGGTAGTAGCTCTTCTGGCCAGACAGCTATAGTTCAAAGGGTGCAATAATGTTTTAGAGAACTACTCTGTAACCTAAGTCCTGTTTTGTACCTTCAGTAAATGATTGGACATTAAAGTCCAAGGATTTGCACTAATGTGTAAGATGATAAAATACAAATCGAGAGGGGACAAGCAGAGTGCTGCTCTCCTTGCAAAGGACCTCACAAGGGCCCTTTGGCATCACTAGAATGTGAAGAGAGAGGTATGGGGAAGCCTTCTCTAGCTCACACAGGGCTCTACTGAAAGTATTCCAAGTCCATCAGGGGAATTAGATTACAAAGGCAATCTGTCATGGTCTGTGCTTCCTTTTGATGCCAGGCTGGTAAGGCTACTGTATATTATTTCCACGGCACTGATCAGTGGAAACACTTCCAACAGTCGCCTCCCACATGAACTCAAAGTCTGACATTTCTGTTCAGCTCTGTTCCATCCCAAGACTCCCCAAGCCCTTAATCCTCACTTCTTGAAACGAGCATTACATTTATGCTCATGGTTCCCTCCAAGTTGAGAGCTCACTGAGGAAGCAGCCAATTGACCGGGGCATGGTGTGTCTTCCAACCACAAGTGTACACACATGCTTGCACATCCCTGTCCCCTACTCAATCCTACCCTGTGGGTGAAGGCAGACATAGGGTCCATGGGGCCTATTCCCTACTTCAGGAGGAGATGTTCGAATCTAAATATTCTGTGTTTCTTAACTTCATGCACATTCCTGCTGTACTAAATGTCACATCCCAGCAGACCTCACTCTGGAACTGGGACCCTTCTCCTGTGCACTGCTGTTTACTTGTTTTTAAAAATATTTCCACAAAGCACCCACTTGTTCTCTGCCTACTATGTCACTGCATGATACACTGACAAGCTGCTGCTCCTGCATGAATAAAAGTGTTTTCCCCAGTGAACAACCAAGTCCAGCAGCAACCGATGTATGTGGCAAACACGGTTATCCATGGCCTTTTACCCAGTGAACTTACAAGTAAATAGTCAGCAGTTGTTAACTCTAGGGGCTCAGTTTTAGACACACAGAACAGAGGGATCCGTTTTAAGATGTGGTTTCACTTGAGAATTTCTTAGATTTACTAAGTTGCTAGAATGACAGGGAATAAACGGGCTTTGATTTTATTTCAGTCATCACATTTAGATACAAAAGCAAAGGCTTCACACATAACATAGTAAATAATAGCTGATTTGGTGGTGGGAGTGATATTCACATAGCATACTGTTCAGACCTACAAATGTAAGTCTTACTAACACTGGACAATACAGGTTAAATTGCTTCTGTACTCTTTATTCTAATGGAATCCAGTTCCACGGCGAGATTTGTTTAAGAACAAAAAGCAGCGTAGGGTTTCTGTTCCAAGGTTTCTCAGACTGCATCTTTTACTATTTATGTTTTAGGATGACTGCCCATCCTTGTCCCCTGTAAAAGAGTTTGTTCTGCCTACAGGTCAGCAGCAGGGCATGCAACTTAGATGTCTAACATATGACTGGACAGAAATGAATAACTGACTTAAGACCTATTCCTCTGTCGGCTAGGAACCTAGAAATAGTGTGGCCTGGGTTACAAAGAAAAAGGTAAAACAATTATAGATTGCTCTACAAGGAATCTGGAGTTGAAGGCTGATTCTGGCTAAGCCGACAGACAATGCATCCTTGGGTACTATGGGATCTGTTGTGGCAGGTCCCCACAGGGCTATCCCTGGTCTCCAGACCCAAAGAATGGAGTAGACAGACAAGAAGACACTGAGAACGTGGAGTTGCAGACACAGCTACGGAGTGTGGGTTCTGTTCTAATGGCTTTCTAGTCCCCAAGAGGCTTTCTCAGTGATGTGTTCTGTTCCTAAATTCTGTGAGATCTTTCTCTTTAAGAGCAACAAACTAAAGAAACATGAAATCATCAACTTTGCAGATAAGTGTAGTCTTTACTCCTCATCTAGGAAACTTTCCTTTGCAACAGAGACTATTAAAGAAAACCACAACCAATCAAAGTGCAGAGTCGTGGAACCTGGTCCCAAAGAGGCCATGTACCAAAAACTCCTGTACCTAAGGCTCTGGAATCATTGCAGAAAGGGGGTTAAGAAGATTGCAGGAGCCAGAGAACCAGGAAGTCTGTTATATGAGATTGTGCCTCCTAGAAATGTCAGAAGCTATATCCATAAAGTCTCAACAATTCTAAAACAAGAGGCGAGCAAGGACAACAACAACAGACATGCTAACATGCCTCGAGCTCACACAAAAACTACAGGCAACACAGATGTGCTAAGAGTGGGAGAAACAGCATTCCCTGGGGAAGAGCACACCAACTGGCTAGCCAATACTAAGCGGCCAGCTCTGAAAACACACATGCAAGTAACATTATATAGACTGAGCCAGTTATATTTAGGATAATATATATATCCAGATATATATTATTCTATGTATTTAAATTATATATATATTATAAAATGAAAAAAGGCCATGAATTTCAAAGAGCAAGAAGGGGTACATGGTAGGGTTGAAGAGAGAAAAGGGAAGGGAAAATGATATACTTATACTATAGTAGAAAAATATAATAATTTTTTTTAAGAGCAATAAACTCTGCCTGAGGTGAGTTGATGAAAACCCTGTTCTGGCAACTAAAACAAGTTCTGACTAAGACAACGGCTCACAGGAGCTCTACAGGTGGACCCACAGTACTAATGACTAGAGACAGAATGTACAGTAATATGTAATGTAACAACACTAGGTCTATGAAGGCTGCCAAGTCTTGACATGAGTCCTGGAGATCTGAACTCGGATCCTCATGGCTGTTTAGTGAGCATCTTACTGACTGATCCACCTCCACAGCTGTGTGTGTGTGTGTGTGTGTGTGTGTATGTGTGTGTGTGTCTGTGTGTCTGTGTGTCTGTGTCTCTGTGTGTGTGTCTGTGTCTCTGTGTGTGTATGTCTTTTTAGAGGAAATGACTGTATTTTGGGTAGAAAACATTTCTGTAACTATAACTATAATAACTTTTGGCCCAGGAAGAATATTTGAAAAAAGAAGAATACGCACGTGAACCCCTTGGTGGGCATGGGGAAAGGAGGCTGGTATTTGGTGCATCTGACGAATGAAGACAGCTGTTGGCTTTCCAGGTAGCCCAGCTCACCCAGAATGCTATTTCTGAAACTGCATACAAAGGAAGAAACCCTTGTTTTGATGCCCAGTGAACACACTCCTTTCTAGTGTGCCGGCAGTGCTCAAATGTATGTAAAGAATCACCAGGACCTGAACCGGCCCAAGAACAGCTTTTCCAAGAGCTTCCTAGACCCTCAGATGGAAGTCAGACAGGCTCAGAGGTAAACTGGTTGAAGTGAGAACCAGAGAGCAGCTGCAATCAGTCAGTGCTGTGTCTCTGTAAGTACTGAGGGGTGCTAGGAGAGCAGGGATATGACTGGGCCTGCAGAAAGGGAAGGGGCCAGGCCTCTGGGAGGAGGCAGCACAGATGGCATGCTTCAGGGGAGTAGAGCAGAAATGCCCAAGGCAAAAGCCCCGACTCTTTCATCTAAATGGATGTGTTAATGGCTCCCAGGGAGCGGGTATGAGAGGGCTTAGCACATATGCCTTCTCTACTGTACTGGCTGTAAATAACCCATGCGCTCTTCCGTGCCATCTGCTTTGTGTGCAATTTGTGGAACCGTGTAGACAAAAATGAGGCAGAGAAAGAATAAATGGCTACTAATATTTAAGTTGATATTCTGAAAATCAAATATGCTTACACAGCTAGGTTATCACATTTCATTTAAATGGGTTAATTAAGCCAGAAATGGTCCTTTTTCTTTTTTACAGGGGTGGGGGCAGGGCAGTAGGTAGCTACAGGGCTTCCTAAAGGTCAAAGATCAGATCATGAACAGATCGAAGCTAAAGGACAAATCTCCTATTATTAGATTTCATACATCTTGGATTAATTACACGTAACCAATCTAGGCTACAATTCTTCATCCATAATGAGGGCTGTGTGTCACTTGCTTTCTGAGTAATATCTGACAGTTTTTTTCTAAAATATCATGTTCTTTAGATAAAAGAGATTCTGAACACTCGTGATGTTTTTGTAGGGAGTCACATCCTCTCTAAAGTGCCTACTGCACATGACTGAATATTAATTACCTTCATACACACAGTGAGGTTCCACATACACGTTTTAGTTCCTCACAATTAGATAAATAATGTAAACAATCCATCCACCAAGACAACTGCGGAGTGAACATTTACTTGTCTGTTCATTTCTCACTTTAATCAAAAGACACCTACAAGAGTGTATTACAATCGCAAACTAAAGTGTGCTGCAAGTAATCTCCAAAGTTGGATTTGTATTTTCGAGCTAAAAACCTGATTATTTTCCCTTTTGTAGATTTGCAATTACCTTTAATCCATAGCCTACTTAGTGATTGGAATGATTTTATAGGTTTGGAAGATTGTTTAAAACCCTGCATGAGCCAATGACTGGGTTAAGAAACATAACCCTGACAACAGAACCCTATCACATTAGTTTCATTTAGGCCGATGTCTCATCTTGATGGGATCCCCGGAAATAACTCTGGTTGAGTCTCAATTCAATGGGTCCCCAGGGTTGTTCAAATGCTTCTGATGGCTTTCAACTTTGACCATACCAGAAGATGCTTGGAATAAAGGGGGAGGGAGGGTTGAGTGAGTACAGTGATTAAGAGCTGGCATGCAGGCTGCTCAAACAGACCTCACATTTGGATGAGTAATTAAGCTACGGTCTTAAATGAGATGCCTCACCTCTCCAGATCTGCATTTTGTCATCTACAAAACAGAGACCATCATAACCCTTCTCTCATAGGATTTCAAAGAAGCTTCAGTGAATCAGTGAAGGTCTCCACAGTGAATCAGTGAAGGTCTTCACGTGGCACGATCATGTAAGGAAACCTTCCCAGATAATCCCTGCACCTAAGGCAGTGAACTGGCTCTCTCTCTCTCTCTCTCTCTCTCTCTCTGTATGTGAGTGTGTGTGTGTGCACACCACACACATATGTGTGCATGCATGTATGTGTCTGTATAGATGCTTTAAAGACTTCCCAATAGTTTCTCTGAAAAACTAGCTTCTCTTAAATTGATAACAAAAAATTTTAATATTTTAACTTTGATTATGCAATTAACTATCTCATGATCTTTGTTTGCTTTGAAAAAAAAATCTAGCCTCATTGCATTTCTTAACTCAACTGTTAGCTTTCAGGAACAGGAACCAGGACCCCGGCATCTGTTTCTATCACCTTTGCCTTCTAACCCATAGCTAACATATAATTCCATGCATGAGTGCATCTCCATGCACGTTGTCCAGGGTGTCCATCTCGGCAATGCCTGCTGGGAGCTCTACTGCCTGGAATATGGTATCCAGCCTGATGGACAGATGCCAAGTTACCAGACCATTGGTGGAGGAGCTTAAACACCTTTAGTGAGACAGGCGCTGGCAACCATGTGCCCCAGGAGTGTTTGTACACCTGGAACCCATTCTTATTGACTAAGTTTGCACTGGTACCTACTGCCAGCTCTTCTACCCTGAGCAGCTCATCACAGGCAAGGAAAATGGTGCCATTCACTATGCCCATGACTACTACACCCCTGGCAAGATCATTGACTTTGTCTTGGACCAACTCCACAAGCCAGCTGATCAGTGCACGAGTCTTCAGGGTTTCTTGGATTTCCACAGTTTGGCAGGGAGAACTGTCTCTGGGTTCACCTCCCTGCTGATGGAGCAGCTCACGCTGGAGTCCTCCATTTCCCTAGTCCCCCCAGGTCTTCATTGCTATTGCTGAACCCGACAAAGCTGTCCTCATCACCCACACCACCCTGGAGCACTCTGACTGTGCCTTCATGGTAGACAAGGAGGCCATCTATGACATCTGTTTTGGAAACCCCGACACTGAGCGCCCGACCTACACTAGTTTTACCCACCTTATTAGCCAGATTGTGTCTTCCATCACTGCTTCCCTCAGATTTGATGGAGCCCTGAATGTAGACCTGACAGAATTCCAGACCAAACTAGTGCTGTATCCTTGCATACCCACTTCCCTATGAAACCGTGTCAAAAAAGAAGGGGAGACCTGGGTAACCACTCCCTCTCATTGCTGAGTAACAAGATAAGCACATCTGCTCTAATTCACAACGTGGCATCTGTTTACTGTGGTCCCGTTTCTATAAGTGTGTATGTAGCCAGGCATAGACACTGGGCATTTCAGAATGGTGGAATTTCAGTAAAGGAGTGCTACCCCTTTCAGAGTATTCCTAGTCATTGAAATTTCCTACAATAATCAAGATAATAAATATAGTGTTTATTATTTTTAAGTGTCAAGAGAATGTATCACTTTTACCTCACAGAACTGATTATGTAGCTTCACAAGATAGGTACCACTATCCCTGTACATGTAGCCAGGAAATTCACACGGGAGGTGTGGAAAACTGGAATTCAGGAGAACCCGTCTCTTGATCACTATGCTATTGCTGTATTGTACACGTGGCTGACAGGAGAGGAATCCCAATATTTGTAAAAATACACTAATACCTACCTAGGCAAGTGATAAGCTAAATGGAGACAACATACTTGGATTTACCCACAGTATTTATGTTAGCTATCCCTTAAATGCCTTTGATCTTGTTATGTTTTCTAAACTATGTTCTAAAACATAATCAAAGTTATCAATGCTAAAATTGACTCCAATTTGGTAGTGACAACATTACTACATCATGCTTATAGTAAGAATTCAGTAAATATAACAGACAATACTTTTTTAATTCACACCTGACCATAAAGAAGGAAACACCACCACCAACAACAACATAAAAACTCTCTTTAGGAGGAATAAAATTATAACTCAAAAAACGGGTACTCCATGGATCATATGGAGGTCATGATTTCTCAGTAAAAACTTCCATTCACTGGTACAGAGGCTTGTAACTATATTACCAGAACTCAACACAGTGCTGACTACACGGCCAGAACAAAAGCTAAAAATAAGGTTGGTGAATGAACAGCACCTCCACTTTAGCGCTACAAATTACTAAGATACAATTACATGATTACATTAAAAAAAATTTAATATGAGGATCTAGATGATTAAGAAGCTAATTTTAAAAATGGTGCTAGGTACCACAATAGTAACAGAACTGTGTCATTTGCTGAGATGTTGTCTTTTTACCTTTTTCTTTTTTTTTTTTTAATAGAGTGTGCTGGATATTTCTGCAGTTTTGTTCAGATGATTGCAGGACCTGAAAAAGCTGTTGCTGCTATTGATCTGTAACATACTGTTATTATTTATTTTTTATATAAATATCTACATGGATGTATCATTTGGAGTTTCGGAAACTTTAGGTATATGTCAGCTTTGGGTAAAAGTATTCCAGTTTACTGTGTTGAGCTGGCAATGTACATAAATTAACAATCATGTTGATCTGGAAACATTAACACTAATTTTCCCATTTTTAAAGGGTCATGCACTGTACTAAACATGCCAGGTCTTGTGGACATGGGTTTGATTATAGAAACTAATCAGGTAGTCTTTAAATAATGAAAAATTGCAATGTAAAACTATATTCAACAACCAAGAATCTGCAGTGCCTTATTAAGTGTTCAAAATAGGCTGTAAACTCATGTACAGAGTTCTCTCCCCATGAGGAACATCTTCTGTCTCCCTGGATATATGGAAGCAGATTTCTAGGGCAAGGGATGCGACCTGGATAATTTTCAGTTTTCTCTGTATTTTCAGAACTGTTTGAATTTATAGACAGACAAACAGAGAGTGCCCACATACTTTCTATTGGTTGGTGGAGGTTCTGTTCTTCAAGTGTTGTCCAAACCATTCAAAAATGACATCAAGGGATACTTGTCAGGGCAAACTTCTGACAATATTTGCTTCATTTCTCCAATATTCTGTATCTGCAGTCCTCTTTTCTGTGAGTTACTCCTATAAACATGCCCTTCACAGAATGAACGGAGACTCATACAAGCTAAAAGCACAGAGCAGCTGCTTAGTTACCACACAACGACCTCACCAGTCCTGCCTCTCTGCACCTACTGTGCTGAGGGTGGTGGCCTTCTCAATTTTCTGGCCGACCATCGCAACCCAAGGATGGTCGCCCAAGTGTATTCACCATTGATGGTCTCCATCTGCTAGCTCCACTCACAAAGACCTCAACTTATTTGACAAAGAAACATTGCTTTTCTTAAAGCTTGGAGGAGTCTGAAAGCAGACAGCCTGTACTGATAACCCGTGATTTCTGATCATTCTTTTCTTTCAGTCTAAGAGAAAATGCGAGCATTGCCTGATAAACAACAGCTAAGTGTCTCTTTGCAGATTCCATCGAGAGCAATGTTTGTCTTTCACTGGGGTGCTAGCCTGGCCCCCACAGTGCTGCACTGTGATGCTGGCCAGCCTCTGAAATCCTGTATCTATGCACGTGGGCCCTAAAGAATCAGCCAACTGTGAGAAGGGGGCAGAGAGAACACAGAGGACCCGACGACGACTGGCAAGCGTCCCACTCTGGGTACCATTTATCTGAATTACTGAAGTGTGATGACATTTACTCATGCCAGGCTGAAGCACGGGGGTGCAAGGAGAATAAGCTTCGGTTTTCAATCCTGCGCAGATATGGCAAGGTGGAGGGTTGAAAGAAATAGAGAACCACACTGGCTATACACATTCCTTCCAGCTGCTCAGGAATGGCAGTTGCTGAGGACAGCTACAGCATGTGCCCAATACGCAAACAGTCTATGTATCTGAGGTCTAAGAGTGGCTGGGTTAATCTGCTCAAACTGTTTATGGCCTTAATGACTTGATATAAACACCTTTTTTCTTCTTTTTGAGAGAGGGTCTCACTCTGCAGCCTAGGATCTCCCAGAACTATGAAACATGGCTGTTCTAATCTTTCCTTTTTTTAAGGTATCTGATATAAGATAATAGCCCCCCACTGGCTTGAGTGCTGAGTTACCTCCACTGGAAGTCGCTGACCTTTGTGATCACACTCGTTTGATGTCGGTACCATTCATTTACAGGATTCTGGAGAACCTGATATCCATCCACGCTGTCTCATCTCCACAGACCACTGACATGGAGCCCTGGCTGCTGGCTGCCTAAGGGATCAACGATGGGACCTGACCCTGGGCCTTGCTGCTACAGCATTGCTCGCTAGCTTCCTCTGATGCTGTTGTCATGCGCTTCTCTACCAGAGCTGTGTGAGCCACAGCTATTTCCTGAGGGACACAAAACTCAACAAACTGCAAATAGACGGGCCAGAACATGACCTCAAGCTGTCAGGCTGCTGGGTTAGCTTGTTTTGTCTTTTCCCAAACTGTAGCATGTATTCAGGAGGTTCTTACAAGTATCACTTGACCCTCACTTCCGTCTTTTCCCATCCCTTTAACTGCCTGACTCAGTCCCCATGGACCTCCCCATAGCAACCCACCACACCCTACTTGGACCCTGGCTCTCAAGTTCACCAAGCTTCAAAACTGTATTTTTACAAAGCTCACCAGCAAGCTCTGAACTCCCTGCTCTTGGCCTCAGGCCTGACTCTTAAGATTAAATGATTCTCCTCACCAGCTTGACAATGATCTGCTCTCACTGAAACTACCCTCTCTTCCTGTTGTCATCAGAGGCCCAGAAACCGAGTGCAAGTCAAGTGTTCCTCTCTTAGTCTGCCCCTTAGTCCCTTACATCCAACTTGCCACTCTCAATCCTGCAGATAAGTAAAATAAAATTTCCCAGAGGAACCTGTAAATTCCAGTGCACTCTATACGTATCTGCATGGATGCAGTCACTTCATTTCCTTTTTGTTCATGTCATTTAAACATGTCTTATTCCAACATGTAATCTGGACTTGAAGTCTCCAACTAGACCTCCATCTGTTGGAAGCTCCTGACCCTGGAAATTCCTTCCTCTCCATCTACCTTTAAAAAGGTAGCACAGCTTTCTCGAAGGCCTTCGCCACAGTAAACAGAGCTTTCTACCATCCTGTAACTCTGAGGCAGATTTCAGTTTTACACACATTTACAGAGAGAAAGAGAAAGAGAGAGAGAGAGAGAGAGCGCAGAGGTCTTTGTAGAATCAATTTCCTGTTTCTTCACTGTCAAATTTGTGCTTGTTTACTTATTTTTTAAATTTGTTCAAGTAGGGAACTATATGATCAATGATTCCAACTCACTTCTGGTAACAGTCCCACCTCCCCTACTTTCTCAAATACACAAACAAAATTTTAAAATATTCCCACACACTCACCCTTGGTGGCTCCTCCAGAGCGGCTGATGATGAGAGCTTTTGAGACAATTTAAAAGTCTCATTCCAACTCAAGAGTAAGAGACTCATCCACTTCTAACAAAAACAGCTTAAGGATCAACTCTAAATACCAGGAGTTACTATCTCCAGCCCATAAACATGGGAACATTACACGACCAGGCCACAGGCTGAGAAGGCATCCCACAGCCATCAGATGATAGACGTTTCCATTGGTGTCTTCAGTCAGAGCTATTAACTGCAGCAGGACACTCAATGAAAACCCTCAGCAATAGATTCAAATTGTATCTGACAAGGCTCACTTCATGAACCTCAGCTACTTCCTACTGAAGAGACACTGTTTTATGGGAAGCCCTGTTTATTCAACCATTGTGCATTTATATTCCCTTTAAAGATGACAATACTTTTATGATGAGTGGATTGCATACAAAATACTATCTGCTTTGGCAGGATGTTAAGCCATGAACTTGTTTAAAATATAAAAAACCAAACCACAAGATATCAATATTCCTTGCAACCAAAACAAGCAACATGTAAACTTCTCCTTTTGAAAACCAGGGAGGTTAAAGTCAGCTCCTGACTCATTAAGATGAGGAGAGCAAAACCAATTCAAAACCATCAGGAAATGATCTGAGAAGCAGACTGATTACAACTTATAACAAATATATTAATATCTTGACCACAGAGCTTAGAATATTTAAATGTGGATATAAATATTTAAATTATATGCGTAGCTAAATTAGAATAATTTAACTGAAGGAGCAAAGCTACCACATTCACTTGTTGAGTTAGTGAATATATACTAGCAGGTACTTTGACAGAAGGTGACATGCAAGATACTGTTTCAGACAGCTCACAGTCCTGTGAAGACCAGATACATGATCATAGAGCAACAACATGGTAAGTACTGTAATTACTGAAATGCCATGCTGAGAAGGATCAACACTCAGGTAGCTGGTAAAGCATAAACTACATGAGACAGAGATTGATTTATAGCCAGCCAGGGTCATTAGTAAGTTAGAATGCAGTGGCATAGCATAATCCTGCTTATGTTAAACAGCAAATCATGTTACAAAGAAAGGGGAAGAAAACACATCCAGGGGTTAAACATGGTTAACTCTAGAAAAAGGAGTAGGAAAATGGTTTTAAATTTATCTTATGTATATGAGTATTCTTGCCTGCATGTGTGTTTGTGCACTGTGTGCTTGCTCTGGTCCCTATGGAGCCCAGAAGAAGGCATTGGGTTCTTTGGAACTGGAGTTACAGGGCAGTGGTGCGCTGCCATGTGGGTGGTATGAACTGAACCCAGATCCTCTGTAAGAGCAACAAGTAGTCTTAACTGCTAAGCCATCTCTCCAGCCATGAAAGGCTGTTTTAAGAAGACTGTCTGTTTTGGTACTTTTATCTGATTTTAAAAGTAAAGCTTTTGGTATGATACTTGAATAATGATTTTTTAAAAAACTAGTCATCAGTGCCCGCAGTGGAACCAGAAGAGGCCAGTGCTGAGCACAACAGCACACCAAGCACACAGCAGAGCTCCCTCTGACTGTGGGCACGCCAGCTCCGTACTTCTGTTCTGGGATATGGCTCTTTTAGCTGCTGAAGATCAGATGCCACGGGACAGGTGACATGTGTGAGCAAGGGGAGCTGGGAACAAGTGAATCTAGTTCACTCTTCATGTCTCTTCCACATCCACTACAAAACCAATCATAATGTCTTTGTGAATAACAATCAATACCTGTGGCCAGAGACCACAGCTATGGGGACTAAGCAGAATGAGACAGAACCCTGGAACCACTTATGGGGAGACAGTCGAGAGCAAATCACCCTATTTTAGAAGAGAAAAAAATAAATCTAGACTATTTTTAAAGTGAAATATCTTGATTTTTAAATGATGGCTCAATTAAAAAAAAACATTAAACACACAAACAAACAAAAACATTCTAGCAAAATCAAAGTATGTCGGTGTGAAGCCTCAGAAATGAGACTTCCTGAAGACCTGATACTGAGGAGAGACTGTCCAGTTGAAATGTATGTTCTTCTTCCCTCTTCCCTTTTTAGGAATGCAAACTTTTTACATGGTGCTCTTCCATCCTTTTAAACATATGCAATATTTGAATTTTAAAAATCACCTCCTCTTCCTTCCAAGATTCTATGCTCACTCACTCTGACCTCTTACATCATGCTAAGGTAACAGATAGCTGAGCTGAGTGTTAAAATATGTGGCTGGGTGGGACTCACAATTAACTGGTAAATTTTTCAAGGAAGACATAAGCAAGGGCAGAGAAACCCCACACAAAATATCTGAACAGGCTGACTTTCAGTTTATCAGACTTCCTCAGGAAACAACTTCCCATTTGTAGCTGACGACAACACGCCCAACGATGTCATCAGAATGCTATTTTTAATCAGCTCAGCATATCTCTGTGCCTCAGGACCTGAAAGCAAGCACAGGAACTCATTACAGGCCCCTGGCAAGTACACAGCGCTGCTGACCAGAAAGAAACAGTTTTAGCAGGATAGTATCCTCACAAAGAGCTGAGACTCTTCTGTTAAGTGTGTGGTCTTCAAAGTCTTCACCGCAAATGCTGGAAAATGGGAAGACATCTGCTGTAAGACCTGTAAGACGTGCACTCAGTGATCGCTCCTGGGCTAGCATCACGGTGACCTGTCACCACAGGACTGTGCTGCACTTCCCTCAGGTTTTCATGGCATATTAGGGGGCAAATTCAGACAATGGTAAATGAGTGAGTGCCCTTACTTCCAAATGGCCTTCCTCCTGGGGCAGAAAACACACAATCTCTGTTCTGTGGAAGGGCACCTCTCTGTACACCAGGCTGAACTGTCTACTGAAGTCTGTAAGAGAGCCCTGAGGGTGTCCTATCTTCTTAACACAGGACGTGGCTGCCCAACTCCCTACCCTTGCCTGTGTGCCAGACATCCTGTCTCACCCTGTCTTCAACTCACACTCATCTGGGTCAACCCCCTGCCCCATGTGCCTCAGCTCGGTCTTACTTGCTTTCATTTGTTACTCTGGGTTTCCCTTGGTATCTGCTTCGGTTTGCGTTTATTTTCTTCTCTAGATTTTTCCCTTCTTCCATTTGGTAGTCTTTCTGTACCACCACTCCCTGACAAGTCAGCAGCAGCTTTCAGCCAAGGTGTTGCCACCAAATGCACCCTGGTGCCACTTCACTTGAGGGCTCTTACTCCTATCAAGCCACAAGTTCACACAATGAGCTGATGTGTTTGTCAGAGACGATCTTTATCCTCCTGTGTTTGTGACAAGGAACTGTCTGTCGTTTTCTCTGTGTTCCAAGCATTGCCTCAGCTGTCCAGACCTACTATCAGCATCATGTTGGTGTGAAAAGACAGAAAGAGCCCGTCACTCTGATGTCAGAGACAGGGCTCCTCAGAGCTTGCTAGGATCTCTTTGGACAAAGTGTTCAAACAAGACAAAAATTCTACTTCCTAAGGCTTTGTCTGAAGGTTTTTGTTTTGTTTTCAATTTACCAAGTATGCTTCCGAGATGTGTGCTAAAATATATTTAACTGCTTCAATGCTAACAACATGCAGTTAGGATTTTGATCTGGTAATTGATAGAATGGGAAGTACTGAAGATCTGTGTTATTTAGAGGTAGAATCCTATAGAAGAAAGATGGATGATTTTATGATTAGAGACTTGGGCTCCAATCCCAGCATTTTCTCTATCTAGTATATAGCACTGGTCAGGTTACTTCATGTCAGTGAACTGAAGATATCAACACCTGCTACATAGCATCTCTGTGAGGATCATATTTCGTGAGGTAATAATACAGAAGAGAACCTAAGAACACAGCCATCAGCAGCTGTGAGGAAAGGAACAAGGCCTTTTCCTATGGCGTCCTGAAGCTGCCAGTGTGAATTCTGGTGCCTTCCTTTGCCCACCCTTTGGGAAGAACTTTCCTAAACTTGGCCTTTTTGTAATGGAGAACCAGGGAGAACAGTGGTAGGAATATGAGTCACGGTTAGGAAAGTCTGGGGGATACTGTGTGAAAGTTGGAATGTGTGGGGAAAGCTGCCGGGACAAATAGAGACTTGGCCTGTGTGGATTCTGTGTCCTCCTAGAGCACTGAGAAATCCAGGAAACAGTTTACTGTCTTGAAATTATCGCTGGAGTACATAGTGCTTACACTAACAGCCATTATAAGACGATCCAGAAGGGTTGAAGCGGGTATTTTGCCCATCTTGAAAAAAACTAATCATATAAACATGGGGGTGGAAGTGTTCCACAGGCAAAAGGAAGGGGAGGTGAAAACCGAGCCTTCGGTATGGGGAAAGGAACTCTCGGGAGGCACAGGAAGTCGGCCAGTGCCAGTCAGAGGCTAGGGGCCAGGCCCAGTTCTCATCCCTGACTCACGGGCTCCCGTGAGTCATTAGCATCTCTGGGTTTCAATTTCTTCCCTTGTAAAATGGCAGGATGGGAGGACCGCACTATTATGGCACCCCAGTTGGCCTGTAAAAACGGGTTTGGAAGAATGCCAAGGCCGAGTCCTCCGTGATTTGGCTGCTGCTGTACCTTAGGCAGTAGTATCATGTGTGTGTGTGTGTGTGTGTGTGTGCATGTCTACACTTATTCATCTAGATGTGTGGGTGCATTTGAGAACACACACATACACATATAAAGACACACATTTTGGAGTTAATCCTGCACAGAGCATTAGCTCATGTAAAAAGAAGGCTTTCTAAGGGATGATCTGATCCGATATCCATTTATGCCCAAACAAGGGAACCCTGAACCTAAAATATACAGATTTCTGAACCTAAAATATACAGATTTCCTAAAAACCTCAAAGGAAAGTTAGTAGGCTCCCCATATGTGCGGTGTATTCCCCATTTCCCTCACCAGGGTACTTTGTTCTCGTGTATGGCCTCAGCGTGTCTCAGTGTCATTGCCTTTGTCCCATCTCTCTTCTCCAACGAGGCTAAGTGGCTTTATTCACTAATTTAACCCAAATACAGAGAACAGCACCATGTTCCTCTCAGTCACTCTACACGGCTTTACAATTAGAAACTGAACTCTGTGTTTAGCCTTTGGTAAAAGTCACAAACCCACGACACTAGAAGGGACCTCTCAGAGACATGCAGAGATGAGAAAACAGGCTTGTGGAAGAAACTTGCTGGAGTCTACATAGGATATCCGTTACACTTTTGTTTCAGTCCCTCCATGCATATCTCTGAGCTTAGGGAAACAGAGAGCCTGGGTGTGAGGGGGACAATGAAACAGTCCGGCTCTAAACCCACTTGAAGGAGTCAGAGAATAAACTACACCATTTATCTGAAGAACAGCAAAGCCCTATAGAATAATGATAGTTTTGCTTAAGCGGCAGCTTTCATCTAAGGATCTCAGAACTTACAAGGGCCTCGCTCCACAATGTGAGGTGTCATTATCTGTTCTTGGTCAAGTGCGTTAAGAAGCTGGGTGCTCCTTGACCTTATTGCAGGCTGATTTGAACACACTCTGGGGCCTAGAGTCCTCATCTGAGTTTTTTCCATCCTTATTGACCTCAAAAGCAGCTCTCTAAAGCTATTAGCGGCATTGGTTTATCTCCTCTTAGGTGTCCCTGCAACAGGTGCATCCTATGCTAATTCAGGGTGTAAAGAAGTGCCTACCCTAGACCCTGGGGTGCTAGGTCATGCCATCCCCCCTGTCAGGTCAACAGAGCCTGGGCCTTCCTGAGCGTATCCTAGAGAAAGGCCAACCAGAGCCACATTTGAGGCCTGTGAAAGAAAGTAACTTGGGAGGTTTTGGCTGCATGCAATTACAGAGCTCCAATTCCTCATTAAAACCTAAACTGCAGGCCAATTAGAGGGATTTACAACAGCAAACCCTGCAAGAGGGGTCGGGGAGACCCAGCCAGACAGCATTCTTCCTTCCCCGGGGTGACGAGAAAACACTGGATTTGAAGCTGAAAGCACCTCCTCATCAAGCTACCCAAGCCCTGTTCTCACAGGCAGGGACTCACCCTCTTACTCCCCTGACCTGAGGTGATGAAGGCCAACTGGTGGAGACCCAAATGAAGCCAGTGCCACAGGGCCCACTTTGTCCATGTTGTGCTCGCAGTCCTGGTCTTTCTTGTCCCAGCTCTGCATTCTGTGAGTCCCTCCCTTCTACTGGGACTCTGCTACTGTTGGACCATGTTGGGCCAGGATCATCACGACCCAGCTCCCAGAGTCTTTCTCCTCGGGCTCTGGCCCTTGAAACAGGTGGAGAGTTTTTTTTTTTTTTTTTAAGACACCCATATTCTGTGTGTATCATGTGAAAAATAATTCACCAATAACTGACCAAGTGAATTTGAGAGACCTGGGTATAAAACGTGTTAAACAATATTTAAAAAGTTATTATGGTGCCATGGTTTGAATATGAGATGTCTTTCAAAAGCTCGTGTCTTGAACATTCAGGACCTTGTGAGGTGCCAGAAACTTTAGGAAGTGAGACTCAGCTGCTGCTAGCAGCACAAACCCTGGGCCTTCCCTTTCTGTCTGTGAGTCTTGGGCACTGCACTGTGAGGAGTATGCAAATATTACATAGTCCACTTAAACAAGGTACCTAGAATCACAAGAAATACAACAGGAGACAGAAAGTCTGCTGTCAGGGGCTAGGGAAGGGGAAGTATGAGAAGCTACTGTTTTGGAGGAACGAGGTTTCGGTTCTGCAAGGTGAAATCTCATGGCTGCCCAGGACCACTACTGTACCTAATGACACCTTAATACACACTGAAAAGTTTTCTGTCACTTGCATTCCACCTCAAACAAATACACTGGACGGTGTTCTTTCAGTGTGAACGCCCAGAGCCTTTAAATGCGATGTGCACTAGATGTCCTCAAGACTGGAAAGGCATCAGCTCACCCTGCTGCACAATCCATTTTTCACAGAATGTCTCCTGGGACCTGTGCGCTTCAGCATGAGGAAGGAGATACTGAAGGAGAAACTGGTAGAAAATATCAGCTGCATCACTCACTAGCTGATGGCCTGAGACAGGTGCTTTGGGTCTACAACCCCTCACCTAATACACAAGAACAAGGCTTGTGTTGACTTAGATCACTGGCTAGTGGTAAAAACTTGTCTTTTTTAACAAAGTGTGTACACAAAAGAACCTGAAGTATATACCAAAGGCTATTCAAGATGTAGCTGACAACTGAAGGCAGAGAGAGGCAAGCCCCTCCAACCCCATCTACTAAGCAGCCATTAGATACCAATAAGCACAGCGACAGAAGGGAAGGAACCACTGCCTGGGTGCCGGCACTGTAGGAAAGGGGAGACCAGGAGTCCGAGAGCCAAGGCGGAGAAGCTGACTTCAGTGCTGTCTGAGCTGAGCTTGCACAGGTCACAGGTCACTCTGACTTCTTGCTTGCTTGGCTGTCAAAGTGAAGTAGTCGGGGGGATCATCCCAAAGGTTACCCCCAGATGTATGAGTCTATGAAATACTGAAACATTTCTGTATTTGAGCAGCTGTGGGCACCTGCCCAGGTCCTTCCTCAGACAGTAAGCGGGGAGCCTTGTGCCTGGCTTGGTGCTAAGAGGAGGAACAAACTGAAGTCTCTGTACTGCCTGATTAGTAAACAGGAGGCCACACACTCCTTATGGCCAGTGTGTTCCTCAGAAAAAGACACTGCTCAGGCAGAGGAGCTAAGGGCTCATCTTCTAATTCTCTTGGCATCTCTCCTTCTCAGACTTCTAAAAGGGTTCCAAAACTGCACTGATCACAATGGAGCCAAGCGGACAGCATAGGAGAGCTGCTGAGTGAACAGACCCACAGACCTCCACAGGGACAAGGATGCTTGGAACCACCTCCTGCAGAGTTCAAGGACTTTACACAAAGTGTTAGATACCGGAGCACTTCCAGCGGGTAGACTGGCAACCTTCCTGAAGACCCTCTTACATGGGCAGAGAGATGGGGTTAAGAGTTCCTGGAAGGAATCTAGGGAAACTGTCTAGTGGGAAGGCGGAAAGTCCTGCATCTGCTGCGGTCAGAGACAGAAACCCACCAAAGATGACAAGGAGGTAGGAAGCAAGCAAGATGCCGTACACAGGAAAGAGCCAGCTGGCAATGACTGGGTAAGGCTGTGAACAGGAGGAGTTTACAGACGGGGGTCCGGGCACCATGAGAGTGGGATAGTTTAAAGTACAGAAGTTGAAGGCTTGCACCAGGTAGCACTGGTAGCATAATAGATAAAAATGGCAGAGCTGTTAAAGAAGCACACATCAGGCATGCCTGTCCAAAGGGAACTCTACATGCCTCAGAGATTGGGCAGAGTGAGAAGTTTATGACTGTCTACAGTGACTGAGGAATCAATGGAGTACTGTGGAAATCAGTGATTGTGGAACAGAATCTGTTTGTGACACATTGAAACATAACTAAGCTAACTGGATAAAAGTGTCTGATTTGTGGGCAAGCAGAAGCCTAAGAGGTGATGGGCGTTCAGCACAACTCTGTATAATTTGCCTTTCTAGAATGGATTTTTTTTCTCCTGCTCTTGAGTAGGCATTCAGGGTGTTCAGAGACTTTCTGAAGTAGTATATAGCATTTGTACCTGGACACTTTCTCTTCTATTTGCTTGAAAAAACCTGGTATGTGAGAGTACATTAATTACTAAGCCAGCCGTGGTGGTACACACCAGTTCCAGCACTTGGGAGGCAGAGGTAGGCCGATCTCTAATCTGAGGCCAGCCTGCTCAACAGGGTGAGTTCTAACCAGGGCTACAAAGAGAAACCCTGTCTTAAAAAACCAAAACAATAATGATGATGATGATGTACTAAAACTATGTATCACCAAATTTAAGAAACATGGACAAATTCTATGCCTGCTGTCTTATCAAAGTTAAGGTATAAAACTCCAAGGACGGTTGACAATGACAAACATGTAATTCAGAAGTTTCAAAATTAAAATGTTTAAAAAAAACATACTTTTTCTTACTTATTTAATTTATTTACTTTGATAGGGTCTTGCTATATTATTATCTAAACTAGCCTTAGAGATCTTGGCTCAGCCTCAACAGTGCTGGGATTACAAGTATATACCACCATCCCCTGTACCACTCTTAAAAGCATATTTAAGCCCTTGCAAGTATAGGTTCCTTATAAAATCTAATATGGACAGCCTTTCCCCACCTGGATCTGTTAAGATCTATATTCACAGCTAGATCAAAGACTGCCGAAAACAGCCACTGGGACTTCTTTAACAGCCACAGCCTTTTAGTCCCCCGAAAGGATGTGATCAAGTAGACAGTACAGTAATGATGATAAATGTGACGTGCCTGTGTTACTATAAATAAATATAACATATTTTCCCAACCCATTTAATCATTTCTTGTGTAAAGCAGTACAATTAACAAGACTGTCTGAATTCTGAAAATGGGAAAAGCCCTCCTTGTCTCTCTTAGGTAGTTTCATAATCCTAACGACAGACTTAACGAAGCCTTTTAAAAGAAAGACTATTATGATAAAATGTCTGAGGCAGGTAAAAACTCATTGCAGAGATCCTCCTGTTGCCTGATGGGTTGAGTGCTTCATCAGACCTCAGAGAGGAGGAAGAAAGGATAAAGAGAAATCACAGCTATCTAAGGAACACCTGTGGGCCTGACGCGTATCTGTCCCCCTAAGTCACTGGGGGACCATGTCTCACACCAGAAGTTCAAGAGAGGGGTGTACAGCATACCAGGTGAATCATGAGATGGCTTGAGAAAAGCTGCCTGTTGACTGTAAGCTGATGTTATATATCCATTTCCTGATGAATGCAAACGATCATTCAAGCTGATACAACACTTTCCCTCTGAAAACAGACAAAAGAAAACAACCTGAATCCTACTGCCTGGTGAGCCGCCTAGCTGCTGGAATCCACTGCATCCAAGGGCCCCCAGAGAGACCACCAACTGACTGGTGTATGCAAAATTCCAATCCCTATACTCTGGTTTGCCCCATACTAACTTGGGCTGGTATAGGGCCATGAGGAACTGTGGCCTTACACAGAAAGGTGCTATGCCCACCAACCCATCTGTAGAAGAGCCTGGGACCTGAAGTGACCAGACTTACTGATGTTCATCTCCATCTCAAGATACTGGCACTTAAAACAAAATACACAATGGAATTACTAAGTCCATTTTGGACTCTTGAGATAGGAGGGCCCTTAGAGATCGCATCTCTCATCTGATTCTCAGCATGCACAGTAACTTGCCCCAAGTCAGCCAGGGGCAGAGACAGAGTCTGCTTCTTCTAGAAGGGACATAAGCTAGAGACTTAGATGCTGCTCCGAAAAAGACCAAGAACATACTTCTGTCGCTTGCTTGTTCAGATGCCCACAAGGCTGGGAAGATCTCAGATGCCAAGTCTGCTCCAAGTAGAGTAACTTGAGCCTGCATGAATAAAGGTTTTGCTGAACAGACAGATGCTTAAGGGGTTCCTGAAACCTAGGGCAAAATTATCCAGGGTTTCTGGTCAATCTATGCCTGGCCACTACTGTTCAGAACCTCTCTGTGTTCTGAGTTCGCTTGCTCTGAAGTACATTAACAGCAGCACCTCAGTGAGCATCTGGTCCTGTCCCCAGCAGGTTGGTGGTCTCAGCAACACCATGGTCTAGAAAGTTCAGATTAGCACCTTGGGTTTACACTCAGCCCTTAGCCATCAGTGCCTTTCTCCTCAAAGAATTTGACAGAGCCAAGAACACCAGCCTGTTTCGCAAACAAGTGTTTCCTCCTTACCGAAACAAAAACAAACAAACAAATCCACATATTTAAACAGTTGAAATTCTCAAGTTTTTGGAAGCTCATCAGTTCAAATTTCCCCTCTTGTCATGTCTTTGTCACACACAGTTCTATTGCTGTGAAGAGCCACCATGACCAAGGCAACTCTTATAAAAGAAAGCATTTAATTGGGGCTGGCTTAGGGTTTCAGAGGGTTAGTCCATTATCATCATCATAGGGAGCATGGCAGCATGCAGGCGGACATGGCACTGAAGTAACAGCTGAGAGCTACATCCTGATCCAGAGAGAGAGAGAGAGAGCTCACGAGCGCCTGGCATGGGGTTTTGGAACCTCAGAGCCCACCCTCAGTGACCCATTTCCTCCAACAGGACCACACCTCCAAATTCTTTTAATCCTTCCATATAGTTCCATGCCTGGTGACTAAGCATCCATATATATGAGCCCATGGAAGCCACTCTTATTCAAACCACCACATCATATAAGGCCAAGCAGTCTTTCTTACACATCAATCATTTCTGTAAAATTATCATCAGTTGTCAGTGCTAAAACAGAAGTCCCGAGAGGGCGTAATCAGAGCTGGCCACAACAGGACGGAATAGAAACCAGACAAAAGGATATCACTCACGGCTTTGGGGTGTGGGCTGGGTGAGGCTAGTTTCACCACAGAAGGGGATACAAGGAAGAGTAGGAAACAGAGTGGAGCAAGGGGCGCTTACCTTGTGAGTGGGGCAGGTGAGACATCTTTTAGTTCTTGAGGCAGTCAGTGCCAGGCAAAGAAGCTTCCCCAGGCCAAACAGCTGCTTAGTGGGAGAGTAGCAACTGGAATCCAGATAGACATCCCTTGAACCACCCTTTTAGCTAATTTTATTATAAAACTATTTAACCACATTAGCAAACACAGAGAAGAAAAAAATCCCATAATCTTATATGCCAAATACAACTGTTAACAGTTCACTGTGGTTTCTGTAGGCTTTTCCCACAGAGGAATTTTGTTTTTAAAATTAAGCTCATATTCCACAAGTGATTTCCACTCCTGCTTTCTTCTTATTTAGCAAGCAAACCTTTGTCCAACTTACTTAGTAATTCGGGCAGTCAACATCCTAACTAACACCATCCCTTCACTCCATGGGGTTTTACAGTTTACATGATGCAAACTCAACCGTGGGAGGTTAGGGTTCTTTCCCACCTTTCTGACAGTGCACAAATGTTAGTTACAGAACACTGTGGTGTTTCCGCAAACTGGAAATGTCACCATCAAAAGCTTCAGACAGGCGACACTACTTATTAGTCAACACATGCTGCAAAACTACGTTGTACTTATGTTGCGGACGCTGGCATCAGGGATCTCTCTGGCCTGGAATCAAGCGTATCTGACGAATGTTGTTAATGAAGAGAGGGGCCAAAAATAACAAGTTTAAAAAAAGCTGCCCTTCTCAGCCTCTAGAGACCATGTGCTTTTAATGGTTTAATGCCCCAGTTTCCATTTCTGTGGCAACAACAAAAGAAGCTACTGGTCCCCAGATCTACATCTGCAAGAACGGGGTCTCTTTGAAAAGCACACATACCCCTGTGGCTGAGCAATCAGAGTGGTCAGAATTTGCAGCCAATCAGGTGAATAAGGACTGCATCGTAGCTCAGAGCAATTTGCTACTCATCACGTAGAGAATTTTTTTTTCTTCTTCTCATTCAAGTCAAGTGAATGAGGAGCCCCTGAGATGTTCTGACTTTTCATCAGGGAAAGCTAGGAAGTAAAAGAGACAGCAATGTCAAACCTAGTGTAAGTGTGCAGAAAATAAAAGGCACAAAGCACGGCCTGGGCAGGAGGGGCTACTGTGACTGGGGGGAGGTGACTGCCAAAATATTTCCATGCTTCTGTGGCTATCTGTTTTGAGAGCTTCCTTAGAATCCAAGCCACCATTGGTTTGACCTGGAAACAGACATTCAGTGCCTGGTAGCACCTAGTCCCCAGATAGTGACCTACAGGTGCTGCCAGGGAAAACTGGGTGAGGGGAGAACTTGGCATGTCTACTCCTAGCAAGATGAAATTTGCTCCTCAAGGCAATGTGACTCCTGTCCATGAGGTAGACTGTCACTTTTCCCAGTGACAAGCTATCGCCCACTCCCTCCTCTTGGCTATCCCATGTTTACTCCATTCCTCAACAGGAAGTTGTACTTCATCATGGCCCAATGGTAGCCCTTCCTTCTCCAGTGTCTTGCTAAACCGGCCTTCCATCTTTCCCCTAGACTTCTCCCCTCCTTTTTTAAGTTACTGTTTCTTTCTAGGCATGTCAAATGGTATAACCACACTCTGAAAACCAATTTGGCATTATTCAGTGAAGTGGAGGGGCACATATGCTGTCACTCAGGGATTCTACCCTAGGGCATCTCTCATAGGGAAGCTGCTTTAGTATGCACACTCAAAAATGTTCACAGCAGCACTGCTAAGAATAGCAAAAAAAAAAAAACTAGAAATGACCCAGATACCCACTGACAGGAGAAGGGATTAATAAACTGTGGTACGTTCATACAATGGATACCATGTGGGACGGTAGGAAGATAAATTAATTTCATGCATGGCACATGGATAAATCTTGAAAAGGCCAATGGTACAAGAATGCCGCTTAATATGGCCCTGAGAGAAACAAAACTTCACTGTAGGATATTTATGGAGAATGACCCAAGGCCTTATATACGCTAAGAAAGTACTCTTAAACACTCACTGAGCAACATCTCCAGCCCCAAATTAAAACTTTTTCAAAGCAAATGAGAGCTTGTGAGATGGTGCAGTGGGTGAGGGCTCTTGCTGCCAACCTGAGTTTCATCCCTGGGACCCATTGATACCTGACCTATAACCTCTGCATGTGCATTTGTACACACGCAAAGTAACTTTTTAAAGTAAATGAATTCATCCAATTGTTTTGACCTTAATTCTTATCTCCTATCTGCCATTTGTGAAACACATAGATCATAACTCCTAGAACTAGGTGGTCTGTTACTCTTCCAAACAGTTCGCACCATCCATATCACAACATAGAAACAGAATGGAACATCTTCATTTTCGTCATGAATTTATTTCCACCACTCACAGAGATCATGCAGAACTGAAACATGAATGTGAAAAGGGTCACAAGAAAAATGATGGAAGGCCGATGTCAGGGTAGAGGGATGCTGGGAAGGGAGGCTGGGAGAACCCACTGTCTCTGCTTGTCAGCTCAAGACAGAGACAACTGGGATGTCGCACAGGGCTGGGCCAGGCAGAGTCTCCAGGAGCGAATTCTGAATGTCACAGGAAACAAGGTAAGAGACTGAGTATGAAGAGCCAGGCGAACAAGGAGGACTCGAAAGTGAGAGGCGACAAGGGGAAGGTTGTTGGGGAAAAGCACCTGAGTTTGGTGGTTCCTTCACGTTAGTGACCACCACTGTCAGCGGCAATCCAGTCAGGAGACAGACTGATAGGAAAGGAAGCAGAAGTCTGCCACAAGCTTCTCAAACCTGCACTGAAGTAGAAGGGTGTTCGTGGGCTAAACATCAGGGGTAAGGATGGTCGCCTAGGACTCTCATGAACACAGGTATAAGGTATTCACTACTGAACTGGGTTTTACCTTCCACAGACAGATGCAGACAAAGAATCAGAAAAGTTACCTTTCCCAAGCTTTTCACTTTTCCCTCTAAACAACCTTACTCTGATATAGTAAGATCTGCAAAACACAGATACCTGATTCTATTTTCTTCTCGGTCACCATAAAAACAGGGTAATGCAAAAGACGTCACATTGGCTAGTAGGCAATTGATTAAATCCAACTATGAGGAAGTACAGTAAATATGTTGGGTTTTTGTTGTAACAGCTGATGGGCTGTCACATATGACCCATGGCCTCGTGGACTAGCAACAGCTGATGGGCTGTCACATATGACCCATGGCCTCGTGGACTAGCAACAGCTGATGGGCTGTCACATATGACCCATGGCCTCGTGGACTAACAGCTCACAGTGGACCACCACAACTGCTAAATCACTTGCCATATCCCAGGGCTATTCAAACCTTTGACCAGTATCAAATTTGCTTTTATTTTTTTCTGGAGGCAACATTTGAATGCACAACCAGCTCCCTCATAGAGGGAAAAGGTGCTTCTTCTATCTGATAACAGTGTAACGGGCAACATGGCAGTTAAGCAACTTTCCAAGTTATTCTTTTCTCTGGCCTACAAGTTCTACTTTTTAAAATATTCTTCTAAAGATGGACAAAATTGTTCCCAAAGGTTCTGTCTGCTTGTTTATATTAATGTAACACTGAATCCTGACAAGGAGCAGCAGAGGAACACCAGGCAGAGAGGAAGGCTTCCTCTGGTCTTTGTACAAATCTTCTACCCATCAAAGCTGGAAGGTAGCCAACCCTGGCCAGCTCTGTCTATGACATGGAAGGGCAATCACTGAGAAGTCCCCACTGGGGCTCCCCTGCTTCAGTGTGCCGCAGTGTGAGCCCTGTCTTACTATGCTAATGGGTAAACATGATTGTACACAGAGATTCTCGTTTCTTTCCTTTCACTTTACACTCTGACTATATTCAGTACTGAGTGAATATACTTCACAGTAGGTATTCCAAGCAGTAGCCATATTCACCTGATGTGGGCTCTCTACAGAACACACAGACCTCAGACCTCGAGGACCAGTCTTTAGTAGAGGTGAGTCCTTCAAAGAAAGACTGGGAGATGGGGCAGTAACTGGTATTGTCTCGCAAGCATGAAGACTTGACTTTGACCTCCAGAACCCACATGAAAACGCCAACTGTGTCAGCACACACTTGTGCCGAGGAGGCAGAAGCAGGAGGGGCCCTGGCGCTCCCTGTCCATTCAGTCTAGACTACTGGTAAACTCCAGTCCAATGAGAGACCTTATCTCAAAGGAGGTGGACACCTCTGAGGATGACATCTGAGGTTGTCACCTGTTCTTCCACATGTACGTGTGACACACACACACTCACGCATTCATTCACACAGCTTACTATATCTGAGCACAGAGTACAGTCCCTCCTTGAAAAAACAAAACACAGGCTGGAGAGATGGCTCAGAGGTTAAAACCACTGACTGCTCTTCCAAAGGACCCAGGTTCAAATCCCAGAACCCATATGGCAGTTCACAGATGTCTATAATTGTCAGGCATGGTGGCACACACCTTCAATCCCAGCACTCAAGAGGCAGAGGCAGACAGATGGATCTCTGTGAATTCAAGGCCAGCCTGGTCAACAAAGTGGTCCAGGACAGTCAAGGATACAAAGAGAAGCTGTCACAAAAAAAAAAAAAAAAAAAATCAATGAATGAATGAATTAATATAAATAAATAAATATGCTCACTACCTGTGCTGGGCAGTTTTATGTCAACTTGAAACAAGCTGGAGTCATCTAAGAAGGAGCCTCAACTGAGTAAATGCTTCTGTAAGATCAGGCTTCAGGCAAGCCTGTAGGGCATTTTCTTAATTAGTGATTGATGGGGGAGGGCCCAGCCCACTGTGGGTGGTGCCATCCCTGGGCTAGTGGTCCTGGGTTCTATAAGAAAGCAGGCTAAGCAAATCATGAGAGGCAAGCCAGTAAGTAGCACCCCTCCATGGCCTCTGCATCAGCTCCTGCCTCCAGGTGCCTGCCCTGTGTGAGTTCCTGTCCTACTTCCTTCCATGATGAACAGTGATGTAGAAGGGTAAGCACAAAGAAGCCATTTCCTCCCCCAAATTGCTTTGGTCATGGTGGTTTTGTCACAACAGAAACACTAATTAAGACCCCACCTAACATTTAAGTATGTGACAGGAAATAGGCTCAGAATTTAAAACCACAGACACCAATGAAAGACCTCTCAGCAAAGTGGCTAACCAAGAGCCCACATGACTCTTAGGTGCTAGATCATGGTCCCAGGACACCTGGATGTCAGCAAAGCACTAGGCCGTCACTCGGAGGCCTACCTAAGTGAGCACGATGGGAAACCTGGACAAGTGATGGCTCCTCTTGGCAGACTGAGGAGAGACTACATGAGTGCATCCAGGGCACCAACATCCCAGGGGGCAGTATTCTTGTTCCTCCATCAACATTTTCATTTCAACTTGTCCTTAAAGAGCTCATGAATAATAACTACATGGCTTTAAAAAAAAATAGAGATTTCAAAATATTTCAGTAAGTTAAAATAATAGCCAATACTGACTCAAAAATATCCACACAGCACATTTTTAAAGAGATAAATCTGCTTTAAAAAAAAAACCAAAAAACAACAGATCTGCATGGAGGGTGTATCATCACCTGCCTGTCACCCTCCAATCTGCTCAGCTAGACAAGGCACCTTGCTTACCAGCTCTGCCAGCAGCTCTCTCTCAGGTTTTGACGTGATGAGGATCTAGGCCAAGGACACTCAGAATGACATCAATTCTATGGCTGTGACATCAGACTACGGCTTCCTTTTTACTCCTGAGGCTTACTCCAAGCTCCAGTATCTTGGTCCTCTCTTTATTCAGTAGGAGGCTAGACTCTTTGCATTAGACTCATGCCTATCCCTGCTCTTGGCCTAAATGATTTGCTCAGCCAGAGAACTCTGCTGCCAAACATCTGTCCTCCTAGATAACCATCTATCCAAGAGTTTCCCTCATACCATATCTCACCACATCATCTGAACTGCCTCCTCCTACTCACTACCTGCTAGGACCCTCCCTATAAGCATGGCCCAGTCCACTGGTCTGTTTTTCCTCTGGACCTAAGTTGATCACATCTGGCTGCTGACAGGTCTTCTAGCAGCAAGAAGAAAAGAAATGCTTAAGATGGATCTTCGCCCAACGCAAGCTTAGTGAAAACTGGAGATGCTACCTAGAGATGAGTTAAACATGTCACTTGGCTCCCACTGGTGCAGTGTTTGTAGAAAGATACAGGTGACAGAAGTACACACAAAGGAGGCAGTATGAAGAGAGACAGAGACAACCGGGACTAGCCTCAAGCCAAGGGACATCTGAAGCTACCAGGAAGAAGGGAGGAATGGATTCTCCCCAAGGCTCTGGAGGTAGCATGAGCCTGCTGGCAACCTTGCCACTCAACTTCTGACCTCTAACCCTGTGAGGAATACAGCGTTATTCATTCCTTCATTCCAAGCCACCGAGTCCGCAAGAATTTACGATGGTATCCAAAACAAACAGAAAAGGTTTCCTGCTTAAATAAGAATTGGTTGTGGGCTGGAGAGATGGCCCAGCGGTTAGAAGAGCAGAACACTGGCTGTTCTTTCAGAGGATCTGGGTTCAATTCCCAGCACCCATGTGGCAGCTCATAACAGTCTGTAACTCCAGTTCCAGGGGATCTGACACCCTTACACAGCACACATGCGGGCAAAACATCAATGCACGTAAAATATATATATTTTTAATTTGTTGTGGGTTACAGTGGGCAATAATAACCTTCTTAAGGCAAAATACTGACTCTGTGAGCATTTTATGATCAGGACATGACCAGTCTCACAGCAAGTGTGGCTCTGCTTCTAGAACAGGTTTAGGGACGGGCATATTTTAAGACACCCCCTGTATGGATCGTATTAAGAATCGTTCCTTCATACGCAATTTGTGCAGACAATAAGTCTATGCAAGTCAGACAAACAAATGTGCCAACATCTACCACACAGTCCTGGCTGCAGCAAAACCGATCACACGGTAAGCCCACAGCTCCTGGAGAAGGCATCCGTGTGAAAACAAACAGAACCAAGCAGGTGAGGCCCTGTCATTCTCTATTGTAACGCAGGCAATATTTCCCCCCATTGAGTCTACGTCCTGCTCCATCTTCTGGAAAGACAAATGCTACTAAGATGGAGACCATAACAAAAGGATCTCTAAGACTATGACTCAGCAGAAAGAGGCAAGTATCCCATAGGCTTCCCCACAGCTACTCCCCGCAGCATGCTAACCCCGATGTCACTCTCATGCTGTTCCAGGGGACCACCAAAGAGGACCAGATTGGATTTAAAGAGACAGCTGAGCTGTAGGGTTTCTAATTGTTCCTGATTAAAAATATTATTTCTATTTTTATTATCATAAATAAGGGAGAATGTCCCTTTAAATTCAGTGAAGAGAAAATGAAAGATGAGTATAAAATTACCAGTTAAATGGTGCAAGGCTAATGACCTTCTTCTGGTCGACTAAACTTCACCGCATCCACCAGAGAGTGGAAAGAGAAGGGGCCCCAAGTCTGCAGAGTGCTTTGTGGTCTGGCCACTTCCTAGGTGCCCGTTCTTGGGCAAATCATTTCTCTTCTGTTGAGTTTCATTTTCCTAGGAAGGAAAATGGCATAACTGGGCACAACAACACTGACCCAGAACAGAGACCAACCCACTGGTGTTCACTAATGGCTCAGGAAAAAAAGGATAAAATGTTCTATGTAAGGACTAACAATCTACCTCAAATTGTTCTCCTTTCCTTGAATTATAATGGTAACATTTTTATTTGTAGCTCTTCTCTTTCAATTATCATTAATATCTGCCTGGGTTTATCATGTCTACAAAGAGGGATTGTTTATTATCTTGGAAAGTTTGTGCTGGCAAAAGGCATGCTTTTTCTTCTTAGACAGTAGCACGTTTACAATCCAGTGATTTATTTAAGAGAAAGCTGGTCAGTTATTATGGTGATACATAACTACTATTTTTGGCTCAGGACTGAAAATGTTGCTTTTGAGCCTAAACAGAACTCAACGCACGTTCCTTCATTCAAAACTTACTGTCTCCTTTATCCCCAACTCAGAGCCATTCTCGTTCCTCGACCCCAAGTCAGCAGGAGGGTGGGCTGCGTGACCATGATCCTCAGTGAGATTCTGAGGTTGGATTTCTCCATAGCCCTACTGCTAGCAGAGTGGGTCCATCTACCTGAGAAGGTGGGGTCAGAGGCAGGGAGAATGTAAGGATATATAGCACCCTACAATCCCCTGGGTTGGGCAGCCTGAAGCACATGTGTCAGGCGGCTAGAGGGTGTGGTGCACCTGCACACAGCAGATGCCCTCTCCAATCCCCACTAATGGGCAGGCAGGACAAGCGTAGGTTTCTCTCATTCCATTCAGGAAGTGATGGCTTTCTCAGAAGGTTGGAAGCTATGCTGGGGTTCCTCTTCCTTCTCTTAACCATCACGTGCACAAGGAGGTGGTTCACGCCAAACCATGCCCTCCTCCCACTGGCATGGAGGCACACCTGTATGACACCCTAACACTTGTATTTTGAAAGCTCTGGATGATCCATAGCATCACTTGCTCAGGAACCCCTTTCCTCAGGCCAAGGAAAGACTTATAAGCCTTCCCACTTCTGGACCAGCTGTGCAGCAGTCCCACATGCATGGCTCTGGATGTAGCCTTCAATTTCAAAAGCTTAACTATCTGGAACTAGAGTATTTATTTTTTCACAAGACTAGTTGTTCCACTATAAAAATCCAGGTTGTCTGCCCAATTCCCTTGGGAGTTAAGACGAAACAAAGGAAATACTGAGGATGGAACTGCTCTGGGTGTGCAGACCAGCATGCTTCACCAGGTTCAAGGAAGTAGCTCTCCAGCAGGAGTACTTTTCTGTGTACTTTGCTTTTGAAAGGCACTCTTGTGTTGGAAGGCCACGGTACCTTTCGGACAGGTGGGGTCCTCGTGGTCTGGTGTGCTTTCTAGCTGAGGTGAGTGGCTGGGAGGACAGCGCAGAACTCTTGATCGTCCTGAGAGGCAGAACTGGCAAGGGCTTCATGACATGGAAGGAACTGGAAACACTTTTAAACCTGAGAGACAAGGGCCACCCAGGGCACAAGGAAGTCAACCTGTGACCTGGAGAGCAGCTGTAACTGAAGTCGGTGGGTGTCATTTTAACCAAATCTATTTAAATCAGGTTTTAAATTACAATAGAATAAATCAATTTAATCAGCTTTTTACATGGAAAAACGTGCATTTTTTTCTTCCAAAATTCAGGTGCATGTAATTTTATTTTCAGAAGACACGTTTTGTAGATTTAAAGTAGCAAATTTATAGAATCCACACACAGAAGAGTATCTCCCAGACTGCTAGAAAAATCAGTGCAAACAATAAAGCCACTTTGATATTTTTTATTTTCTCGAGATTTCTTCTTTTATCTGTGGATTTCCTCTGACTGCATTATTCTTTAGAATTATCTACTCATTTGTGTGCTTGACACTTCGAACTTCTAGAGAGAAAGCCAAAGAATGGTTATCTTACCTCCATATGACGCTATTAACAAGCACGATTTCCCCAAATAAAATCCCTAGATGGAAAAGAGAAACCACTCTTTCTAGAATGTATAGCAGGATTGCTTTTACTATTTTCCCAAATACCAAAGCGACGTCCCGTGGCTCATGTTACCCTTCATTTGGCTGTCACTCATTCTTGTGTGCCTACAGCTAACATTTTTGAAGGGCCTACTATGATCTAGGCATTAGGTTTAGCCCATATTGTGATTTTGGCCTGACAAAGACTACAGTTCAACAGGGAACACAGCTCCTATAATTAACTACACAACTGCAATGGTAGGTAGCTCTGCAAAAAGCCCGTGGCACTCAGTCATAAATGTGTGTGTGGTGGGGGGTGTCATGGAACAGCTCTTTGGAAAATGACACTGCTTCCTCACAATTTACTCGTAAAACTTTCTAGAAGGCGACACACAAATACATTGACTCAAATACTACATCCATTCCAAGGTAAGGTATGGGAAAAGGTAGACAGACCTCACTGGAATTCCTGATGTAGCCATAAAACCTGGAGAAGCTCACAGTGGGAGTCATATCCCCAAAGGGAAGTACTACTAGGACAGTCCAACTGTACCAAGCACAGTTCTCGGCCAGCTATTGGCATCGCGTAATTCCGAACTGACGCTGACTTATGTGTGAGCTTCGGCATTGGAACTTAAGTTCACTTCTCATGCAGAGTTCTGTCTTCCCAAAAATCGACATGCGAGACAAGAAACTACAAACATCCATCCAACAAATGGACACCATGATGTCAGTAGCTTTTCTCTCCTTGTATGGTTATCAGGAATCATTTGTTTATACAACAGAGGAACTGCTGTACCAGACTGACTTAGCATGCATAAACAATGGCAAAGGAAGAGCTGGTACCCTGGGATTATCGCCCTCTAACAGTAATTGGAATAGATTCTGAATTAAGGTTCTTGCAAAGGTTGAACTCCCTTAAGCCATTAAATGATTTTCAAGACATTAGCTGCCTGACTTAGAGTACAGGCAGAGCCCTTTTGTCATAGCTAGAATTCACTTATTCTGTAATTCCCACTATTTGGAAAAGACCACAGGACAAGGTAAGTCAGATCTGTTCAATGCTTTGCTGCAGGGGCAGCCAGCAAAGCCTAGCTTCCAGGAGCCCCAACTTGCTGGTAGGCCTTACAGAGAATTCTCTGTAGCCTTGTGACCAACAGCCTTTTTCCCATTTTGCTACATGTATGTCAAAAAATTTTAAAGCATATATGGTTTGTCTCTAAATTTAAAACATGGATAATTTTACTAAGTTCTGAAAAAGGAACAACTTTTTTGGTTTTAGGGGGGCTCACCATGTAGCCCTGTTTGGCCTAGAACTCAGAGACCCATCTACCTCCGCCTCCTGTGTGCTGGAATTAAAGATATATGACACTATGGTCAGCTGGGACCACTTTAGTGGTGGGGAAAAAATGAGTGTATGAGAGCAGTAATTAGCCTAAGGTCTTACAGAACGTTAAAGGAACTAAAGCAAGAGATAACTCCTTCACCCTTCACGTGACTCCACTTACTAAACCCTACTGTTTGCCTGGAATTAGGGACCCTAGATTGACTCTCCTGTACTTACTACAGGCTAGGGTCCAGAGCAAGCCCGCAGCCTGGGCAACACCACATGTCCCCTGGGCAAGCCCCGAGGTGTCTTTGGGCACCCAAAGGTCTCCAGTGAGCCTGACCAGGATGATGGTCACACTGTAGTGACCTTCCATAAAGGAGAGTCTTTTCAGCTCCTGACCTTAAACCCACGTGCACACAGATTTCCAAAAGGTTTCCTCTGTCTTGTCTCAACTAGAGTTTTATTTCCCTGTGACTCTCTTGTTTGTATGAGCTGAAAAACTCATGGATGAAGCGGATCACAGAAGTAAGCTCTGCAGAAGCCAGAGTTCTGCCTAAGAAAAAGTCAGGCTTGCTTATGATTGGTCTAGATCAATGTTCCAGATAATGCATTTTTCTAATGTAGAAGAAAAACACATCACCAAAATTCAAAGGGGCTCTAGGTCAGGGAGAAGACCTTCCCCAACACTGGTCCTCAAAATGAGAATTCCAAGTCCCTTCTGATGATGCTGGTGAAGCGGTGGCCCCTGGGGGGGGGGGGGGGTCAAGGAATTGAGGAATGTAACTGAGGACTGATGGAAATCACACTCTAGGCAATGGGCTGGGCAGAAAAGAGCTCCCAAGAGTAGCCAGTATGGCTCACACGGGTTCAAGAGAGCAGGGAATTCAGAAAAGATGCAGCCACACTTGCAGAGAGACAGAAGGAGTGGTTTCTAAGCTTCCAGATCTCCAGTGTCACTCCGTCCCATGGCACCGTAATTGCCTACGTAGGTCTCTGTCACATCCTTTTTTTGCCTGAACTTAGTTCAATCTAGTATCTGACAGCCAGTGGGTACACACAAAATGTGTTCACTGAATGAAAGAATGACCTATTATAGAGTGGTCATAATTAGCTATCTGGGTGTGGAGGAAAAGGTGACAAGGAATGGATGGACCTAATCTAAAGACAGCATTGCCCTCAAAAGGCTTGTCGCCCACACCACAGCTGTTCCATTTCACTTAGGGAGAGGGAACCTAACTTGGAGCTAAAACATCTGTTTCCATCACCGTCCAAGCTGAAGAGAACTAGGAATCCCTTTACACTCTGTACACCAGTCTTATCTCCAAGTCCACTTCTCTCTTAGAAACCCACAAGGTTTAGTGGGGACATGCCTGTAATCCCAGCACTTGCAGGTAAAGGCAGGAGAATCAGGAGTTCAAGGTCACCCTCGGGTACATAGTTAGTTTGGGGCCACGGTAAGCTACCTAAGACCATGTCCCCAAAATTAAAGAAATAAAATAAAATAACCACTATGGATTCAACTGCAACCATAGTTGCAGAGAAATTCCACTAAGAAATGCTTTCTAATTCACAAGTCACTTGCCTTCAGCACAGAACTTGTCAAACTTACTTTTTCCACGTCTAGATCAGCATCCTGTTCCTTCCAAACACTGTAGAAGAAGAAAAAAAAATACCATTAAAAAATACTTTAAAATACCATTTAAAAAGTACCAAATACTTTCTACATGTAAGCCGCCACAAAGAACCACCATACCATCCCCACTTGTCGAAGATAATCAATTTACCCACAGACCGTCCTCATTCACATAATCACCTGCCAAAAGACCTCCCACCAAAGAAAGCCAGCAACAGATCTCAACTTCCAGGGACAGAAAGGACAAAAGGCGGTAATCATGAAATTACAACCATGCGCTTGAGCATACACACGCATCCCTTCTCAGTGTCTATAAGTCATCCACCAGGGCACATGAGGAATGAGTATTTCGGCTCAGTAAGATGGCTCACACGTCTACCATTCAAGTCCTCAGGAGGCTGAAGCCAGCGATGACCCAAGGTCATGGGCAAATCTGGCTACAGAGTGAGACCCTAATTCAAAGGAAAAACCAAAACAAATCTCTCCCCAAGTCCCAGCCCAAAGTTGCCTCGATTCTCCTGTCTTTGTCAAACCAAGCTGTCTTTTCTTTTCCTTCTCGAGACAAAAATCTCACTGGGCCGTCCAAGCTGGCTGTGGACTCAAGCCCCTCTTGCTCAGCCCGCCATGCTCTTGAGACTGCAGGCATGAGCCACAAAACCTGCTCCAAAAAAGGTCTTTCCAACAGCCTGTTTCCCATAAGCCAGTTCCTCTACAGGTCCACTATTTGTGACGCTAGCCTCAAGATGACCCTAGGACCTTGTGCCAGCCCCACCACCACCCCGCAAGACCGGGTGCTGATTTTGATGAGGCCCATGCTCACTGCACCTCATCTTTTAAAGTTTAAAGGGTGAGATAGGAGGTTCCCAGCCTGGGTGTACATTCTGCCTACAACCTGTAGCATCATGGTGTGTGGCTTGGTACTTGCCTTTAACTCTCTGAATGAAAGTTCTGTTTTAGGAAAGTGTCTTAAAAGAACAATAAAAATGGTTGAAGGGTTTATGTACAGTGTGTGAAGTCTGAGTTGAGGAAACTGAAGGGAAACAGAGCAGAAACATTTTTTTTCTATCTTAGTTGTGTTTGCAATATGGTCTTCATCATCTTTCTTCCTGGTCCATGGTTTAAAACACTCCCATAACAAATTGCTATCCCCCTCAAAAGCATCCCCTCCCACATATACAAAACAGGATGTTTGCACTGTCTGAAAAGATGCACAACTAACAGAAGCATCGTTGTTTTATTAATCTAAGATGACTCCAAAATGGGGAAGCAGGGAGGTGCTATGGGGAAGAGAAGTAGAAACTCACATGCTGTCTTCTGCAGGTGGGCATTCAAATCATGAGGTCACTGCAGAAAAGCAAGAGACTCGTTATGGAGGCCCATCTCTCTGGCTTTTGAGATACGATGACCTGCCCGGACCATGATGATCCCACAGTCTATGGCCTCTCTGCTAGCTAACCCACGGGAATTGGGGATCGACACTGCTGAGGTGTGCAATGCTGAGACTCACCCTAGGAACTTTAACGTAGCTCCTGATAACCAGAAAAGCATAATTCAGTGCCACAGGGACGTCCAGCTAAAGGTAACTCTTACGTGAAACTCTGCCTTCCTCTAACTCTTCCACAGAGGTTAGGAGAGCTGTTCCGATTTAAAGGTCACAACAGAGGGTTTTCTACTTTCCAAGTGAGTGGCTCCTTCATCTGATACACAGCACTTCAAGCGTCCTCACCTTTTCCAACATAGGAAGGGAATTTAATACTCCCCTCTCTCTCTCCCTCCCCCTCCCCATGCATGCTGCAAAACTGCGCAACACCAGATGCCCAATCCACAGCAGACTGTGAAGGAATGCGCCTTCCCTGAACAACACTCCAGCAACTGGTACCAACGGGAAAACTGAAAGCCCACTTGGAGCAAGAGCTGCTGGCTCACAGTCTCATCCATGCATACAGACAGACAGTACCATCCAATTTCCTTTTAAGGCTTATTAAACAGATGGAGTTAACTAACAAAGAGTCTATGAATCTACAGCCATACACCCAAAGGGAGATGCCACAGTTTTGACTTCAAAGCCTCCCATGCAAGACAGCTTGGCATATTTTTAGGCACCAGCTACCTTGTTTCAAAGAGAATATGGATGGATAAAATAAATGTAGGAAAAAATTTACGTGGCAGCCCCATCTAGAATGAAGAGGGCCATTTGCCTCTAAAACCACACACTGTTTTTCTTCAAGGCTGTGTTTCTGAGAATTAGAATAAGTTCTAGCTAAAAAATGTTTAAGTTAAACAGAATATTTTAATTTAAAAATGACCTGCTCTCCTAAAACCATTTGAAAAACTGATCAACTACCCTGATTTCTCTATATTCAAGTCTAACTGTAGGAAATCCAAATTTTAGGTGTCCAGGCTTAAGGCAAGATAAATCTCCCTGATTCTCTGGTGTGAGCCAGTAGATAGAGGTATGCATATGTAGACAGAGGTAAGCATATGCAGATAGAGATATGCATATGTAGATATATGCATATGTAGATAGATATATGCATATGTAGATAGAGATTGCATATGTAGACAGAGATATGCATATGCAGATAGAGATAGATTTACAGTGACAGAGTAACTATCAAAACTGTACTTGTTCTCACATTATAAATAGTTGCTTGCATAATCAGATGTGGGCTTTAGGATAGTAGGATATTCTCCATGCTTTTTATTCTTTGCTGTAGTAGTCCTGATGTTATGGATCATAGGCCTAACTAACACCCCCATGGAAAAAAAGGCTGATCATAAATGCCCAAATATGTGTCGTATTGCGGGAATGGAGACCAAAGGACAGACCTCATCAAGCCCTACTAACCGCTTCGATCATATAACCCTCCATCAAGCCTTAGGAAAAATACATAAATACTACAACAATGGAACCAAGATCTGGGTGTGAAGGCACAAGCTTATTAGTGCAGCACTGAGGACTGGCGGCAGGACGACCCGGAGTTTAAGCTCATCCTTGGCTCCTTGGTGAACTGGAGGCCAGCATGCACTACATGAGATCCTGTCTTAAAAATATAAATACTAATTAAATAAACACCAAGAGTTATCAACTTTGCAGCTCAGCTTTTGCTGTCTGGAACTTCAGAGTGCCCAAGGACATCATGCCTGAACCTTGCAAAGGCACAGACAGAGTGCACGATCAAAGGAACACAGTGAACAGCAACGACTTGGTGGCACTGCAGGGTACATAGAGGCTGATGTCCGAAAGGGTAGGTTGGAGGCCAGATAGTGGGAAACTGAGGCAGGCACCAGGCTGTGAGAAAAGGTGCCAGGCTGAGAAGTCATGGAGAGTCAGAAGCACACTTCTGCAGCACGGTGTTGTGACACCCACCTCCCCTGACCCAGGAAGGGACACAGAAGGCATGCAGGCCCCGGGCTTTGGCAGCACTAGGGTGAGCACTGTCACTCGTATCTTGCCCAGCCTGCAGGGGAAGTACAGTTTTCTAATGATCAGTTTGCAGCCATCTTTGAGTCTTCTTCTGCCCACACTTCTGTGCAGAAGGAACTTTGCCCTCTGCCACGTTCTTACACTCCATCGTTTTTTGCCTGCTAGACTGGCAGCGCGGGGATGTGCTCAGCACTGTGTCTCTGGTACATAGGGGCTGGTGAACCAACTGTCTGTGCTGATGGGTAAGGACAAGAAACCCAGACAGAGTAACAGATGAACCTGTTCAAGTCACACCGATCTCACTACTTCCTATGTAAAGAGTGAGTATGTGTGTGTGAGTGTGAGTGTGTGTCTGAGAGCATGTGTGTGAGTGAGTGTATGAGAATGTGTGTGCGTGTGTGTGTG
>CAJQZJ010000350.1:0-82590 GCA_907164525.1 Lophiomys imhausi | reverse complement strand
GCATGTGTGTGAGTGAGTGTATGAGAATGTGTGTGCGTGTGTGTGTGTGTGTGTGTTGGATGGGGTGGAGAGGCAATGTGTACAGAGAGTGTTCTCCCCCACAAACTCAACCTACAATTAACCAGAAGACAACACATTTCTTTAAATTTAGTCCTAAGGCTCTAAATTTAAAATAAATGACAGACATCCTATTGGGAAATTCTGCTTATTTTTCACAAATCATTTTTGATGATTCCTTCATTAAAAAAAAAGGTAATTAAACTAAACATTATATTCTAAAATATATGAGTACTTTAAAAAATAAAAAAATAGATAATAAAAATGTGATCAAGGAAGCTAAGGAGATGGCTCAGAGGATAAGACTACGTAAAGCAGGAGACCTGTATTCATATCCTGACCATCCACATAAAGGCCAGCCATGGCTGTAATCCTAGGCTGCCTGCACAACCCCAGCACTGAACGGCAGAGGCAGGAAGATCCCAGGGTAATGAAACACTGAGCCTCAGGATAAGTGAAAGACCCTGTTTCCATTAAAAAAAAAAAAAAAAAAAAAAGTAGAAAGTGACAGAGATGACAGCCATCGCACTTGTGACCCTTCTCCCTGCCGGCAAAAGGGTTAAAATATTCATTGACCTGACAAGACCATCTACACATTACTGGACACACAGTCACATCTGAATGGCTTCTTTCTGCTCCAGTGAGCACAGCTCTTTTCACTCACAGCTAAAGTGGGAACCTCAGGGCCGTACGTGGTGTGGTGCCAGTGGCAACGGAGGATAAAATAGCCATTTGATAGCAACTTCCATATCAAGCCTGTCAACAGGGATAAGTGTCCCTTCGGTTATTCTTAACTTAGAATCCAAGCACAAAAAAGACCAGGCAGGGTCAGACTCTGCGATAATCCCACAGAAAGCCAAGGCACAGGCAGTACACACACAGAAGCTCCTCAGTGCTCCCCGGTGCAGGCTGGCCCTGGCTCCCTGCTGGGGGACGGGAGATGGGGGGCGTCAGGAACAGGCCCACTTTCACAGTGGGCCCCCCAAGGCCTGCACAGCTGCAGACAGACATGCAGTGTCTAGAATCACCCACGTCCGTGGGCACCACGACGGCCTGTGTGCCCAACAGCTGGATCAGGCCCAGAGACAGGTCCCAGCTCAGACAAGGCCCTTTATTGCCTTTATTCCAGGGTTTTCCTCAGCATCCATTTCCCTAAGAAAAATAATTTTCCTCTAACCATTCTTCCTGGTTATTTGGCCTAGCTCATTCTCCTAGGTTGTGCTAGACACACGGAACAACAAGGTTAAACTTGATACCAATTGTTGCCTCTCCTCCTGGCTTCTCTACTCCAGTCTAGGCATAATGGTAAGCATAAATCGAAATGGTGACTCGAGGCAGTGGCGAAGTTGGAGCATTATGATATGACACACTGGCATCAAGGGGGAAAGCCTCCTCTGTAGTAGAGGCAAAGATGGATGGGGGACACCTTGAGTTTCCTGTGCTTAGGACACAGACTTCAGCCAATGTGGTGTGTGCTCATTTATTGTTTATATAAGTCAATATTCACTACAAATCCTTCAGAAGGTACTGTGTACTCACTGAAAACTTTGTAGAACATGAAAGTCAGGGCCTGAGGATATATATGGCTTAGTTGGTAAAGTAGTTCCCTTACAACCTTACAAGCATGAGGAACTGAGTTTAACCTCCAGAACCCACACTTAAAAAAACAAAAAAAGAAGCTGAATATGGTGACATACTTGCAATCCCATCATTGGCCAGGCAGAGAAAGGGAGATGCCTGGAGCTCACTGTCCAAGCAACCTAGTCTTTTTGGGAGTTCCAAGCTAACAGAAAGGAGTGTATGACATATACCCACACACCCCACATACACAAATATGGAGCCCACGTTATGCTGGAGCTTTTTCTTTCCAGCTACTTTTTCTGTGCACGTGCAAACGTAACACTTACCGCTCACACCTTCACCCTGCACACCACAGTAGGGAGCACACACAGTTTCTGAGCAAGGGAACCAGTAGGAGAATTACGCTAAATAAGAACAACATACTCAAAGACCGTCAGCTGCAGGGTGGTTCTCCATTACGAAGGAGTGAAATGTAGTCTACACTACCTAATGACGCCCCTCACCACTGACCTATCAAATATACTCTAAAATAGAAAACTCTGGTCCATAGCCAGGGAGAATGCTGTTGGCTGGGAAACCAAGTTCTATCCCTACCCCTTCTGTTTATGTGCTCTGTGTTTGGGCCTGTGGGTGCAGCCAGGGTCACATACTAAAACCCATAGGGCCAGGCAGGTGTAAGTATGCAAAGCAGGTTAGATGAGGCTGGGAGGAGCTAAAGAATTTGGCCAACCAAGGGGTCAGTTATACGCTGCTCTGACTGGACAGCAGGCTGCTGTCACTAAACATTTTTTTTTAATCTCAGTTTTTATGTAAAACTGCCTTGTTTGAAAGTATGATTCTATGTTTTAAAATATAACGTCTACACCACAAGGACTATGCCTCAGTTTCTCTTTCCGTCAAACATTCTCTGAGTGACACTTGCTCATCTATGGAGATCTGTTAAGAGCATAACAGAGGCTCATGCAGTTACAGACCAAAACAGCCCAAGTTCACTCACAAGCACCGAGCAGAGTGTCACAATCGCTCACGGCTGCTTAAAATCTGGGATCAACACACACAGGACATTGGCAGAAATGTTTGAAAGTAGGCATGCACACACTGGCTTCTGAATTTACAATCCGCAGAGGATGACTGTGGCCAATGGGTGACTTGGGATGTGGCGTGCAAGCCTGACTGGACGGTTCTGCTAACAAATGAAATGCGGAGGCATGCAGTGTAGGCAACCAGCTTAAAGGGAACTGCAAAAAAAAAAAAAACAGGAGCTGAAAAGTGGGACAGAGGCCAGAGAAGAGGGGTGAAGGGACTGTGAAAACATTCGTATGTTAAATGATGGCTACATTAAAGCAAAGAGATACAAAAACCCAAGTACTGTCCAAAGGAATGTCATCAGCAAAATACCAAATTGTGCTGTATGCAGCAAAAATTATGTTAGTATATTAAGTCAAGATACAGCTACAGAGGTTTCCCAATCACACACACACATACACACACACGCACACAGACACACACAGACACACACACACACACACATGCCTGCATGTATGCATACACAAAAAAGACAGAAATTTACGACAACACACACTGCCCTATATTTTACACTATCCAGGCTCTGTTATCTGTCCCTTTTAGCCTACTTCTATCGCAGTCTCTCTTCGCTAAAATACATTAGTTACTATGGAAACAATGTCACAGTGTATAAAACCACTTACTGTCCTTGGAGAGGCACTCATGATAAAACTGAACAGTGGCATGCTTAAAAGAGAGAAGCATCAGAAAACAGTTGTTCAAGAGCAGTCTCAAAACTGTGACTTCAAAGTATGCATCCTCTATCTCAGTGTCCCATGCCCACAGCAACCTTCACATGCCACACGCCCATCACCCAGAGGAGCACTGTGCCAAGTTATACAGGCCACAAGGGCTTGAAACAAAGTCTCTCATTTAATGTTGCTGCAAACAAACAGCTCCCATATTAGCTCACACTTTCTTCCAAGAGTTGGAGAAGGGCTGGGAGAGAGTGGAGTGGAATGGATGGTCCAACGTACATCCTTCTCTCTTGACTGTCTTTGGAGATAGAAATAACACTAGAAACCTAGAGACATAGACCTGAATTGCCGTACCATCATGGGTAAGAAATAAGGGAACTGCCTTCAATTTTCACTTCTAATTCCAAGTCAAGTTTACAACGTTGAAGCAATGTGCAGGAACCAAGCATGGTGTGCACACTTGTAACCCCAGCTCTACAGGAGCCAAGGCAGGAGGACCTTAAGTTCTGGGCCAGCCTGGGATACAAAGTGAGACCCTGTCTCATTTTTTTTTTCATTTCTCAGTTTAGTTTTACTATATCCTTGGTTTTGTTTTATTTTTTTCCTTCAAGAGAAGCTAGAAGTCTCAGATTTTGTGTAAAACTGCTCTATTTAAAAGCTTGAGTCTAGGGGCTGAAGAGATGGCTCAGTGGTTAAGAGCACTGGCTGCTCTTCCAAAGGACCTGGGTTCAAATCCCGGCACCCCATATGGCAGTTCGAAACTGTAATGGCCAGGTGTGATGGCTCACACCTTTAATTCCAGCACTTGGGAGGCAGAGGCAGGCGGATCTCTGTGAGTTCAAGGCCAGCCTGGTCTACAGAGTGAGTTCCAGTATAGTCAGGGCTACACAGAGAAACCCGGTCTCAAAAAGCCAAAAAGAAAAAAGTCTGTATTTTTTAAATGTTCTGTGTCCATCATAAGTTCTATGCTGCTAGATTATGTATAAACATATATATGTAAACATACATGCACAAACTTAGCAAGAATCGTATGTTAGATACCCTGACAAAGAAAGTAGCAGGTTTGTGTGAGAGAGGGCATAGTGTCTTCCTACATCCTGTCATAGGAAGACACTGAGGGAAATGATGTGACCATGACAGGCTTCCTTTCTGCTGCTCGAGAAGTAAGGTCAGGTGAAGAGTGGAAAGGCAGCAGCCTGAGGCTGAGGGACTAGGAGCAGCCAGCGACAGAGGAGACCCAGAGCAGGTGGGAGATGCCACCACATCTGACCTGGGTGACTGAGTGGGTTTATTCCTGTCACTCATGGGAAGCTGTTTCACCTCGGATGCCTACCTTCACAGAGCGTCACTAACCCACCAGGCCTGCGCCTTGTAGTCTGGCTGTGCTGGCACTTTTCTGATACAGAACTGCCTACCCGTGAGACAAGTGGCAGCACATGGAAGGGAATTTTACTTCAACGGTGACAGCCCACCTCTCTCCTGTCCCTCCCAATCATGGCACGAGTAACTTTCCTTTCCATGATAATATGCAAGCTGTTCACCTTGGGCTCACGAAAGTCCCTTGGACAAGAGAAATTCAGGTCAGCTAACTCCGTCCAATCTTGACCAACAGTGACACAAGCATTCCGCACTGCTGCCCCTGTCAGACAGAGGATGTCACCCTGCCACAACCATGTTCACCCGAGGTGCACAAGACGCCGGCCATAAGAGAGTTCAAAGGCGGCAAGGAACATAAAGCAGATGTACAGTAAGTATCTACAGGAAGCAGACTTACTACAGGGCTTTTAAGAACTGGCTGCTCTCATTACAGCACTCTGTCATTTATTGAATGGTTATGCTTTATTTTAATCTTCCAATATCCTTTCTGGTCACAGTGAGGCAAAAAAAAAAAAAAGAAAAAAGAAAGAAAGAAAATGCAAGTTGAGCTTTTAAAATTAAGTACTGTATTTCTACTTTTCTTTTTCATGCTAGACAAACTCTACTACTGAGCTACCCAGCCAACCTCAAATCTTGTTTTTCAAGAAAGTTGAGAATAAATGTGAATTAGCACAAAATGCATGATGATATTTACTACTCACCCTGAGAATATCCCCGACTAATATTACTTGTCACAAATCTGCTGAAGAAGTATCACACGCCACTTCAGATGCCAAGAGTCACTGCAGGAAGACTGGTAACAACAGTCTTCTTCACCCATGTGCCTGCAGAGCACTCGCTATCTTAACGCTGCGGGAAACAATATTCTCTTAAAGCAGATGACTGGTTCTAAATCTCGAGAACACAGGTTTCTATGTGAGAGGAATGCTTTTTGATGTATTACCTTTGCTAGAAGAAAGCCTTCATCAATACTTAAGGAAGTCCAGGTTTTTATTAGTGTTATCATGAGTTTTTAAGAAGGTCAAGTTGAATAATGGGAGTTCTCATCTATCTCATGGGATCAAAATACACCGTGTGGAAGCTCCATCTGTCACAAGTGAACTGTCTTTGACTGTTGATGCTGCTGTAATGGCAAAAGGTTCTACACAGGAGAAAAAATGAAAGAAAGGAAGAAAGAAAGAAAGAAAGAAAGAAAGAAAGAAAGAAAACATTCTGCAGTGATGGAGAAGTGTAAATTCTATGATGTCAAAAACTAATGTCTTACTTTTCAGGTTGTTATGGAACAGACAGTTACTTAAAGTTTGGTTATGATATACCTAACTCCTCAAAAAGTGGCGAAATCCTACTAAAAATAGAAGAAAACGAGGGCGCAAAAATTGACAGGTTACATTATACATTCCAGTTTAGAAAAACTGATTGACAACATTTTTGCTGAATGCAAAAGATGCTTCACAACACCATACACCTTCCTTTTCTGTTGCCTCTTATCAGCTGGGTGGTACAAGTAAGAGACCACACCAACTGGACCTAATGGAACGTAACAATGAGATTGACAAGGCCTCTCAGGTCGAGGTTTATTTTGTTCCAAGCGAGTTGGAAACCTGTGAAGAAAGCCCTGAATGAACCACCTCAGCTCTCGAGGCTGAGAGCCAACTGTGGTTCAAGAGTAAGGCAAATGAGCAGAAGACCTGGAAGGTTATCCCCACCCAGCAAAGGAGCCTCCAAGATTCAGTTCTGAAACTGTATCGCGACACTTGGCAAACTTTTGATGGAGCTCCTGGTTTTAACTGAACACAGTTTATGCTCTGCATGAGGCTGGAGTGAAGTAGAAGAAAGAATGGGATCCCCTGTCACTGACATACATCACAGCATACAGAAGGGCCCAGAATAACCTATTTCACTAAGTCGTGAATTGTAGACATTCCATGGAGGTAGCAATTCTGAAATAAGGAGAAAAGACCTGTGAAACTAACTGGGCAAAATGTTTACACATTTCATTATGAGGATTAAAAATGCCTGGGAAGAGTCTCCATTTAGTACAATTTGTTCTCGGTTCGCCAGGGAATCTGCACCTGCAGAAAGAGCTATTTCCTTAGGCAGAAATATGATGGTGTTTGCGTAAATGCTACACACAGGTATCCACTTCAAGTACTAATCATACATGTAATTCTGAAGGGATTGAACTACTATGAGAAAATTAAAAGCAACTCATTCTTCATTAAAAATATATCTGTGACATGATAGCTAAGAACTGACTTGAGTGAGTAGCAAATAATACCACTTTACATTCTGGCTAATGCACAAATACTCAGGTAAAAGGCTCTTTCTCTAATGCGTATATACATTTGTTTTTAAGTTTTAGAAGTATTTCATCTAGACTTTAAATATAACTACTTCACAAATACAAATCTTTTAACTTGCCATATATATACGTATATATGTATTTATATATGTATATATGTATGTATATAATATTTTGAGTTCTGGAATTGTATTTAGTGACTTTTTTCAATTAAATCATAGGACCCCCATCTCTAACTTCCTAGCTCTCTCTGACAGACAAGGGAAAACATGATATATCTTTATAGTTTGAGATTGGCTCAAAGTGTTACAGCAATCTTATGACAGGAAAATCCACAAGCATTGTCCCACCAGGCAGCTCCCACCACACCTCCAATCAACGCATGCTTTTAGAACAGTTCTAAAAAATTTCTTTCAAAAATTACTAGGTATTTCAAGACATAGCAGGTTTTCAAACACATCTTCCTAAATGTAGCACATCCCTTATATGAATGTCGTGAGAAATGAAATGTAATTAAGAAGAGGTTTTCTCCCTCTCATTTGAGAGTTCTGGAAAGTACTTATGAATTATACTTGGAAATGAATCCCTACATAATGGATGCAATATTTAGTACATGGGGATTGAATAAAAATGAAGGGCATCTCCCCTTGTGTTCAGAGACATCTTAAACTAGCATTTCCCCCATTACTTTTAAAATACTGAACTAGAGAGAAATTTAACGACACATAGTAAAATTTCTCCTCTATAGTCTCCAACATGAGGGCAAGTCTTAAATTTCTAAGTATGTTTCCCTGACCTGAGGCCCTCTCCTTCCACAGTGCTGGGAAGAATCCTTAGTAGCTAAAGCCTGGAGACCCAACTCCCTTGCTGCGGTTCTGAGTAGACAGTTCTAGCCTTAGGGGCAGAACTGCTCACTTCTTGCTAAAAGTAAGCCTGACACAGGTAAACCAGGCCATGACTTCCTCAAAGGAGTATTTTAAAGAGCATATTCCTTGACCTCCCACAAAGTCAAAATACAGCCTAACTGCTTGGGCTTGAAGTGCACACTCAACCATGTATTTTAAAATATGCTACTTTATTTCTTAATGGTTGGATCCAACTTAATTATTAACGTTGCATTTCTGCTTATGACAGAAAAATATCACCTTGCTACAGTCTCTTAGGAGTTAATACTTTCGTTGCTTCAGGCAATTAGTCAAATTAAACTCACCTCTTAAATGCCTCTCAAAGGCTTCCTCTCCTTCTCCCTCCTTCCCCTGGGGAAAGATTACAGACCTGAGGAGAGGGTTTGATCCAAACCCTGATCTCTAAGTCCTTGTTGCCCCTGTGGGCTATCTTCTCCTTCTGTCCTTGGGTGTGGGCTTGGGCTGCTGACATACTTACTGGTCAACTCCTCATTAGAGTTTGGCAGTATCTGTAGCCACGATCTCAGCCAGTCTCCAGGGATGAGTCTGGAATACTTCCTTCTCTGCACACTCCTTTCTGACTCCAGAACATCTCAGGACTCTCAAGATTCCCCCCTGTTCCATGTGCAGGTGTTGGGGTAGCAAGAGGGAACAGGAGCTCCAGGCCTAGTTCTGCCTAAATGTGCCCACTTGAGGGTAGTTTATTTCCAAAGTTCCACACAAGCAACAGAACACCATGTCCTCTGCCTGCAGGAGTTGCTCCAAGCATCTGAATGGCCCCTAAGAAGAATCCCTGAGGAAGGGGCATTAGGTCTCGGTGACCATATATTCCTTAAGTCTAGACTTCTCCAAATCTCTATGAGCTCTTCTCACTAACCCAGGCAAAGACTTCTCCTTTCCACTCAGAGGGGAACTGTCCTTCAACCTCTCTTCATGAGTTTCATATATCCACACCTGGCCTTGTGAGGTTCGGTTCCTTGGAAGCCACATTTATTTTCCTTGAAACAACTGCCTCTTAAGTGACTGCTTGGACTAACTCTGGTCTTTGAAACAAGCTTGAAAGGCCTGCTTGAACATCAAAAGCTGAGCAATGTATTCCTTGTCCTTGGCCATGTTATGTCCTCCCCTTAAAGACGAAGAATCCTTAGTCTCAATGGGGGAAGAGTCCCAGGGCAGCAAGAATCAGGAGGAACCAAAAGAAAGCTGAGAATCAGTTGAAAATATTATTCCTGTTAAACCAGCTGCTCATGATGCAACGTCTCTAGGGTCCAGAACAGTCATTAAGGATAAAAGCAACACATCCACACATCCTTCTTTCAAAATATTTATAAATGCTTGAACCAAGGGCAATAGGGGCCAATGGTTTCCCATTCTCAAATTCTTTACATCTAGAGTCCTACTATCTACAGTTTTCTACTGCTGAGTACAAAGCCATTTAACAAATGGCCACCCTTGCATCAGCATCTACCTGAAACCCTCTACCTTCCTGAGTTTCCTTATTAGAGGGCCTCTTCATCCTTGTCTCTCTTCCAACCTACCTACTGTGTTAACCTCTCAGCCATCAGACCCTTCCTTACCACTCCCAATTCAAGCCTACAGCCCATCCCTGATCTCTACTTTCAGTTGATTCAACTGATGTTTTCTTTCGTTTCTTAGAACATCTTGCTTGCTTGACTAATCAAATCAATTCTTAATTCTAGGTCACCAAAAGGCCAGCTTTTCCATTCCAAAGTCAAAAGTATTACCACACAAAGTCACAAAACTGCTCTAAGGAGAACCATTAAAAACCTCCATGTTCCAATGGAGATACTGTCCACATACACTTTTGATCCATCTAGCCACTGCTATCCTGAAGCTGAGTGTTCCCTGACCCTCCAAATCCTCTTCTGTCCATTACTCCACCTCTTCCTGCCTCATCACCATCTCCCTCATTAGTAGAGGAGAAAGGGCAAGAGAGCCCAGGCAGATGCTTTAGAAGAACAATCCTCCTTCTCAAGTGCAAAGAAGAATTGTGGCAGGGGCAGGGCCAAGGTGTTCCATCCAATGGAAAGAGAACGGCTGTCATCGCTGGAGAGCTGAGGAATGGGGAAGGTAGACAGGCTTGCCTTAGATGTAGCAGACTGGGAATGCAATCACTTCCATGTGCTGGACTTTTCTACATGGAGCAGTCTGAGTGGGAACACTATAGGGTAACAAGTAGGACTGCAATTTTACAAGCATCAAGTCTCTCTGGGTCACACCTCGAATAAATGGGCTGTGACCTAGCCATTTCCAGGAGCTGCCAGCACTTACACCTGGTTATGTTCCTTCTGCCACATTCTTGGACTCTTCCCAGGCATCCCTCACTGGCTTCCATAGGGTAACTCGGCCTCTGAGGGAACTACCTCCAACTCTAGCCATCCAAAAACAAGAGTATGTTCAATAATGACAAGCCAGTGAGAATTCCTCAGTCTACTGTACTTAACAAAGAAAAGGACTGTCCACATACACTTATGATCTATCTATCCACCACTGTCCTGAAGCTGTGGCCCATTCTCTACACTATTTTTACCCCTACTTGCTGCAAGCAGGGTAAGGGGGAGGACCACAGCATTTTCACCCAAGAAGACAGAACAGAGGTGGAATCCAAATTATTACCTGAAAACAGATTATGGATTCTAAACTGACCCTGAGGATCCATAAGCACAATGGATCATCTGAGGTATCGCCCAACTAGGAAAGTTTTCTTGAGATACATCTCCATCTAGAAAGATTACTAAAAACACATAAGAACACTGTAGACACTAATAAGTACACAGCTCGCTACACTTCTACACAACCTTTCAGTCTACTGCTACCAAAAGGGACAGTGTTGACAGTAAGATGCACAAGAGTGATTGGACATGAGCAAACTGGGTAAATAAACCAAGTGGTAGAACTAGATGCCAACAGAGTAAAGTCCATCTTGTCAGAGCAGTGTGCGACCTCCTACATTTATGGTAGGGGGCAGGAAATTTTTAAACCGTAGACAGTGCATAGCTAAAGCAAAGAAAACACCCTACCCCCTTCTCAAAGATCACAATAGCATTTCAAACCACAGTGAACACTGGGCACACTCCCTTCTGCTTCTGCAGCTGTCCTATATTCACAGAAAAATATTCTTTCCACGCCAGCACATGAAATCCGGCATTCAGGTGAGGCCGGTTAGGGGAAGCTGATAATGAGGTACCCTGGTGGATCTTACAGGTGGTTCAGAAGATGCTTAGTGAATGCCTTGAAAACACCGCCCATTGTGCTGTTGTGTCTTTTGTCAAAAAAAAAAAAAATGACTAGACTGGTCCCTCTTGTAACCATGGAAAACATTTTATAAAAAGCTCATTTCCTACCATTCTTTTGAAAGACATACAAAGACAGGCTGAAGCTGAGCTGCAGTAACAAGTCCTTACTTTGTGGGACCTTAAATCTGGTAGAGAACCCTCCTCCCCTGCTAAAGACATTCTTCAGATGATGCCCCGTGGAGAAGGCACTCCCGCAGGCAAAGTTGCCTTCCGTACAGCTGAGGCTGCCCATTTCAGTCCAGAAGTGGGCAGATCCCTGCCAGCTCCATCTCCTTCATCACTCACTACCATAAGCTTCCAGTCTCCTCCAGATGTGGAGCCATTCTGTATTCTTTCCCCTCTCGCATAGTACTCGCATATTACTCAGCAGCGTGGGAAACTCCCCCATGTCTTATCTCCCCCTCTCCCTTTGAAAACTGTCAGTGAAAAGCTAATGGTAGAGGGGGAAGACCTAACTACATGCCTGACCACCCTAAATTTTCAGCACAAAAGCTGAAGCTTCTGAACAAAGTTTTTTAAACACACGCCAATCTCAAGATATGGCGGGTCCCAAGGAGGAGCCTAGGACAACTGGTAAACCACAGTCGGTAGGGACTGTATCTTCTGCTACGACGCACATGCAAGCTCACCGCTCAGCAAGATGCCAGTCCTAATACCATGATGTCCAGGAAACTAGCTGCACCCCAGACCCTGCCCCAGGGCCATCTACAAAAGCATCTGCTGACCTTCTATTTGTGGTGCTGCTGCAAGTGGACAGACCAAAGGACGAATAGCAAACAATCAATATCCTGGCACAAAAACGACCAACAATCTCTTGAGAAGACAGGACTCCCACAGAAGGACTTCAGGAAACTGGGGAGCTGGTTTTAGCTAAGTTAGCAGCTGGAGTAATTACATGGGCAAATAATAAAACTCTTTGAACCTTGAATTTCTCAGATTGGGTTTTAACAAATAACACAAGGTATCACATATCACAAAGCTACTGAGGGAGAGACATGCTTTAATGTAAGAAAACAAGGAGTGTGGGATTCTAGGTGGGCCTTTCTAAGGGAAAGGAAAGACTAGGGGCCCAGAAAAGAGGAATAAAAGCAAGAGCACATGATCCATGTTGAAGATATACTGAGTGGACAGACATCTTGGCTAAGCAGTGAGGTGAGGAGGGTATAACTGAGGAATGCCATGGAGACCAGAGGCTTAGAAGGCCATGCCCAGAAATCTGGTCTTCCTCCTCCTACTCTGTGGGTGGTTAGCACACAGAAAGAGCCAGCATCAACATCAGTTTCTGCTGACAAGGGGCCTCCCCACTCAATCCAGGACCATGGGAATGTTCTTTGCAAACCGCAGGCAGAAAGATACATGTTCCGAGAATGAGGACCAGACTGAGGTGCCCAATGAACTTTCAGGGAGGAGACAAGGATAACCGATTAAGAATGACAAAATGTTAAGAGTGTGCTGATACGCCAGCTCCGGAGCCCTGTATCTGAGAACAGTAAGATGCTGTGTTTGCATTTCCAGGTTACAAAATAAACCGGACCAATGTGACACCCTCCACACGGAGAGAAGAGCCAGGGAGGCTGGGAACAGAAATCAGACTTTAATAAACACTCTTATGTTACTCAAGTGGAGAAATTAAAGTTGAAACAAAAACTAAATGTTAGAAGTGTCCATGTGAAAACGCCATGGCTTTTGAACTGACACAACGCTGGTGTGGGCATAAAGGAACTGACCGGTGCTCACTTGCCTTTCAGTGGAGTTTAAACTGGACAGCCTATCACCGACATATAGACTCGATGACTTTTGGCGGGGTGGGGAGTGTTAAAAGGAGGACTGGGGGAGGTTCCCCGGCCTTTGTTGTGGGAAAGAAAAACTGGCTCATTTTGGATTTTCCATTAAAGCCCTACTTTTCAATATAAAGCAGATGGACTCCTTACACAACTTCTAAAAAGCCTATTTTGGGGTACCTCAAAGATGGGAGCTCTGAAGAAAATAAAGACTGAATTCGCCAAATAAAATCCCTCTAGCATATTTAGAAGGAACAGAAACGTAGAAGAAACCTTTAAAATGCAAATTAAGAGGTCTTCTTGTATCAGCAGCCAAGCCTCTCCCAACTCTGGCTGGGGGACCATTTCTAACAATCCCTACCTGATCCCACCACTAGAGCTGGGAAAGTCCCCCCTCCTCTGCTCTCATTGCTCCTCCAAGCCTCAGAGACAATTTCAAAGCGTTGGACCTTGCCTGTCCTACTGTCATCAGAAAGTGGCCTGGGGACACACGTTCCGGCAGGGCCCAGGTACTCTGCAGCCGCTGATATAGTGTGCCCTTCTCATGAGGTAAAGCCTGGTTTTATTACCTGTTTGCTGTTCTACAAAGGGGGACAGAAGAGCAAAAGGGCCAGTGTATGCACTGCGCAAGCTGGCATGGGAACTGCTGGGTACACATGCTCCCTCATGGATCACAATCTCCTCTGAGAGATAGAACAAAAGAAGAGTAAAGGACACAGACTCTGAGGCTGGACCACCTGGGTTCAGACCCCCAGTGCTGCTCACTAGCTCTGGCAGAATCACTATAACCTTTAAGCTTCCGGTTTGTTGTCAAGTGCGGCTTATGGTGTCACGGAATAATGCTGTGTGTTACCCTGGCAAATCACCCCCATGTACTCCTGATTTGCCAAGGGCTCGCATGCCACCATAAACATCCAGTACTCCTTGTCCCCCACCCAATCTGACTCCCTCAACTGTCAGGCTGTGATGGGGGTGACAGGAGGTGATGAGCAAGTGCTGTGGGAGCCCTGGGGGAAGGGTTGGGGGTGCTTCTCAGGAAGTGAGTCCTCAGTGGCTACGCCAGGAGTGAGGCTTTCACAGTGGGGTAAAGGTGCTTGTATGTGCCCTAGCATGTGGCAGAGTAACTGCAAATGCAAGGGGGCAAGGAAAGAGGCATTACAGCCTTCAGAAGCGGAAGCACCCAGGCCCAGCCTCACTAGCTATTAGCTGTGTGACATGTGCAAGTGACCTCACAGCTTTGAGCCTCGGTCTCCCCATGTGACTAATGGGGATAATAATGTTGTGCTTGTCAAATGGAGTTGTTATGATTAAAAAATTACTGTGGGTAGAATGGCAAACACGGGCCTCCAGGGTTCAATAAAAGACTGGTGTTATCTGTCCGGCATATTCAGGTAAGAACAAGTAGCTGTGGTAAGTTGTGTGCATCCTTTATTACCAATAAAAATGGGGAGGGGAGTACAGAGCCAAGACATGTAATCCCCAGGAAAAGCTTTCGAAAGGAATAAGCAATAAGCTAAGCCTTTACCATAATTTTTTTCTCCCAAAAGCTTACAGGAAATAGGTGCTCAATATCTATTTTCCCAAGACAACATGGTGTTGCTTGAGATCGCAGGCATACTATCGCAGAATGGGATCTGCGCTTCCTAAATGCGCCCAAGAGGACCAAGGTGCCCTCCCATCCCCAGGGAAGCACAGCACAGGCCCTGTAGAAACAGGCGGAGACCAACAGAAGCCCTCTCATCCAAATGTCACAACTCTGAGTCTGGCAAACACTGTTAAAGTTTCATGAGTCAGTAAGCATTATCTTTTCTTCCCACGTTTTTATTAGGCCGTAAATCCAGTTCAATTTATATCCTTCTAGGATTACTGCGTCCTAATCAAGTCCAGAGTGTCACTTACCCCTAAGCTGTCTATACTACATGTCACCCAAGCCCATCTAGATAATGTTGTTGAAGCTACTTAGGTTGTTTTAAGAGCTAAAAATTAGATTTGCTCGACTATGAACTCACAGAGATGGTCATATTTCTCTAAACAACCCAACTCTTTTATTTTTTCCAGAAATCAAATGCATGGTTTTTCTTTCTTTGCAGTTTCCTTTTCCTTTACAAAATCAGAATACATTCTAAAGTTGAACTCAAGGGGTTGAGGTATAAATAGGTTACAATTCTGGTAGTCTCACCAAAACAAAGAAACCCTTTACAGGGGTGACTTCAGAATCTCTTTTTGCTTCTGCTCTTAAGGATAAAAAAAAAAAAAAAGTCTGCATTTCTTAAAAAGACTCAATAAAAATACTGTTTCAGACACACCATATAAGTGAATTTCCTATCTTTCCTAGCCTCTCTTAATCTGAGACTGACAGTCACTCATTAAATCTCTTTATAAACACTCAAAATTCCCTAGTATACACACAACACATTTTTAAACATCACACACACGCACACACACACACACACAGTACTGTTCAAGATCATGGACATACTAAAGCATTAATGTGATCTCTGCCTTCTAAATGCTTGTGCATGCAGCATGTGTGTGTGTACATACATTATATATTAACAATAAACACAGTTTACTGATATGTGGGATGTGATCCTATGTACTTTACATTTGTCCATTCACTCAGTCTCCATAGAGATAAAGAAACAGGAAACAGAGAAGCTCAGTGGTTAAGAACATACAGAGAGGACCCCAGTTCAGTTCCCTGAGCCCACACTGGGCAGCTCACAACTGTCTGCCTCTCCGGCTCCAGGGGATCTGACCTCTGGTCTCCTCACATACCTGTGTTCATATGCATTTGCCCCTCCCCCAAATATTCTTCAAAAGATAAAGAAAGATAAGGTCACATATCTGAGATGATCAAACCAGGACTCCACCTCAGCTCAGACTCTAAACTCCACCCCTTACCTGAAGTGAAAGGCTCAGAACCTGGTGACTTGGACACTCTGAGTAAGTTACCAATTTTCTCTGGGTTTCATTTTGTCTCGAGTGAAATTAGAGTATTGAATTATACAATCCTTAAGATTGTGTAACTGCCTGGGTCCCAGGACCTCCAAACTTGAACAGATTCCTTATGATTCCATGTTGGGCTTCTGCACTTGTCTGCAGAGCTGTGGATGCTAAGACCGCTACCTTTCTCTCTGGTCGGGTTCCCAAACTTCCCATGCTAAATCCAATGGCACTTTCCAGCAGTATCTTGACATCTTTGTGGCACCTGGCACCGGCTACTGCTAACCCCCCTGGCCTGTCCCATATTTGGGTTCTCCTCCACTGAGCACTCCTTTTTTTCTGTTACTGGGCTCGTTACCTCGGCCACATCTCTTCCTTCTCTTGCCATATTCTCCCCCCCAGGGACATATGCATGGCTTCAAGTATTTTGCAATTTGCTACTAGCAAATATGCATTTGGATCTTAGTCTTATTCCCTAGTCCCAGACCCGCCCACCCAGTCACCAGCAGCAAAGTCCAAGGTGGCCACAGTGGAGCCATCCTTCTGCTTCACTGGTCTCTGCATCTCCCCACCTCATTTCACACAATCGTTCTCACTCTGTCTCTGCTAAACCATTTGCTGTTCTCCAATTCTGTGTGTGTGTGTGTGTGTGTGTATACACACATCCCAGAACAGCTCTTTATCCACCTCAGGCCAAAACAAAGCCTTACACTATGACCGAGGTATGCTCACAAAATGCAAATGAGGCTTGTGCCCCATCTCTACCTGAAACTCATCTATGGCACTCACAATGAGTATTTTTAAAAACGTTTTCAATTTCTCCTTCAACTGTCTTATCCCTCTGTCCACTTCTCCACTGTCCCGGTCTAGTTTTGAACTAGTTGCAGCATCCCAAACAGTCTGTGTATATTTTTTTTTTCTGGTACAGTGGACTTCCCACAAACCTCAGCTAGCCAATTCTCACTCCCTTACATCTCCTCCTGCACCTAGTGGTGTAAGGTAAGGATACTACACCTGCACTAGTTGAGCCTGCTCCTGACTCTTCTCTTAGAATTATGGTTTTAGATTAGTCACTCAAGAAGTATTGAAACTTGTAATTTTCCTTCTATAAAATGGTGATTATCAGAGACATTGGTTCATATCATTATTGCTCACCTTAGAGCTTAAGTGGAGCATGACAGAGTGAATGCTCAATAAATGTTAACTACTGTTTATTATTATCATCTCCTCTAGTAGACTCTGGGCTTCAGAGAAACAAGGACTGGAAGTATTCATTGCCATCGCCCTATCTCCTTGCTTCCTTGCACAAAACAGCACAGTGGGCTAATGTTTGCAGAATAGATAAATGTAAGGAAATGATCATTACAAAAATAAAAGTACATTTTCAACTGTGATGTATGATATGGACAATACTCCTACAATAATATGGAGGTCTCTGTAGATGAGGAACCATTTGAAATGCTAGCAGTTTTCCTAATCCAGGCCTAGAAGCATATTTACCTTCCATACAATACACTGGGCAAAAGACATAGCTAGGAAGCTAGAGATGAAGTCTCTCTTGTCCTATGTGCTGAAGGAAGAGAGAAGTTCAGTTCCCAACTAAAACAGCAAACACCATGAAAGGAAGTTGTGTCAATGAATACATAGTAGTATCAGTTCAGTCCTTAGTAAGCAAACAGATATAAGACTCTCACTCCCTCATCCACACTGTCCAGTTCCCATGGAACCCTCCTCCTTACTGGTAACCCTAACCCTAACCCTAACCCTGAGGTGTCAATTTCTTAGTTTCTTAAAGAAACTAAGTAAAATGTACTGTGATCTGCACAGATCCTCCCTAGCCTCTTTGGAGTCTACAGAATTGCCAGATTAAAAACTAGGCCAAGATATATGCTTCTGGGATAAAAGGACCACAGCCAAGTCCACAGAGCCAGCATCAAATGATGATATGGCAACAGAGTAAGTAGCCCCCTGAAATGACAAAAAGCCAGGTTTTTAAAAACACACTGAAGCTGAACTTATAACATCAAAGCAGCAAAACAGTGATGGCTTTCGTTAAGTGTTTTGCACAATACACTTCTTTTCCCTTTCTCTGGGCACATGGCTGACCTAGACTTCTCAGATTCTCCTGCAGTTAAACATGGCCATACAGCCAGCCCTCCAAGCAAAGTGGTGTGTGCTTTGTCCAGACCAAAGCATTTTAAATGTAGATGCACTGTCCCCAAGTCTCTTTATCCCACCAATCCGTCAGCCGAAACAGGTTACAATGGAACGCTATGACACGATCAAAGAGTGGGAGCCAGAATCACTCACTGTGCAGAAGAAAGCCACCTACTGAACAGAAACTCCTATTTGGGACTATCACATGGGCAAAAATAATCATCTTTTGTTTTTGTGCCATTACATGTTTTCAGGCCTATTTTAGCTGCTAACATGAGTCTATTTAAAACAGATCTTGGGTGCATATCATTGACCTAATTCACATTTGCTGCTCACTAAATGAAACCAGCAAGTAATACCAACGAAAGTAAAACTCGAGAGAAAACGAGACAAGCCAGATTGGGTTCTCCGCTCAATGCACTACCCAATTAATTAATGGCAAAAACTGACAGAAGACAAACATAACATCTGATGATGACATTGGAAGACACCGTTGGAGACATGGTGGCTTGTCTGGAGCTGAGGAGGTGGAGAAGGCTTCAGAGAAGAAATGACATTTGTGATGGGCCCGGAGGGTAAAGGCTTCAAGAACATCAGATGGGACTGGAGACTCCAGACCCCGGGAAAGTAGAGGACATTTGTTCATGTTCAACCTTATCATTAATAAGTGCCTCTAACTTGGTCAGGACAGTGTAAGTTTATTGTGTACTGACTTTCCTTTCTGGGTCTGGTATCCAACAAAGCAGCCTTTGTTTCCAGAGAATATTCAGTATTAACCCTTCTGCTTATATGTGTGTCTGGTACATAAAACATGTATATATATATGTATGTATGTATATATATATATGTATATATATATGTATGTATGTATGTATATATATATATATATATATACATTAAAAAGTTCCAAGAGAAATGTCAGAGTTTAATGCATCACAACTCTTTTCAGGAAAAAAAACAACCAGCTAAAGAATAAACTTAGGACAATTTTGTTACTTTCAACAGCTGATGCCTCACAATCAGCAGCTCCAGCCTAAGTTGTAACATACCAGGCCTGACATTTACACTGGCATCTCTACCTCAAGAGGAACACCATGGGTCCAGATTTCAGACATCCTCATCCCCTGCTCACCTTTAACTACCCCCAAAGCTTGAGAGTGGAAACCACTTCCTGAGTCTCTTCAGCTGATGAATGCACAGTACTCATGGAGCAGAGACAGGGAGAGAGAGCACAAAGGATGGAAACTATTGTAGCTGCTTTGGGGGTGACAGGAAGGATGTGGGCATCCAAAAGTCAACCCTGAAGGAGACAGGGTTGCCAGCCCTGTGTTCTTCTGTCCACAGCCCCAGTTACTTAAATAGAAGGGTAAAGCCACACTGCTGGGCAGACCAGAGCACATTTCAAAAGACTTCATTCACCAAAGGGGCCTTGGACTTTAGAGAGTCCAGTCAGGGTGCCTGACTCTTGTTAAACAGTTGGATTCTGACTCAGAAACAGAATTCTTCTTCTGATGCCCTATCAATTTATCCTGTCTTAGTTATCAGTACCTATCCCCCAACAAGAAAATGGAAAAAAGGAGGGAGAAGATTTCCTTGAAAGTATAGCAACTCCTAAAACAGCTGAAATAATTTCCTCCCTTAAATAGAAGACATTGCAGTTGCCACTCAACGTTACCAGTCTGTGAATACAACAGAATGCCTGCACCTGCCACCCGGGATCTGGGAGCTTTCATTTTTTGGTAAATGTGGCAGAAGGGACTAAGATCAACAGCTTCATCAGAAAGAAGGGGGAGCCCCAGGGATGAGACACAAGAGGCATGGTGCCCTGGGTATTTTATGTGTCTCTTCTCTATGAACTGAAAGGGTTCTTTGTGTCACACACACACACACACACACACACACACACACACACACACAGAGCCAGTCTGATTTATTGGAGGAAGGAGGGGCAAAATGGGTGATTTTATTACCCCTCCTCCCAGTGAGTCCCAGCAAATGCCTCCTGGGCCCAAGCTCGGTGGCCTCTTTCTAGCCTAGTCCCTTCTGCCTGTGGCCGCAGAGATAAGAGAGCCTGGAGGAGACCAAACAAAACCATACACCGAGCTAGGGAAGTAGGGAGGAAATCCAGCGAGTGGAGAAGGGAGGAGAAATGAGCTTGAGAGAGCATAAGGGGTGGGGGGGACAGAGGAAGAGGAGGCAAGGCCAGGCACAGGGGAAAGGGGAAAGGGGAAGGGTGGGTGGGTGGTAGCACAGGAAGGGTGAAGGGGAGGGTGGGGGAAGTGCAAGGGAGGTTCCAGAAATAGACAGGAGGATGCGCTGGGGAAGGCAAAGGCCGCCGAGGGAGGAGGCCGAGAGGTGGAGGAGTGGGGCAGGGGTTGGGTGGGGAGGAAAGCAGCACGGGGCATCAATTATTAAGTGATTACATCATCCCTGACATTAAAACAACACACACAGCCCGGGTCCCCGCGGGGAGCCGCGAAAGGAGGGCGGGGGCGGAGCTGGGCCAACCTCGCCCCCAAGCCAATCCAATTTTTCACCCGGCGCCCGGCGGCGGCCAAGGCAACGTACCCCGGTGGCCGCACAGCCTCGGGGCGGCACCCCGCATCAGTGTCCAGCGTCGCGGGGCGCCCCGGAGGCTGCGCGCTGGGACCGCAGCGGGAGCAGCCTGTGCGGGGGCGCTGGGCCGAGCGGCTCCGCAGCATCCCGAGGCTCCGCGCATCCCCCTTCCCGGTCGCTTACCTGCGTGGCTTGGCGCTCGGCTCCGGAGCACATTCACATGGTCCTCTCCCCGCCCTCCTCCAGCGCGGCCCAGACGGCTCCGCGGCGGGGCCCGGGAGCTCGTTGGCCTCGAGAAGCGCCGAGGGGGCGGCGCCGGTGTCCCCGGCCCCGCAGCCGGGTCCCTCCCTGGCGCGGGCGGCGGCTTTGTGTGCGCCCGGGGAGTCTTCGAGCGTTCCGGCTGGAGGCGGCCTCGCGGCGCTCCTGACCGGCGGGCGGGTCTCGGAGGCCCGGCGCACGGCGACCTCTCCTGCTGCTCTCCGCGGAGCCCCCTCCCCGCCGGCTGCGCTCCTAACAGATGGCGCAACTGCACCGACGCGCCGCCGCCGCCGCCGCCGCCGCCGCGGCTTCTCGCAGCTACTCTCGCTGATGCTCGGGTTGCTCCGGATCCCGAGGGGTGCGAGAGGGGGCGGGACACGCCCTGAGACTGTCAGGTCTCCCTGCCCTATCAAAGGGCCCGCTGGGAGCTGAGGGCCGCAGCCATTGGTGCGCGCGTCGGAGGCGGGACCGTCATGGGTGGGGCCGCCGAGTGGGTTGAGCGTTACAGTGGTGGCGGGCATCCTGGCGTGCCGGCCGCGCAGGGCGCAGGGTGTGCGAGAGGATGCGAGGTTGGAGGAGGAGGAGGTGTGTGTCTGAGGCTCCTGTGGAGCTGGGAGTTGGTGCGGTGGACCGGAGAGAGTGGAGGGAACGAGCTGCTTTCTGCTTTGCTAGTGGAGACTGGCACCTGCCACTTCAGCCTCACAGCCATAGGAACCAATTTCTCCAGAGAATAGCTTCGCCTTTGAGAGTGGGAGGGTTAGATGGAAAGGTGTTAAGAATGGCGATGGAAAATTGGGAGAAGCGAGGATCAAAGCAGAGAAGTACCATTGCAGAAACTGGGAATGCTAGAACCCGCAAACAGGCAACGAATAACAAGAAAGAAAAAAAAACCCATAATTTATTAGCTTCATTCTTGGGCACTCATGTATGGTCCCCCCCCATCCCCACCCCCCAAGAAAGGTCAAGAGGAAGTATTACTGAAATGCAAGGGGCCTGCAACCAAGAAACCCAAAACCACACAGTACAGATTGTTTGCACTCTTTCTCCAGCTGTTTAGCAGTATCCGTAGCTTGTCTGTCTTCTTGGGGCATTCCAACTTTTCTCTTGGTTTTCTCGTTTTCACTCGTTGCTGAGCTGAGCTTCTTGCTCAGATTTTCCTTAATGAAATAATAGCCGGGTTGGTATGCAGTCGGTCTTTATTTCCGATCCAGCTTTTCTATGGCAGGATGTAACTTCATAAAAAGAAACACTTCGCCTTCCTGATTTTCTTTATAGGTAATTCCTGTTTACTGAAAGGTCTGTTTTAAGACATGCTCAGAATCATTTTCCTTAATGATTTTGGCAAGAAACTCGCCCCTCCCCCTCAGCAAAATCTAATCTTCTAAGTAGTAAGTTTAAGGGAAGCAGTCTTGGCCTCAGGGCTCAAGATCTGTGTTATCTTTCCTACCCACTACTCTTTTCCTCTGTGGTTTAAAAATACCAGTCACTCTTGCTGACTTTTTTGGGTATGCAGTGCTTATTCCGTAAATGATTCTCACATGATGGACATGTGAGAACATGTGAGAACTGCGGACAAGAGAAGGTGACACTTGGGAATTCCATGTCCAATCTCTTCCCGAAACCTGGAGCAGATGGTAAGTCACCTCGTTGTTTATAGTTTCTTTGAGAGGAGTTGCTCTTTTGGCATCCACAGCATAATAGCTGCTCCATAGGGCTGGAGAGATGGCTCATCAGTTAAGAGTACTGGCAGTTCTTTCCAAAAGACCTGGGTTCAAATCCTAGCACACACAACACACACAAAGACAGTTCACAGCTATCTGTAATTGCTGGCACACGCCTTTAATCTTAGCACTCAGGAGGCAGAGGAAGACTGATCTCTGTGAGTTCAAGACTAGCCTGGTCTACAAAGTGAGTCCAGGATAGCCAGTGATTTACAGAGAAACCCTGTCTTGAAAAACAAACAAACAAAAAAAGCTTCTCCATGTAATTAGTGAACAAATGAAAGGCAAAATGGTTAAATGACAAATTAACCAATTTTCAGGAAGACTCCATTCTGTGTTTTTAGTTTATCACTTCCCTTGCAAACAAACAACAACAACAACAAAAAACTCTTCCTAAATATAGCTTCCTCGTGAGGATTTGCCGATGTTGTGAACAAGTGAATAAGCCTTGCAAAGATGTCAGCACTATTTCCCATTTTGATCTGCTCCCAAAGGTCTTCACAGTGAATTTGACCTAAAGAATGTCCTGGCCTGTCCAAGGCAACACATACTTTCCTCTATAACTTGCAATTTTGTTTTCTTACTTTCTTGCAGGGAGTATATATTACACAAATTAGAATGGAGACAATATTCCAGAATTTCTCTTAGATCTTGTTGTTACATGGTTGGCTTTTGTTTGTTCTTTTTCTTTCACCTTTAAGGCCCCTGTTTCTATTCTGGTGTTCTTTTTTTGTTTTGTCTAATCTGTGTTTCCTGTTTTGCTTTCAGTGTATATTTAGTGTTATTAGCTACAGTGTTTCCCATCTTACTACATTTTAGTTTTCTTACCAATGAATGAAAAAATAAAAATGGTTACTCCACCAAAAAAACTATGTGCAAAGGAATGGCTAGAGGTGACGGCTCAGTGAACAAAGGACTTGCTGCTGCAAGCTTGAGAGCCTGATTGTGGGTCCCACAAACACATTTAAAAGGCTGGGACAGTGGTAAGTGTCTGTAGCTCCAGATTCAGAGAGAAATCCTGTCTAAAAATATGTTAGAGAAACAATTTAGAAATCCTGACATTGACCTCTGGCTTCCACAGGCATTGCATGCATGTGCAAATGCACCCACAAGCACATATGAACACCTGTAAACATGTATACATACATCCCCAACACAAACACACACAACTATGTACGAAGGAAATACATTCCAAAGTGGCCATGCCTCAGCATATGCCCAAGGGACATGACGTCATACTACACAGCTACTTGTTCCGCCATGTTCATTGCCATTCTATTCACAATGGCTAGGAAATGGTGACATCCTAAGTGTTCTTCGCTGAAGACTGGATAATGAAAATGTGATGTGTCCCCAGAGGAATATTCAGTTGTGAAGAAAAAATGAAAACATGAACTTTTCAGGCAAATGGGTAGACCTATAAAAGATCATATTGAGTGATGTAACTCAGACCCTGAAAAACAAGCATCTGTGTTCTGTCTTATCTGTGGTTCCCAGTTCCAAGTCTTCAGATTTGAGCACATAATCTGAAGTAATGGCAAAAATCAGAAAAATAAAAGGAAACCACGGCAGGAGTGAGGAGCAATATAGAAGGGAATGGCAAGTTACAGGCAATTTGAAGGGGGAAATGGAGAAATTGACGGGTTAATTAAAGGGGAGAAAGATAGTACAGAAGAAAAAGGTAGGTAGGTAAAATAATAGTCAGGATGTCCAAAAGAGTCATAGAGTCATATTATAATCTAGCTACACAAAATTAAATACAAAACATGTCTGTGTATACATATACATTATTTAATTTAAATGAAATCTTTCCATTGGGCTGTCATTTGCACCCACTCCCTACCTCTGCAAGAGACATAGACCATCTAACAAAACCCCAACACAAAGCATGAGAAGTTGAGTCAAGGTGGTCCAAGAGATTTCCAAAACATTGTAGGATATAAGGTATTGCTATCACCCTTGGTTACCTCCAACAGGTGGAAGGTAAATCCCTATTTTTGAAGATACCATAAATTTCAGGTTTAGGACCAAAAGGACCTGGACTGGGTCTAATTTGAAAGCCTCTTCTATAATAGGTAGCTTTTGTGATACCAGAAAGTGCCATGCAAACTTCCAAGGGAGGGAGCAGCCAGTAGTCCTACCCACCTATGATGCCATTGAACCACAGCAATAACCAGCATAACATGATAACCCCCAGGGTGCAATAATGGCATGCATACCTTGATGATAACCAACAGCTCTCTAATTGAACTTAAGGCCTGCTCATCAAGAGGGAAACCGTGCCTGGTAATGGAAACCTAGTCAGCTACCTGGGGCTAATGAAGTTGGGGATCTTAGATGAGAACCTATACCACTTCACTAAACCAGCATAATTCCTAACTACATCCTAAATATCCCACAGAGAAGTGTTCTCATCCCCTCACCAAGGAAACTTTTCTTTGCACTAGATGGAGACCATTGCAGAAAACCACAGCCAATCAGAATGCAGAGGACAAAAGAACATGTTGTGCCCAGCTCCAGGGAAGACATCTGCAACACAGTTCCTGCACCGAAGGCTCAGGGATCATGGCCGAAGAGGAGGTGGTGGAAAGATTATAAGAGCCAGAGGATCAGGAAGTTCGTGGTGAGATATTGTCTCCCAGAAATGTCATAAAAGTTACATTCATGAAGTCTCATCAACATGGATGCCTAAACAGGACCTGAGCAGTGAGTGACAACACTCTGGACATGCTAACATGGAAGGAGGAAAGGTCAAGGGGCTTCAATTCTAGATGAAGAACTATGAACAACTGGGGAATCAGAAATCAGAAGTAGTCTTGTCCATGTAAGGACCCCCCCACACACACACATTGGTTATACTGTACCAAGTGATCAACTCTGAGATCATATACACACAGATAATGTTACATGGACTAAAAGTGTTGGGTTTATGATATATATCATATAAGCAATTGAAAAAAGAGGTTGTGAATTTGGGAGAGCACAAGGAGGCATACAAGTAAACAAGGAAGCAAGGAATGGGAAAGGTTGTAATGAGGAAAGGCAAGGGGTGAAATGATGTAATAATAACAAACTTAAAAATATAAAAGAAAAGACAATTATATTGGTAACTTTTTATAGGAAAAATATGCAAGTATATATACAAAATGTAGCTGTGAGGTTCTCCAAGTTAAGAGACTAAAGTCAACTTGCTACTCCTCAGAAGATACTCATTAGCAACGCTGTGAGACAAGTGCAACACTGTGAATATATCAGTCAGGAAATAATCTGTTGCTGTAACACCTCTTCATCTAGCAGAGACATTAGAATGTGTCCACCACGATCCAGACCCTATTAGGTCACACATTTGTGTAGTACTATTTTTCTTACAAGATCATGTCTCAGCCTAATGTAGCAATCACATCTGTGTAAGGCAGAGATCTTTCTGCCCCTAGAGGCATTGCAGATCTGACTGCTATGTCACATGTGCATCAGTAGGTGGCAGAGAGGAGAGAAGCTATATCTACATTCAGTGTTCTGACCTATGAACATCTGAATGAATAGTAGCCTAACATTCTTGAGGGTGGGGGGGGAAAGCACCTGGATCCCAACACCACTTTGGCTCCATGGGATAGCCTGTGATGTCTACCACACCAGTACCAGGCAAGCACAAGATGGGCTCCCAGGACAGGAAACAAGCCAGAAACTAGAAGAACTCTGCCTGGCCCTGGACTTTATTAGGAGATTGGTTCATGGAATTGAAGGGTATACTTGAGAACTAGGCTCAGAAAAGAACAAACACCCAGAGACATACCTGAGAACTGGTCAGGACATCTTTCAAGGGACCCCCCCATACAGCCAGACTTCAACCACTATAGGAGAACAGGGCCTGGATATGTATCGTAAGCTCTCTCTTCATCTTTGTCTCTTATTGAAGATTCCAGTCCTTAGATGGTAACTACGCAACTGTCTGATGGGGCACTGGCTGTAGCTGAGACAGGAAGGAACTGAATGTTCTATTCCTTCAGCATATAGGAAGCATGATGAGGCCTGCCCCCACCGAACTCAGATAGTCATACTGTCCCAAGAAAAGAGTTGAGATGTTAAGCCAGAATTTTTAAACTGAAATCCAGTTGCTCACCTAAGCCTGTGTTCCAGGGCTGTTCTTACTTATTGAACAGGAACTTCTTCCTTTCCACTCATGATTTGTCCTCAGCAAAAAGATCATGGGCCAGAGCTCATCTTAGCTTCCTTAAACAGTGCCTGCCTGAACATAATAAGAATGAGCTTTCAAGCTTTTATTTCATGTGTATTTCTCAAGGGAGGGTTAATTGTCTCTGAGAGTTAATTATCTAGGATTTACAGCTAGTCTTTTGGCATGAGGGCTCCTGAGAAATGGGAAAATTGATGGAATATTGCCTTTTCTCCTGCCTTAAGATTCAGGTGAAGGTTTCTAGTCAGTCTTAGCCTTGTTTTATTTAACATACTTCATGTAGGAGACACTCTAGTGGTGGTTCTTGGCCCACAATGACCCCCCTCTTCTTTGGGAATAGCTTCCAGTGTCCCAGTGTGGTCCCCTGGGTGGTTATATCTATATAAAGTGACCTTCTGTCCCACCTGAGCCTACCTATAACCAAATCATCAAGACTAGACACTTATCCCACTATGAGCCAAGTATTATTTTCTGAGAAATCAAAAATTAGACCAGAGTTATGCAGATGTGACTATGTTAGTCGGGAAATGCCAGTTGCTGTAACAAACAACCCTCATATCTCTGTGAGTTTCCATAAAAGAAATTTGCTTCTCACTCAAGCCACAGGGCGGCTGTTCACAATGTGGGTTCAGAATTTAAAGCTGGATTTCTTTGAAATCATTCTCTTCAAACAGCTGGGAAGTAAGGGGAAGAAGGAAATTAAATGGCAGGTTTTAGGGTCAGTCCTGAAAGTGACACACACACCATTTCTGTTCCTTGCCTGTTCGTCGTGTGACTGCACCTCCAGGCAAGTGAGCCAGAAATATAGTATAGTATTTCCCCAGGCAGAACAGGAAATAACTTCAGTAAGTATCTTGACTATATTTGGAGCTGGTATAAGTAAGCAGTGCTCAAGGACAATAGGTAGACCCTCATTTTTCAAATACCATTTTACATTTCACGTAGGTATTTACAATAAATTCATAAGATGGCTCTAAACATTAGAAGTACGACCAACTACCACCTGCTAAATTTCATTCGAATATTGCTTTGCTTAATTGGCCAGCATTTTGTCTTGTTTATCGTATAATCTAGCAGTCCTTATCAAGCCAGATACTAAGAAGGCAAGGAATATTTTTGCCAAGGTATGTGTCAGATGGCACCAATCTTGAATGTGCAACCATCTGTTGATAGTATGTGGAGGGTAAAACTTATTTCTTGATGTATATGTTCCTTTTTTCTGTTGCTGTGATAAAATACCCCAATAAAAGCAATTTAAGGGAGTTAATTTTGCCCCTCAGTTTGAGGTTGCATTCCACTGTGGCAGGAGAGGCAGCTGATCCCATTGCATCTGCAGTCAGGAAGCAGAAAATGTGCTCAGCTGGATTGTTCCTTTTTGTGAGGACCCCAGCCTAGAGAATGATACCACCCACTTTTCGGGTAGATCCTCCTGCCTTACTTAGTCTAGTCAAGATTAATCTCTCACAGGCAAGGCCAGAAGCTTGTCTCCCGGTTGACTCTAAATTCCATCAAGTTGACAGTAAGCATTAACCATCACGCTTGAAAAAATCCTGTACGTAATTTTTATCCTTCAGAAACGTTAGTCTTATTCTTTCGGTGTGCCTTACAGCCTGTTATCTCCAGGTTAGTAAAAGCAGGGTCTGAATCAGCTATACTTAACAAGAGATGAGAGAGAAATGAACAATTTCACCAAATCAAAAGGCATTTAAGGCACAATCCATTGTAAGGATCCCAATTTACTCAACTAATCACCTGTTAGTCTACATGTTAATCATTTACAGACTTTGAAATGTGATTATGAAAATGCCTAAATTGCTGTCTTTTTTCATATAATTTAAAATTTTTATTACATTTATTTATTTGTGTGTGTGTGTGTGTGTGTGTGTGTGTGTGTGTGTGTGTGTGTGTACACAGGGTCATACATACGTCCCAGCATGGACATGAGCAACCTGTAGGAGTCACTTCTCTACCTCCACCATTTGGGCCCCAGAGATTGGACTTGGAGTGTCAGACTTGACAGCAAACACTTGCTGAACCATATCACTGTCCCTTATGTATGGTTTGCACATATGCACAAATCTATCTGGCCACCTTGAGCATGAGAAGATGAGTGTTGATTAGACACTGAGGTATCTTAGCCCAAGATGACTTTATATAGTCAGATCTTATGAACTATATCTATGTGAAAATACACCCAAGTTTATGTGCATATAGCTGTGTGGGATTGTCAGAACTAATAATAATAGCAGAAAAGCTTGCCTGGAATTCAAGTTTGGCCACTGTGAGTCTTGAACCCCAGGTCCCTGTCATGCGTCCAGGTTTAAGCTTCCTGTGTTGCAAATCAGGCTCAGCTTCCCTTAGATCTTAAAGCTCCAGATTCTCTTAAGGAAGCAACCCTCTTCTCATGACCTATGGAACCAAAAGGCAATGAAAATACCAAATAGACTGATATCGTTCCAGAACTTTGGCAATTGAACACATTTTAAACCAGGAGAATCAACTCTTAAGATTAATTATTTTTAGAACACCTTTCAACTTAAGTAAAAGTAAAACTTATTTGTTCTTGCATTTTTCTCCCCCCCCCACCCCGCCCCAGGCAAGGTTTCTCTGTGTAGCCCTGGGCATCCTGGAATTTGCTCTGTAAAGCAGTCTTTAACCAAACTTTTAAATTATTATTTAACACTTATTTATTTATTACTAAATTCACTTATAACAAACACCAACAATTTCATAACAATTAATCCTATAAATTCCTACAACCCCTTTAACCTATCCACTAAACCTATTGATAATTATAGCAACTACTTTCATAACCTTTTAGAATGATACAGTCTCTGGGGCAGGTCCTCAGTCGTCAGGAACACAGTCTTTGTTGTAGATTCTTTAACGCACTTAGCAGTCCTTTTTCTGGATCTCTCAGATGCAGGTTCGTCAGGGTAAGTTAGTTATTGCAGTCTCACCTTAAATAAGGCTTCGTGCTTTCTTCTCTGTGGGACACCCCAGCCGTCTGCAGGCCAACTTACTTCTTTTGAATCAGGAACTCAGCTGCTCTGCCTCAGTCCTTAAAGCCAGGCACAGTTTCCTTTAGGCCACTGTTCGGACAGATCAAACCCCTCTAGGCAAAAGCTGAGCCACAGGGTTTAGTCCTTGGCCTTTTGGTGTCTTGCTCAGGCTTTCTTTGCTCACCAGCTTCTTTCTGCTTCAGGGAAATCTGGCCATCAAATGGCCAGCACTTTTTTCAGCAGGACTCTTGTAGCGCTCTAGCATCAGGGGCCTCTTCTCCTTCTGGGCTCCATGCACTGTCCTTAAATAGGAGGAACTCTGTTTCAACTTAATTTGGGCTCCACCCACTTAGCAGCTGAAAACAATGTCAGGCCAGATACTTTGTTTCTTCAAGTCCATTAAGTCTTTCCTGTTTTCCTGACTTCAACCTTGTTTTTCAGTCTATTAAGTCTCCTGTTTGTTTCCTGTTTTTAGTCCACATGCTGATAATGCTCTTCATGCCCCGAATTAAGAGACAATATCAGAAACCCCTATATATTTTCTAAATCTAATTTATCTAACCCCCTACACAGTCTAGCCTCAAACTCAGAGATCTGCCTGCCTCTGCCTCTCAAGTGCTGGGATCAAAGGTGTGTGCCACTATGACCTGCTCAGCCTTCTTGCACTTTTGTTAATTGTTTGGGATAAGGTCCATGTGCTGTCCTATACTAACTCTTTCTTCCTCCCTCTGTAAAAAGAGAAGCAGAAGTGTTCTATTTATATTCGAATCTGAAGCTACACAAAGGTGTTCCTTTCAGCACTAATGCTTAATATTGTTCTGAAAAATTCTTGTAAATACAATAAGAAGGCACTGAATATATGAAAATGAGGAGACAAAATTCTTACTATTTCCTGTTAATGTAATTGTCTACCTGGAAAGACCAAAAGCGTCAATTCTAATATTATTAAAAGTAATTCAGTATGGGAGCTGGCTTCTAAAGATACTGAAGTGCAGTTCTAAAAGCAATGAGTGAAATAAAAATCACATGGAGTCAGAATATCCTTGAAAATTATTTTTAAAACATTTTATTTTCTATGTTTGAGTGTTTTGCTTGCATGTGTGTCTGTGCACCACGTGCATGCCTGCCACCTGCCCAGGTCAGAAGAGGCCATCAGATAACCTAGGACTGGAGTTACAGATGGTACTAAGCTGCCTTGTAGGTGCCGGGAATTGAACCTCTGTCCTCCACAGGAGCAATGGTCCTCTCAACTGCTAAGCCTTCTCTACAGCCTAATTATTTTTTAAGACAATACAAATACCTCATTAAAAACTTACAGGTTGTGGTCAGGGCTAGGACCTGGCAGCTAGCTCAGTGCAACTCACAAGCCTCTCTGACTCCAGCAGCTAGAGCACAGCACCCTCTCACACAGGGCCTTTCATGTTATGGGTGATGAAGTAGCTAGTCACCTATAAATCCCATGAGCACCTGCATGCCCTGTTCCTTTGAACCAGTCCTGCCCAGCACTCTGGTTACTTTGGCAGTTTGATGGGCTTACATATGACTCATGTCCATGATGATGGTGATCAGGCAGGAGCACCTTGGAAAATATAAATATTGCCTTGAAGTGCAGTATACATATATGAGGGGTGTGCACAAATCTAGATGCTGTATCTGTATTTGTATGTACACACACACACACACACACACACGTATAGTAATCTTTAGCCTCGAAGAGAATATATGTCAGAGAGTTTCACAATTGTAATTATTGCATGTCAAAAGCTTGTGTTTGGATATGTTCATATGTGGACATATATCTACCTATAGTTGTAAAAGACATCAATAGATTTCTTATGTATGTATTTAGAAACCACAGCTCTTAGGGTAGTATTTATAATACCATACCCACTAGGCACAAGAAGGAGTCATGTCTTGGTTTAGGTTTCCTTAGATGCTGACACTGAGACAAAGATAAGAGTTAGGGATGCTTGTGGTAAAGTGGTTCCACGTACCCCAGTCTAAGAGTGAGGCTGGGAAATGGGGATGGGAAAGAAGGGAGTGGAGGCTGCAGTAAGCTGTCTTCTGAGGGTTAAATACAGAGCCACCTCACCGGGAGCCCTGAGTAGACCTCAGAGCCATTCCAGCAGAAGGAGGATGAGGATGAAGCCAGATGTTTACTCGCTATCTCAGCCAGGGTTCTCTATGAAAGCCAGTGCAATGCACATGTGCACAGCACACGGTTTAGTAGAAGAAGTTGCTTATACAGTATGGAACTGAGGAACTGTATTATCTACTCTCCACACACTTGAGACTCTGGTGCTGTCCAGAGGACTAAGGACAAGAGTCCCAGAGGAGAGCCAAGGACTGATGACCCAAAATAACAAGTTAAGAAGAACAGGGTAACACCTCTTTCTGTCTCCCTGTTTGTTCTGCTCAGGGACCGAAATGAGTAGATGGTGCCCAGCCATACAAGGACAGAAAAATGCTTTATTCACTCCACTGATTCAGGTGATGGTCTTACCTGGAAACAACCCCACAGGCACACTTAGAAATAATGCATAAGCTGGGCACATGGTGGCCCAGGAAAATGGATACACAAAATTTATTATCTCACTCAACACCACTGCCACCAAGGGCATCAAACTTGCCCTGCCAACAAGCTGAGTGTGTTCCTATGGTTAGGTACAATCCACCACAATGGAGTGTACACATGGGACACACAATAAACTGTCCCTAGCCTGCAGGTGTAAGTGCCAAAGCATTTGGTGAATCACTGTCTCCTGTGTTCACCTGAAAGGAAATAGGCTGCATTTGTAAAAACCACATTTTTTTCCTGAGAATCATAAATTTAAAAAGAATTAAATGGAAAGATGGACCATGCTCCTGAGAGAGAAGACTTAACAATGTTAAGATTTCAATTTCCCCAAATTAAACTACATAAATCAAATGCAATTTCAATTCAAAAATCTAGTGGGGCCTTTTTTTTTTTTCTTTTAAGTGTATCTAGAAGAGAAAAACCATGAATGGGAAGAGGGAAGACCCTGCAAACTCTGGATACTCTGGATATCTGCCTTATCAGATCATGAACAGAATGGCTCTAAGTCAGGAATAAACATTCTTGGGCTGGAGAGATGGCTCAGCGGTTAACAGCACTGTCAGTTCTTCCAAAGGACCTGGGTTCAAATCCCAGCACCCACATGGCAGTTCACACCTGTCTGAAATGACCAGGCATGGTGATGCACGCCTTTAATCCCAGCATTTGGGAGGCAGAGGCAGTCAGATCTGTGTGAGTTCAAGGCCAGCCTGGTCAACAGAGTGAGTTCCAGGACAGCCAGGGCTACACAGAGAAACCTTTTCTCAAAAAAAAAAAAAAAAAAAAAAAAAAAAGAAAAAGAAAAGAAAAAGAAAGATAGAAAGAAAAGAAAAAAAAGGTAGCATTCTTCAAATTTCTAGAATACACCTAAATACAAGAATGTAATAAGTTTAACGTGGTATTTCAAATAAGCCATCAATGAGAAGAGTAGTAAATAAAAATTATTGGGATAAAATATCTTAACACATGTCATAGAACAAATCCAATGTGAATTTAAGATTGAAATGTAAATAAATGAAACATTAAAGTACAAAATAGGAGAAAGTGAACATGAATATTTATGAGCTCATTGGGGAAATCCAGTGTAAGCTTGGTCTCTCAGTTTACTTTGGAAGGATAGGCTCGAAAATATCAATGTGAAGACATCTGTGGACCAAACACATCACAAAGAAAGCAGAGAAAAAGACAAAAGTAGAAATATACTTAATATTTATATTTAAAATGTACTACATGCACACAGTCCTTTACAATCAAGGAAAATTAAAAATGCAGGAAAAGCTAAAAAGGTAACTATGTATTACTCAACAAATATTTCTTCCCAGCCTGTCATATGGGTCAACACTGTGCTAGGCACTGTGGATAAGCTGCTGAATAAAACGGCATTCTCTACACACCCAAATCTTTGAGTGTAACAGTGAGGTATAACGATAAGAAAGACACATGTATGTATATGGCTACACGTGACTGTAATTGCTATGAAGAGAGCAATTAGGTGGCCTACAGAATGTGAAGGCGTGCTTTGATAGAGGCCCCGAAAGCCTCTTCAAAGAGTTAAAAAGAAGCTTGGTAATTTAAGGCGGTAAGGAGAAAGTGGGAAGAACCCTCCAACAAGAGGAGATAGCACGCAAAACAGCCGTGGAAGAGCAAGCTAACGTGATGCAAAGAAGGCCAGTGTGGAGGGAGAGGGCCAGGCCGGCACATGAGGCTGAAGAAGTCATGAGTGAGAACATACAGACAGCCACGGTGAAAGCTAGCTTGGAGTTCAGTTTATGCATTATGGGAAAACAATGGAGGGTTCAGACAGGTGAATAACGTCAAGTTTTACATTAAAAGGTCTAAGGTCTGGGGAGACAGCTGAGTCAGCAAAGTGCTCAGTCATGCAGTACAAGCATGAAGGCCTCAGTTCAGAATCCCAGGGCCCACACAGGGACCTAGGTGTGCCCGCACATGCTGGTCATCCCAGTGCTGGGGAAGCATGGATAGACAGATCCCTGGAGAGCACTGGCCAGCCAGTCTAACCAAATGGATGAGCTCAAGAATAGGTAAGAGACTCTGTCTCAAGAAGCTAGGTCAAAAATGACATTAACCTCTGACCTGCACACATTACGTGCACACACACACAAACACATTGCACATCAACACACACACACACACACACATACAAGTCTGCTGCCTACACGAAAGAGCCAAGTGATACCACTGACTTGGGCTGAAGCTTATAGAGGAATAGAAGAGTCAAGATGTGTGTTGGAAATGTACACCATAAGATTTGATTATGAGCAGGAAGGCAGGGGGAGAAACCCATTGATCTTCGAGTTTCTAACTTAGGCGGCCTTGAAAACAGTGGTGATATTTTCTAATGGATCTCAGGGAGAATCGAGAAGGACCAAGGTCTATTTTGGTTGCTGTTAAATAGGAGAATTCCTGACATGGTCCAGAAAGAGATGTTACTGTCATTGAACATACGTGTTTCAAGGGGTTTAGAGGTGTGCATATGGTACCTATCCGGTGATTGAGTCATGGGTGGGTGAATGAGATCACCAAAGGAGAGGCTCCTGCCCTGGGACATGAGGTTGAGAAGAGGAGGAGCCTCAGAAGGTAGATAGTCAAAAAGGAAAGGAAGAAACATCATCTAGGACGGCAAGAGCATTTTAAAGAGGAAATGGTGACTGGTGATTCTAGGGGAAGTGGAGGTTATTAATGATTGGCTGGAGAGGCTGAGGTTAGGGACCGTAAAGATGTGGAGGTGGAATATAGTCACTCGAGTATCTGAGGGGGACTGTTCACAAGCCCTCTCAGAAACTTAAATCATGGTTACTCAAGGCAACCTCAGTTGTGTTTACAGGACAGCTGCTGAAGTGAACTGGTTAGTATGAGGCTGAAATGCGATAAGAGTTTATAATCTCTTTATAGTAGTCCATGAAAGAACACATATATACATACCCCTCTTTGAGCATAGCCAAAGATGGCCTGTCTGTGCACATCTCTCTGCAGATTTGAAATCTTAGAAGTATCTGTAATACCTATATACAATATGGATACTATATACTGTGCTGTATAATAAATGGTATACTATGCCACTTAAGGAGTGATCATTTTAAAGCTGCACATGTTTGAAAAGATTCAATTGAAAGAAATTTTTTATTTGTAGTTATTGAACCTATGGGCACAGAAAGCTGACGCATCTTCAAGAGCTTTGGTCCTGAAGACATCTGGTATAAGCACGTCTCAAAATGAAAACACAAATAAATGTTCACAAATAAACAAAAAAGCATTTCCTCCCAGCAGTAACATGAGCAACAAATTAAAAATAGAAATGACAATTTTTTTAACTTATCAAACTGGCAAAATACTGGCTATGCTCAAAGAGGGGTATATGTGTGCTCTTTCACGGACTACTATAAAGAGATTATAAACTCATATCACATTTCAGCCTCATACTAACCAGTTCAACTCAGCAATCGTCCTGCCAACGCAACTGAGCATGTAATCGTGTACAAAACGGGGCTAATTTTTTTGTCCCATTGACAGGTAAAAGAAGGACTGTTGGAAACAAAAATGTCCAAACAATAAGGGACTGATTGTGTTATGAAATTGCTCCTTTTAAACAAGAAGTCTAGGCAGAGGTGGTTGCTGGCGTTGGTTCATCTTCGTGGGATCATCAAGACACCCCTATGGCACTGTGGCTTTTCGTTTGAGGACTCCTCCCTCATGGCTGCGGCCAGGTTGCCACAGCGATGAGTTACATGACATTCTAATGCCAGAAATGGTAGTGGTAGTTGACCCAGGCTACCCAAGCAAAAGGAGACCTCTCCTTTCCACTCCTCCAGTATTATAGCATTTATCAAGATGGAAACTTCTTCAGTGGAAAGATTTCTCCCTTCTCCCTCTCCTCTGCCTTCTCCTTCTGTCATTCCCCTCCTTCTTCCTCTCCCCCATCCTTTCTCCTTTCTTACCTCTTTACTCCTCTCCCTCACTCTTCTTCCCTCCCCAGCTCCACAGAATGTTTCTTGCTATCAAAGGCTCTTGCTAGGTATCTGAACAGAATGGGGGAGGGCGCTGTTGGGGGAAGCTCCTAGTCCATGATTTCCTGTTTCTTCTGGGCTTCTGTTAATTCTGTTATCCTGCCAAATTTCTCATAATTTCTGACAGGAACCCCACAGCAAGGATGGCCTGGTCTCCATCCTGAACATATCTATTCCTTGATTAAGTTAAAAGAAAAACAAAACAAAAACTGAACAAACAGACAACAACCACAACAAAACCCTTATAGCTTCTTCATTCACAGAGTTCTAAAAATCCAAAAACTGCCGGTAAACCTGAATGGTGAACGGGTGCTTAGAGCTTTCAGCTAAGCCAACAACATTTCAGTATGTTAAAGTTTATTGAAACTTGTATTTTGATTACATTCATCAGAAATATGAAAGGCCCAAGCGCAACATTATTGTAGAAATGATACAAATGATCTCAGAAAGCATGAGGCCATGTTTGTTCCAACCAACCAAGTTCAAAGGGCAACTCCCAGGATTCCAGGTAGATCTTGTTAGCATGAAGTTATACAGGTTCCCAATTACTGGTGCAGGTTGGATATCCCTCTTCTTGTCTGCAGTGCCCAGTGTTTTCATCTTTCCCAACATTATTGTCTTGGAATTCTGCCTCCATTTCTGGTAAATCTTTTAAGAGTTGGGATCGCTACCGGTTCTCTTCTTTTGAAATCTATTAAGAAGGCTTCCTCTCTGCTCACCCATGGTGTGTGTTCTTTCATTCTTTGTGTTCCCATAGCTATTTCCACTGTGTCTTTCAAGTCACACAATGCAGCAATGAGAAGAGGGGAAACCGGCTGAATGTTTTTATTCAAGATTGGAAAATTGGGTCTGCGCCAGAAGGTATGAGCCTGGCCTCCCCCCCTTTCCTCATCTGTATGCTCTCAGATCCCTGAGGATGGGAAACACAGGGGCTGAAACAAAAACAAAAACAAAAGACTCAGGAGCGTTATCATGTGGGCAGAAGCAAGCACAGTTGCACTTTTTTGAGCTATCAGTCAGTAGGAGGTCAGAACTCTCTCAGATCCCTGAACATCTATTTGAGCCGAAGCAACAATGTATTTCAAGCAGTTTTGAAAAGAAATGTTCCTACCATTTTACCTGCAAACTAACCCGAACCAACCCGATTGGTTCTCATTTTCTTAACCCGCGGCATCTTCCTCCTTTGGTTTCACCTGGCTCATCTTCAGACCAGAGGATGGTGGGTGCCTATTCAGCAGGATATTCCTGAAGACAGGGGAACCCCAGGCTGCCTCTCCATCTCAGGAATAGCATCTCCCAACTGGAGAGAACAAACTTCTAGAGACGACATCAGGGAGATAGGGGTGCCCTGACAAGGGCTTTGGTTTTCAAAGCCACCAACCACCCTTCAGAGAATGGAAGTTCTTTCACTGTACTTCTAAACCTGCTTAGGATTTCATCCCTGCTCAACCAAGACCCAGTATACATTTGGCGAGCTGTTTCAATTAACTCAATGGGGCAGGCTAGTGTTTTAAGATTTAAAAACAGCTGGGCATGGTGGCACAGGCCTTTATTTCCAGCACTCAGGAGGCAAAGGCAGGCAGATCTCTAGGTCAGCCTGGCCTACAGAGCAAGTCCAGGACAGTCAGGGACATTACACAGACAAGCCTTGTCTTGAAAAACAAAACAAAGAAACAAAGATTTAAAAACAATACCAAAACTTAGGCAGCAGAGAGGAGAGCTGACCCTAGCCGTGCTAATCTAAGAAAAAGTGATGAGAGTTTTACTCACATACTTGGCAGAAAGCCTGGCAGTGTACCCAGTTAAATATCTCTAGAAGTGATCTTTGGACAATGATGACTTGGAAGGAGTTTATCTTTTGCTTGACACCCACTATTCTGTCAACTTTAATTTTTGTAAGATTCATGTATATTTAACTATATATGTGTTAAACACAGACACACACACACACACACACACACACGTGTGTGCGTGTGCGTGCACCTGAGTGCATGCCTTTGCAGAGGATGCCAGGCCTTGGTACCCCACTGTGGATGAGACACCCCAAGAACTCTCCCCTCACTGCTTGTGTCTTATGTATTAGGGACTCTTACTGGGTGCTCACTGAGTGAATTAAGTAACAAACGATGACCACGACCTCCCAATGAATTTTAGAATCATAAAGAGAGAATTCTAAAAGGAACCCTTTTCTTTCCCAAAGCAGATTTGGATTGTATTAAAAGGATTTGACACCAATTCTAAAGGACAAGGGTAAAAGAAAGAGGGGAACTGGTAAAGAAAATAAGATATCCCCCAGATCATAGGGGTAAAGGAGACTTCTAAAGGCAAATTTATTGAATATCTAATTTACAGAAGAAACCAAAACTAGTAAGTAGGTCCCACAAGCCCTGTTTTTTCTCTTTTTCACACTTTCTGAGAAGTGTATTTCCATATTTCTTATTTTGTGAGACTGGAGTGTGTTCATTCATTAGGAAGATTTAGCTGAGAAGGGATGGAAGCCATTCAAAGGCACTAACACAGCAACCATCACAGGAGATGCACATCGTCCTCACTGGTCTCCTGGGCACAGTTCACTAGCGTCCACCTATAGATGCCCAGCGTCCACCTATAGATGCCCAGCGTCCACCTACAGATGATGCCCACCATGCTTCCTGTCACTGTTCAACATCCCTGCCTGTATTTGATACAGTCGCCATGTAAACACTCCTCAAAGTGGGTAGGTGATAAACATTCTCAGGTAAAGTGTTGGTTGTCTTCTCCCTTTTCTTTGTAGTCCTTTGTTTGTAATCATCACCAATATCCAGAGAAAAAGAATGGGCGTGGAATTTGCAGACACACTGGAGACCAGCCAAAAACTACAACATAGGTTACAGGTCATATATTGAAGAAGAAACAAAAATAAATTGGCACACATAGCTTGGAACAATGACAGGAAAACGAGGATGTGGTGATTTCTAAGGAATTAAGAGGTATTGAAAAGAAAAGGTGGGTTTTTGGTTTTGGGGTTTTTTTTTTATTTTGTTTTGTTTTTGTATTGACCATGTTGCATGTGTTCAAAGAGATTAAAACAAGTGAAGGGTGAAATAGGAAAAAAAATGCAAAATACTAAAATGATGTTGGTAAACAGGCTCATCAAGAAAAGTAAGAAAGCCGGGCGTGGTGGCACACGCCTTTAATCCCAGCACTTGGGAGGCAGAGTCAGGTGGATCTATGTGAGTTCAAGGCCAGCCTGGTCTACAAAATGAGTCCAGGATAGTCAGGGTTACACAGAAAAACCCTGTCTCGAAAAACCAAAAAACAAAAAGAAAAGAAAAGTAAGAAATTAAGTTGCTACAAATATTAAATGCTGATGGTCAGGCAGGATTTTAAAAGTGTCCCATGTATGATTAGCTCTTTAACTCTCATGGCAACCCAGCGGGGAAGGACATTTTATTCTGAGTGTAAGTGGACAGCCAGAGCCCTGTTGGTTAGAACTATTCCTACGAAGACATGCACTTAATGTGTTTCCTGGAGATAGAATTCACATCTTAGACTATTTTCTCCCATAAAGACTATACTTTAGTGGCTTATATTATACTCAGAATTGCTTAGTTATCACCAAGATATAATTTTGGAACATTTTTGTCACTTCTTACTCCCCCCTTTCCCAAAGGAAAGCAGACAAAATGTCCATTAGTTGTCATTGTGCACGCTTTCTCCCCCTGGTCCCAGCAAGGGCTAGCTTGCTTTCCATCTTCATGAGCATGCCCACTCTGCTATTCCATACAAATGGCGCCATACAACATGTGGCCTTTTGTGTTTGGTTTCTTTCCATTTGTCATGTTTTCAGTACTATCGTATTAAAACTTATTCCTTCCGAATTAGAACATATTCCTTCTGAGAGGGCATTTAAATTTTTTTTTTCCAGAAGTGTCCCGATGGCTGCTCCTACAGAGGACTGGTCCATGAAGTTCTCGGTAAAACAATGTCACATTCATCCTATGGTTCAATACCCTCGGTTGCCCGTGTGCTCCCTGCCCTGTTAGAATCACTTTACTCAACAGAGACACCCAGAAGCCCTGTTCCAAGGAAACCTGTTTAACTCTCCTGTCCAGTATCCCTCCAGCTTCCACAGTGCTACAGCCTTCATTCACAGAACAAGGTTAACACATTCTGAGGGACCAGTTTGCCGTGAAACACATTTTTGAGAAATGCTACCTCAAATATTGAGCAAGAGAGCCTCTCAGGAGAGGGACAGAGTGGAAATCCTTCCAAATGCTTTCTTCCCTTAATCTGATCCAGCATCTTTGCATATGAAATGCACATTATAATAATAGCTCTAACATTATGGCCCCATTTCTATTCTGGGCTGGGGAAAATAGGTTAAAAAATTTCCCTTTGAATATGCCTCTTTTTGGTTAAAAAAAAAAAACAGTAAGCACTAGGCTTCTCTGGTAGTCTTGCCCTCTGTCTGGGCAGCAGAACACATCAGTCAGCAACTGGTGAGGGCTGGAATGACATTTCCTTTATGCTGTTTTTCACCCATCCTCATCTCGGTGACTTTCCTAGAACTTAGCGAAGGGTTTGGCACCTAAGTTAGGCACCCAAACTGCTGATGAAGAAATGGGTGTGGATGATAGATTTGTGACTGTCTAATTTTGCACAGATAAAATTGAGGACCCCTCCCCCACATTTTATATGAACCCCCCCCCACAAACCCTGGAAGCACTAAGTGACCAGCTTCAGGGAGCAGTGAGGTATCTCGGCCAGGTTCAGCTTGTACCCTTCTTCTTTATAATTTTGCATCCTGACATCTACAACTTAAGGTTGGGAACTCATTTGTCAATCTAAATTTCAAATGAAAAATTTTAAATTACATTTTTTTTACAAGAACTGGGCTTGAGTTGTGCAAAAGGGAATTGTACCAAGAAAGCAAGGTCTGGGATTTTCTTTCCTTGGAATTTTGGAAGTTAGGAAAGAAAGGAAGCACAGGTCCCTGTCGAGGTGTACAAGTGGCAAGGTTTCCAGAGTGAACAGCTAAGAGAATGCCAAGGCCAAGCAATGAAAACTTAAGGCCAAATGTTGTGTGGTGCCATGCCCCGCTGCTATGCATGTCATTCACAGCCCTCCTTATTTGCACACCCAGTTTCTGGAGTGACGAAACTGTCACTGAAAAAAAAAAAAAAAATGGGTCTAGAGACAGCCTGTGACAGAAAGCTTGAAAAAATGGGCAGAGGTTGCTTTGACCTTTGTGAGTGGACTGGGTCCCTGAACTGGAGCGCTCAAGTCAGATGTGCCACAGAGGGTAATAAAAGTGCTGTCTGTGTATTACGGTAGTCTGTGTTCAAAATGAATTAGACACACCCAAGGAATAAAAAGTCCGCTTACATGACTCACTTATCAAAAGATTATACTAAAAATGACTCGATTTCAGATTTGTATAGGAAGATGTCCTATTCAAAATTAAGTGTGACCTGGGGCTAAGGATGTAGCTCAGTGGTAGAGCACTTGCCTAGCATATGCAAGGCCCTGGTTTTATCACCAGCACTGCAAGGAAAAACAAAAAGAAATTAAGTATACACCTGGGAATCTCTTTCCTTTCTTTCTCTCTTTGCCATTGTATGTATAATTTTGACATTCTTAGAGATGGCAAATTCCAAGTCAGCACATTTTATAAATCATTCTATAGGTCATTTTGCCAATTTTCATTAAAAGTTATAAAGGTGCCAAACAGACCATCTGGGGCCTTTCCTGGGTCCCTAGAGCCCTCTTGGCCTATTTTCCTGAATTAGAACATGAATCAATTCCTAGCCTTTCCCCCTTCACTTCCATGTCGATCCACTGTTCTTCCCTCAGTATTCAATTTGATAGTAGCACACTGTAGTGTCTTAATAGCACATTTGGATAATAATAACAGCCTTTCTCTCTAACACTACCTTCGTGCTGACCTCAGTATCCAATAAAAATTCTTTCTGAATAGAGTGGAACACCTTAAATAGAAGTGTCTTTTCTGGGAATGGAGATCACATGTGAAAAGTGATTTTCCCATCATTTGCTTGCAGAAACCTGCCAGTAAGGGGGCCCTGTGGACTGTGAGGCAGAGAGCAATGCTGTCCTTGTGGGGAAGAATGAAGGCTCCCCTCCCTAGCTCCTTCACCCAGTGATCATGCCCATCTGGAAAGATATAGGAATTTGGTCCCTGGGAGTAGAATTTGCAGGTTGGCTTAGAAACTGGGTCCCTTAACCCCTTGCATCTGACCTGCTTCACCACTTCTGCACATTTATTTACTCAGAGGAGGGAGCCAACTTTTATCTGATTTGGCTTTCCATCTTTATTGTTCCACACCCCTTCCTCCTGCCATGGGACAGATATAGGTAGAGCAAGCTTTGACGCATGATCCAAGCACTCACTAGATATGATATGCTTCCCGCTTCAAGCTTTTATTGATGTAGAGGACTACTGTGTTTGCACTGGGGTAGTTTTGCTTTTGGGCAGCTTGCTCATCAGCTGACTGCCTTCTTCAAGTTACTCACCTTCTAGGGACTTCCATGTTTCTATAAGGGATTTCCAAGTTGGGTAAACTTTACCCAGGATGGAGCAACTCACTGAATTGTTAGGATAATGATAATAAAAACCAACACACTTAACACATTTTACAAATATTCCAAAGACCCACACAAATGCAGCAGATACAGGGGGTTTGTTGTCCAAATCCTTTGACTCTACTCTTACAGATTTAACAAAGAGATCTGTGGTATCATATAGTCTGCTTTCTAGTACTGAGATAAACACCATGGCCAAAACCAACTTGGGTGGGCAAGGGTTAATTTCATCTTACAGCTTACTGTGAAGGCAGGAACTCAGACCAGGAGCCTGGAGCCAGGAACTGAAGCAGAAGCTATAGAGGAATACTGCTTACTCACTTGCTCCCCATGACTTGCTCAACCTACTTTCTTGTACAACCCAAGGCCACCTGTCCAGGAGTGTGCCACTCTCACTGTGCTGGGCCCTCCCACATCAATCATTAATCAAGAAAACATCCCATAGATTTGCCTACAGGCCAATCAACCAGATGGAAGCTCCCCCCCCCACCACCACCAAGTTGAGTTTCTCTCTTCCCAGATAACCCAAGCTTATGTCAGGTTGACAAAAAACTAACCAGCATATACAGGAAGTAACAGTTTTCCTGATGGATGGAACAGACTTTTGGAGGCACAACATACCCACTGACAATTAAGGAAGTAAGAGAGTGGAGAAGCAAATCTGGGTTAGTGTTCTGTCTGAGTAACATAGGGTAGTGTCTTAGTTACGATTTTCATTGCTGTGAAGAGACATCACAACCACAGCAACTCTTATAAAGGAAAACATTTAATTGGCGCTGGCTTACAGTTTCAGAGGTTTAATCCATTGTCCTCATGGTGGGAAGCATGGCAGCGTGCAGACAGACATGGTGCTGGAGAAGCTGAGAGTTCTACATCTTGATCAGAAGGTAGTCAGGAAGACAGTGAGTGTAGCTTGAGCACCAGAGACCTCAAAGCCCTGCCCCCACAGTGAGACGCTTCCTATAACAAGGCCACACCTTCTCCAACAAAGCCACAATTACTAATAGTGCCACTCCCTATGGCCAAGCATTCAAAGACATGAATCTATGGAGGCCATATTATCACAGGTAGGTTTGTTGTTGTTTTTTTATTTAAGGTATATCTCCCCCCAACATCTCCCCCTTTTAGTACAGTAAAAGGCCCTTTTTCTTGTCGGTGCTCTTAACCACTGAACCATCTCTCCAGCCCCACTCTTTTTCTTGTAACAATAAATATAATACAAAACAATAAGAACAATTAGGCAACAATTATGAAAATAATAAGGTATAACATACATTCCCTATGTCCACACCACATGTATCTGGCAACTAATAATATTCTATTATCTATCTATCTTGATGAGTTTAAAGTTCTATACCTAACTCAGTTTCCATCCCAATTTGTATTACCAACTAAAAAATATCTTCTTAGACATAGAACATCCATTTAATTCCTAAACAACTTAAAACTTACCTGTGAGACTCTAACTATCTAGTCTTCAACCACATCAGAGACCTGAGAAGGATAAATATAGCTGAATAAACAGGAAGTGCATAACAAGCAGCTTTCAAAACTAAGAAATAACAAATAACTGGCTGCCTGGACAGACCCCAATGTCTCTCTATAACGTTGGAGCATCTATCTTCAGGTAGATTATTTAACTTCAGTTCCTCAAAGGAGAGACAGGGAAGTGATGTCTGCTCTTCATCAGTCTGGTTAGGGTCAAAGAAAAACTAAAGAAGGAGCCAGCAGGGTTGGCAAGAGTTTTCTAAAGGCCCTCAGACTTTGGAAATATATCTGTCATCTTTCAGAATTGGTCTTGAATCCAAAAAATGTTCCTTCCTTTTCTTTTGAATAGATTCTTGCAAGTCAACACTTTTAGACAAAATGCTGGCTCTGCCTGCAGGAGTTCTTATTGCCTGTTCTCTAGATGAGGAAGGACAGTCTTGGATGTGACTGAGAATATAATATGAAGTGTCCTTCTAAATTGGTTTTCACTTTACCATCCAGATAAAATTTGCACTCCAGATTCTTGTTAGAGCTTTGATAATGAGTGAACTCTTCTAACACATACTATGGTTAAATTCAACTAAATTAACATTTGAAAGCAAAAACTTCAAGGCCATATTCATGCTAAATTCTAGTCAGTTTTAGTCTATCTGTCCTTTCTAATTTAATCGGAAGTGCAAGTGCCAGAGATGAAATGAAAATGTCTGTATTCGGTGCTGTCTTTTTATGGACGGAAACGACTAAGTGAGTTGCTGGTACTGAGCCCAGATCTCTGCCTGTCAGTGCTGAGTTTTAGACCTGCTGAGCTAAGTTCCTAGGCTGTTACTCTAGCTTCCATTCCCCTTCCCTCTCCAGAAACTGTTTATACAAGAAAGGATGGATACATGCAGTAAAACCTCTCCAAGATGTGTTTAATGGAAAACAAAAACTCTGGTTTTTCCTCGAAAAGAACATGCTTGCTAAAAACCTAAAAACCTAACACTGGCCTTCTGTATTTTTTTTTTTTTTTTTTTGGTTTTTCGAGACAGGGTTTCTCTGTGTATCCTTGGCTGTCCTGGACTCACTTTGTAGACCAGGCTGGCCTCGAACTCACAAAGATCCGCCTGCCTCTGCCTCCCAAGTGCTGGGATTAAAGGCGTGCGCCACCACCGCCCGGCCAACACTGGCCTTCTGAAATGAAGAAATTGTCCCCCAGATGAAGGGGGGGAAGAGGGTCTTGATTGCCACCCATGGAAACAGACTTCAGGGCATCCTCAAGCATCTGGAGGATCTCTCAGAAGAGGCCATCATGAAGCCGAACCTGCCAACCAGCATTCCCATTGTCTATGAATTGGACAAGAACTTGAAGCCCGTCAAGCCCATTCAGTTCCTGGGGATGAGGAGACTGTGTATAAAGACACGGAAGCTGTGGCTGCTCAGGGCAAGGTCAAAAGTGAAGAGGAGGAGGCAAACTCTTACCCAAGGTCATCCTCCCTGCCTGTTCAATACTCCTGCACCCTTCCTTCCCCAACACCCTTCACACCAACTACCTCTTTAGGATCTTAAGTTGTAGCTGCAGATGGGGACGTGGCTCCCATTTCCATTTGGTATTTAATCCCCTGCACCCACTCCCCTCATAGTATCTAGTCAGAATAACACCTCTGGGGTGCAAGTTCTTGGTCCATATCCAGGGACGGCTTCTCTTACCAGGAGAGTTGAAAGGTGAACTATAATTTAGTTTTCCTTAGTCCTCTGTTTACTAAGGATCTGTTTAAGAAGAGAGGTCAGGGAGGAACCACACTGTGGTATGACCAATGAGGTGAAGCTCTGGCCCAGTTTTGTCCCTAGAGCCTGTCCTGCACTCTTCCACAGTAAGGGAACGGGGAGGGGGGAGGAGGGAAGTTGGGGGGTGCTGTAGTCATTCCAGTGGAAGGTGAAAATAACTTCCATGTGAATTAAAAGACACTACTTTCTTTCTGACCCTAAAGGAGCTGCTGGCCCCAGAAGGTTGGGATCAATCCTGTCAAGTCTATGTGTTACAATTACTTTTACAGAAAAAGATCTCTCTCTCTCTCTCTCTCTCTCTCTCTCTCTCTGAGCCCCTCTGAGGTTTCTAGTGGCAGTTGAAACAGTCCCATGTGGTCACTAGAAAATAAGCCATTCCTCATATGAAATGGGATAAACTCCTTGTCCTCAAGTGACAGGAGTGCCTCTAGCTGTGTTGGGATCCCTTTGCCTTGTTCTTCAGAGGTGAAGCACCCCTTCATCATGTCCAAGTTTTTGTCTTTCACTGTCTGAATCATAGTCCAGCTGCTTGGCCCTACCATGTGAGTTCAGAACTCATCTGGGTATAACAACTAAATCTCTCTCCAGGTCAGTATAATAAAGGAATGATGTGCAATAAAAACAAAAACAAAACCACCCAGCAACTGCACTGCACAGAGAACTCACAGCACACAACACAGCCCAGCCATAGAGAACAGCACGTCTCAGATGCTCGGAAAAAGTCATTTCTTGAGGGTCCCTTTGGTGGTCTCTGTTCTGATTTCCTAATCATATGCTTTAGCTTAATCTGCAAAGCCATCTCAGATCCTTTAGAAAGTAAAAAGGCCATGAATCCTAAACAAGTAAAGCTACTGGGACCTCTGCAAGCCTGGCTTTGGGCTCCTGTTGGGGACAGTCATCTGTAACCCTTTTTCTCAACTTCCTGCTAGGGGCTGCAGCCACTGCCTCCCAGAGGACCCCTAAAGCTGTGGCTTACAGCTCCTTAACAGATGTGGGTCACCAGACAGGAAGTGTTCCAATTCACCTTTCTCTAAGGGCAGAATGGGTGCAGACAGATACTGAACTCATTAGAATACATTTTGTCATTAATTTGGTCAGGCATCCAGCCTTTAATCCTCTTTTGCATAAGAGGTTGGACAAAAATACCGCTTGAAGTTGTGGGAATTATCCCCCAAACATATTCCTGGGACGATAAAGTCCCCCAACCTATCCACTCAAACCAGAGACTTTGTTAATCTAGTTCCTCTGTGGAGAATCCAAGGACTGAATAACACTCTAACTCCCACTCTCCAGTGTTTTCAACCTGGTGCACAGTAGAACAAACTGGGAGGCTTTCAAAATGGGGTGCTTGAGCCTCTCCTCCAGTGACGTGGTGTGGGGTCCAGGGATGTTAAAGTGAAGCCAGGGTTGAGAACCATTCCTCTAACTGTGACCTTGGTCAATCTTATCTTTTCTACAACATGTTGCCATGTTGTGGGTCTCTGACATCACAGTGTCCCTCGTGGAACATGGAGACAACTCCCTAACTGACTTCCCGGACTTCTGTCCCTTCTGAGCTCTTTGTCTGGTACAGTTTATGCATTTGAAACACCAATTTGCCTTTTTGACAATTTTTTGTCTTTATATACCAAAGTGTCCCTCGATGCCTTATGCAAATCTTCTCCATTTGCATAATGGCAATCACCAGCTTTATTGGGGAGCTGCTGCGTATCAAGCAGTACACCAGACATAAATACAGTCTTTCATTCAGTCCTCACAGCACCCCAAGAGGTAGGTGGGAGCATTATCCCCTTGGCACAGGGAGGAGATGGAGAGTTCCAGAAGTGAAGTAAATTGCCCTGTCTTCGAGACAGTGTGTGCCAGAGGCAGAATGGAAATGCAGGTCTACCTGTGCTCTTAGCGGGTCCAGTGTTTTACCACTTGTCCAAGTTAAATACAGAAGAGGGACACTCAGGTTTGTAGACTCTCCTTTCAGAGATCTTTCTAAAATACCCGGAAGGATAAAAGGAGGCTTCTACTTACAAGTACAAAGAGAGTAGGAGAGGGGATACTAATTGAAATATTTCAAAGGACAGAAAAGGGATGAAGAGGGGTCTTGCATAACCACACAGGAAGCCACATATCATATAAGACAAGTGGAACCAAAGAGGAGAGGGTGAGTTAGCCCCGGAGAAGCTCATCAACTAGGGAATCTAGTACAGCTGAGAGTGTGGGAGGCTGAGTACATGAGGAACAGTCTATCCACCTTGCTTGGAGCTGGGGCATAGAACTCTGGCAGAATCATAATCACCCCTGGGCACCAGGCAGATATGTTATTTTAAGAAATGGTTGAGAAGAGGGGCAGGATTTGGAGGCCACATGCATAGCATCATAACATGGGGAGGAATTATCTGAAGCTGCCTGAGGGGGTCTGGAGATGTAGCTCAACTGACAGAGAGCTTTTGCCTAGGATGTACCTACCCCTGAGCTCAGCCCACAGAACCACATAAAACAAGTGTGGTGACGTATAACCACCTCAGCACTTGTAACCTCAGCACTCCAGAGACAGAAGCAGGAGACTCGGAATTCAAAGGTGTTCTCGGCTATGTAGTGAGTTCAAGACCAGCCTTGGATACATATGACTCTGACTAGGGGGTGGGGTGGTACGTGAGACGAGAGGAGTGAATGGTTCATGAGACGAGAGGAGTGAATGGTTAGACTGGCTTGTGGATGCCTTTCTTCTTGCACTCCTGGGATGAAGGAGACCTTCAGAGAGAACAAAGGTTTCTCCTGGAGAAGCCAGTGCTTTCCTGGAAGAGAGCTCTGGGCTACTGTTGTGGGACAAAACCTTTCCTGGGGAACACTACACAATGTCTATTCACCCCAGATAGGGTACCCTAAAACAGACCAAAGAAAGCAAGGATACCACCAAAGACCAACTTGGTGAACCAATGAGTTTTATTGGGAGTTATTTAAAGGAATATTGGTGAGGAGTTACTTACAGGAGCAGAAATGACTCAAAGACAGATGCATCACCAAATCCCACCCCAGCACAGGTGACAGCTCACAAAAGCTGGGAACCTGGAGCACTCTGCACAACCTACAGATAGATCAACAGGCTGGAGAGGGTCCCTTCCAAGCGACTCAATTGGTCTAAACCTCTTCCAGGGAGCTCAGCTGGTTTCTGCTTCTTCCAGCTGCTGTTCTGATCTCAGAATCTTTTTTCGAAATGCGGCTTTGCTCTCCTGAGAGGGGCGCTCAGCTTTGTACTGCTTACTTTGGCGGGGAGGGGTGAATTCACTAATCAGATTAGTGAATCTGATCGGTTTCAGGGACTTCCTGAGGCCAATTTGAGTTGTTTATCTTCCTACTTAAGGAGCTTCCCGGCAAGATGGAATGTTTCAATCTCAGGGGAAACTGTTACACAACAGCTACACTGGAGTTCTCTGAAATATGGTTTCATTGCCAGTAGACTGGAGTAGACTGAGGGAGTGCATGGGGGGGATGGTGGAAGTAACCAGAAATGGAGAAGCCTTTCACAACACAAATGTGATGCCTGTCTGTTCTGTGGATTGGAAGACTGACACATTGATGTACTGTTAAGGCTTCCAGATCTTAACAGCACCATGATCCTTTCTGGAGACTTCAGGAGAATTCATTTGTGTGCCTTTCTCCAGATTCCTTGGCCACACTCCACACTCCATGCCTGAAGTTCTCCTCCCTCCATTTCCAAGCCAACAACAGCTGCTAAGTCTTTACACAGCCTTCCCTCTGCTTCTCTTCTCTCTTCTTTGCTCCTTTGAAGAACCCTGGTGGTCACTGATACCTTCAATGATCTCAGTCACTCTCTCATCACGAAGAGACATGATTTACAGTCCAGCTCCTCCTGACATCTTCCTTGTTGCTGTGCCATATAATATACACACAGGTTCAGGGCATGACAGTGGTGTGGACAGTGTGGATATTGTTGGGATAGGTTGTTATTCTGCCTTCCACGTTTCCCCAACATAAAAGAGTAAAAGTAAAAAAAAAGAAGGGACACCTGAGAGCTCTCCCCAGATTGAGAGAGGTCTCAGGAGACGGAGTGACTAAGTTTACTGAGGGCTCCTACAACAGACAAGGGGCAGCAAGCAAAAACCAAGGAAAGCTGGGGAAAATAATGGTGGATGGGTGATATATCCATGTAAGTTCATTAATTATGACAAGGTACAATATTAGTAAGATATTAACGCCATTCATTTACTTTATTAGTAACTAATAGGTAGAGGTGAATGTGTTGTATAGAGAAACCTCCTTGCTATCTTAGTTTTTTTTAGAAATCTGAAACTATTCTAAGCCGGGCGGTGGTGGCGCATGCCTTTAATCCCAGCACTTAGGAGGTAGAGGCAGGAGGATCTTTGTGAGTTCGAGGCCAGCCTGGTCTACAAAGCAAGTCCAGGACAGCCAGAGATATTCAGAGAAACCCTGTCTCGAAAACCCAAAAACAAAAAAAGAAATCTGAAACTATTCTAAAATAAAGGAGTTATTGTTCAGAACAGGAAAACACAGGTCGTCCCTGGGAATAGAGCAGGAATCACAGTGTGAGAGAAGTTTCTCATAATATTCTTGGGCTGTTAGATAATTTTTAAACATGTGCATATATTACCCAATTAAAATATCCGAAAAGAAAAAAATTGAGTGTGTAATTTCTCTTTATTTGTTCGGTGTTCTCCTTGTAATATAACTTCTCATTTTTACCCAGCACATTTTTTTCAAATCTTTATAACCTAGGTCTAGCTGAGATTGGAGTCAAACTCATAATCCCAGCACTGAGGCAAGGGAATCCTAAATTCGAGGGAGTCTGTACCAACTCCTCCAAACCAATTTAGTGACCTGCCTCCACTTTAGGCATTCTTGCATCTGCTGTTATAATTATGAATAGGTCACGTGGCATCATTGTTGGTTTTTCAGTGTCTGCCTCCCCTACCAAGATGTGACGAACTCCTTGAAGGCAGACACTGTCTGCTTCATCCTTACATCCCCAAAGATGATGCAGGACCTAACTAATATCTACTAACTACTAACATCAAAGATGATGTTAGTAAAAACAGATTACTAACAAGTTATACTGAGGTAATGATTGGGGAAATTAATTGACAGATAACTAAATGAATTAATTAACAAGAGAAACAATCCACTGGAGAACCACGGGTCCATTCAGCATTCTTGGCCACCACAGGTTTAGAAAAGGTGGTTTCAGTTTTTCCTGGTAACTATAAATGTTATGAATAGGAGATCAGATCAAGAAAATGAGTGTCTTAGCACACATGGAGGGAAGATAAGCTGGTGCCTAAACACTGGACTTATTTGCAGAAGAAATGTATGAGCTTACTATGCCCTAAATATAAACTAGGCGTAAGATACCTGTGGGTAAACAGAACTGGGAATATAACTCAGTACCTGTCTAGCATGTGCAAAGCCCTGATTTCAAAGTCATTACCACAAAACCATACAAATAGAAAAACAAAAGCTGCAACTAACAATACCACAACTGCGAAGAAAACGGGACTTTGTCTAATAACAGTGTAGAATAAATAATTTGTGGGAAAGGCCGGGAGTGGTGGTGCACACCTTTAATCCCAGCACTTGGGAGGCAGAGACAGGTGGTTCGCTATGAGTTTGAGGCCAGCCTGGTCTACAAAGTGAGTCCAGGACAGCCAGGGCTATTACACAGAGAAACCCTGTCTCGAAAAACCAAATAATAATAATAATAATTTGTGGGAAATAGATTTATTGATAGAAAATACACATTTAAGACAAGTGCACAAAAAATGGGATTATTTAGTGTAGTGTGGAACACAACAGATCCAAACAGGAAGTAGTCTGGCTAAGCAGTGTGTGGCTTATTTATCTATTTTTGTTTTGGTTTTTGAGACAGTCTCTAGCTGGCCTGGAACTCCCTATGTAGACCAGGCTGGCTTCCAAATCAGAGAGATCCACCTGCCTCTCCCTGTTGGGTACTTGAACTTAAGGCTTGTGCCATCATTCCCTGATAAGCAGTGTTTGAAATTCCACTTTATCCAATCCTATTTCTTTTTGTTTGTTTGTTTTGTTTTTCAAGACAGGGTTTCTCTGTGTAGTCCTGGCTGTCCTGGATTGATTTTGTAGACCAGGTTGGCCTCGAACTCACAGAGACCTGCCTGCCTCTGCCTCCTGAGTGCTGGGATTAAAGGCGTGCGCCACCACGCCCAGCTCCAATCCTATGTCTGTGGTACCTAACTTCCAGAGTTGGAGAATGAAATTCTTTACCATGCTCTGTGAAAGCATTCACTGTGTGCCCCTGCCTACTTCTCTGGGCTCACTTTCTTCCTGTCATTGGGTTTCTTGAATGCTCCACTTCTTTCTTGTCACTGGGAGCCTTGAGCTTACTCCCTCTTCCTGGCCGGCTCTCTCTTCCCTGATCTTTATCTCAGCTCAAATGTCCCTCCGCAGGGAGATCTCTCTCTCTCTCTCTCTCTCTTACACACACACACACACACACACACACACACACACACACACACACACACACGCGCACACCATCTTATCTTAACTTGCTCCTCCTTCCAGTTACTTCTTACATCACCCTGAGTGCTTTATCGAATGTATCACTATTGATGATTATCATGGCTATTTGCTTGTTTTTCAGATTAGCTTTTATTTGTTTTTTGTTTTTTCCCCTCCCTACTAAAAGAGAAATACCACCTCTGCCCCAGACAACTAGTGTGTCTGGAACCCAAGTGTAAAGATTAAACCTGTCATGACCCTCTGGCTAGGCCCATATAAACAGACCAGGAAACAAAGGAAGTAGAACAGCAGCCCAAAAGACAATGGCTAAGAAACAGTTAATTAGGGCTTTATCCTTTTTTTCTCCCTCTCTGTGGGTAGCAGCCAACCTCCCACCAAGCCATAATTTGTGTCCTCATAAGGAATGTGCAGACATTCATGTTTAAATGCCTTTCCAAGGATGCTTTGATGCAAAGCTGGCCCACCTGTGTGGTCTGCAAGATGCTTGCCTTGGAGACACTAACAAGGCCCAAAGATGGCTTCTTGCCCTGAAATAGCCCCTTGCTTTCTCTTCTTGTCTTTTGTCTTAAGTTGTCTATTTTGCTAACCCTGGATTCTAAGTCATGACATTTCTGTGGGCAGCAGGAAGGATTTCTGTGGCTGTCTCCTCTAACAGGAAGCACACATTTAGACGTGGGTCCCAGCAGACAGGTATTCCTATCTGGACAGAGGCATCTGCTTCTTCATGTGTCCTGACAAATACTGTTTTTTAACTCTTTTGATGTCACTTCTGCTGTGGCTACTCAGACAGGGGGTCAAGTCAATAGAAAGTCTTTTTTAGCCTATTCATGACTACACTGGATGTTTGGGACCCCGGTGCAGTCCAAAGCCTTTCTCAGGGTGAACTTCTAAGTACAGAAACCACAGATTAGATTGACACACCTCAGTCAGCAAGAATGGTTAGCCAGAAGCAGGAATACAGAAGCCAGAAAACGGGGTTAGTAGATTAAGAGACCTTTCTAGAACTATGAACATTGATGAGTAGGTCCTTGTTCTCATTCCGGCAGGTGGTGCTGCCTACATGCTGGGTTCCAAGGCTTAAATGGTACTTCCATCGTGGCATCAGTAGTGCTAAGGTCTGGGGCCTGTTATGCTTGGCCTGCCTCTAGAAAAAGAAGAAGAAAAATTAAAAACAGGAAAAAAAAAAGGAACAGGAATTTATTTATTTATTATATCACATTTATTTATTTATGATAAGTTACAAACTTGAGGCTCAGGAAGGGATAGGAAGTACTAAAAACCTGTTAGGCAGTTTTAGTTGTAATAAAATTGCAAAAGTGTGTGCCAACATCAGACTCAGAGGGATTTAACGCACAGAGTAAATAAATATTGATAATGCTCAGCTTATGCAAATAAAGATACTCAGAGTCAGTTAATTTTTGCTATCATCACGTTTCTAGTCAACTAGAAGCCAGAAAGTGTGTTAGAAACTTAGATTGGACAGAGCTAATGCCAAGGTAACTTTACTGAATGTGGTGGTTTGAGTAGAAACAGAGTGCCCGTAGATTCATGTGTTTGAATACTTGGTCACAGGGAAGCCAATGTGGCCTTGTGGGAGGCAGCGTGTCACTGAGTGTGAGAGCTTTGAGGTCTCGTGTGTCTTCGTTCACTTCCTGATGCCTGCTGATCTGAATGTAGAACTCTCGGTTCCTTCTCCAGCACCATGTTTGCCTGCACACTGCCGTGCTTCCCACCATGACGATGACGGACTAGACTTCTGAAACTGTAAACCAGCCCCAATTAAATGTTTTCATTTATAAGAGTTCCCGTAGTCATGGTGTCTCTTCACAACAATAGAAACCCTAACTAAGACACTGACTAATGTAGGTGTTTTGAATACTAGAGAACTTTCTGGAAGGACTGTAGCTCATATAGAAGCCATCAAATTGATTACTTTTCAAGTCCCAATAATCCCTTGATTGAAATTTTCCAAGGAATTGTTTGGAGGAAATGCTTCTTTGCACCAAGTTGTTTGTAGCTAATGCACGTGTTTTGACAGCAGTAAACACCAAATAGCCTGGAAATCATGGAAATATCCTATAATTGGTAATATGGGCATAATTGCTAGATTGGCTCAATATTTCAGCATTAAAATGGTAGATATGAGGATTATGTGGACATGTAAGAAAGTATATTTTAAATAACATGAAAACATACAACATAGCATTGCATAGTGTTTACAATTCTGTCCATGTGTTATGTGTCCTGTGTGTGTATCCACCTCTGTGTATGTGATCACATGGAAGCTAGGTATAGGTTGTCTTTATCTATTTCTCCCGTCTTAGTTTTTGAGACAGTGTCTCTCTCTCTTGGTAAGCGGAGCTCAGTGATTTGGTTAGACTAGCTGACCAGCGAGCCCCAGTCTCCTGTGTACTACCTTTACTATATGGGTTCTGGAGATTCGAACTCAGGTCTCCATGGTTTCACGGCAGCCCTTTACCAACTAAATCATCCGACTAGGCCCCTGTCAGACATCTTAAGAACAGAATCGAGTGACAACTGAGTATCAGCAGTAACCCTAAAGGCTTGGACTGGATATTTATGGAAATGGAGTGGCTTAGACTTAAAAATATATAATTGTCTTGTTATTTGCTCATAGCTTTATTGTAATGTTAATCGAATACATGCTAACGGGAAATTCCAGCAAATCGAATCTAAAACTGAATTCTGTCTCTAGTGCTGTAATTCCCCCCCCCTATGGTGAGAGCGAGTAATCAGATGGACTTTTCCCTTCAGGGAAATGTTTGCTTGAGCCACCAACAATCTTATAGAGAGAAACACTAGCAGATATAGAAAGCTGCCCTGGTATATTTTCAACATCTTCTACCTTAGTAACCAAGTTCCAGGGCTTAGCAGTAAATATGGTGTTTTGAGCTTCCTTTCATGTTTGTGCATAATGTGGCAGCATTCTGGTGAAGAGTGTGCAAGCAGACATGCCATGGGTTTCCGTCTCCCTGGAGAGCAGACATGATGGCTGGATCTCCAGAAGTTCTGTTGGATCACGAGACAATACACAGTGCTGAGGGTCAGAGGTAATGAAGTAGAATCTGTTCCTTCATACCTTGAGAACAATTTGCACCTGAGCTGCAGAACTGGAGGAATTTTACTATGTGAGTAAACTACCTCTAATGATAGTTCTTGCACTCCCAGACAAAGTGTGTCTTAAATAATAATAATAAACTGCCTTTGTCAGTTTAGTTGAGAGTCTGTTGCCTAATGAATTTAAAAAGAGCAAGTTAGCAGAAATTGTGTCCAAATTTTTTCACTGACTTGACATTTCAAAAACTCTAAAGCAGATGGACATCTCCTATCATGTAATAAGGAATCACCATTTCTCTGAATGCTTCTGGAAATCTTGTGCGCGCGCACACACACACACACACACACATACACACACACACACACACACACACACACACACAAGGAGGGGAGACAATGAGGGAGGAAGAGGGGGGGATAGAGAGAGAGAGAGCCAGCCAGACAGAGAGACACAGAGAGAAGAATTTGTAAATATTTCCCTATGTGCTCACTATTGATAGTTTAGTGTACAAGGCCAGCCATTGTCCTATGTATGTCAAAAGTACTTGGACTTTTGTGACCTGTTCTGGTTCATTTAAATGTCTCTGAAATATCATCTTGTTGGTTGGTTGGTTTTTTTGGTTTTGTTTTGGTTTTTGGTTTTTTTTTTTAAATAGGGTTTCTCTGTGTTATTACACATGTAATAATGTAATCTGGGAGAGTCCTTGCTGTTCTAGAACTTGCTATGTAGGCCAGGCTAACCTCGAACTCACAGAGATCCTCCTGCCTCTGCCTCTTAAGTGCTAGGATTAAAGTAAATGCCATTTTTAATGAATGCACTGAATTGCATTTCATAGAAGATGTATCTTACTGAAGCAAACCAATCCCATAGTTTAGACATTTAAGACATTCCATCTTATTATTGTAAATAGCATTCTTATGCATTTGTATTCAGTCCAATCTTTGTGTGTTATATTGGCATATTAGCTCAGTTAAAATAAAAACAAAAGTGTATTTTCACATTGACTTCCAGACATTTGCTAATTTATTTCACTGTTGTCTCTCCATCGCCAATGTAAAATAGTATTATATCCATTGCAAGTTTACTAACACTGGATGTGTCTCTCCATTTACTCAAACCTTTGTCTTTGTCTCATAGACTTCTTATCATGTGGCTAAAAATATATGTAACAACATGTGTATGAACATATAAATATAAAAACAATAGTCAAACTATTTTCAGTTGTGAAATTCAGAGGCATTAGTTACCTTCATATTGCTCAGCAATTAATAGTATTCTTTATTTTCAAAACTTTTCACCATCTCCACCTATTAAACAATAGTTATTCTTGCTCACCTTCTGTAGTCTGGCAATCCTTGATGTTTCCATGCATTTGACTCCTCTAGGTACTCTGTATGTGTGGAATTAAAACATTATTATCTTCTGTGTGTATTTTGTGACTGGCATGTTTTGCTTAGCAAAGTTTTTTCATTGCTATCCATGTTGTAGCCTGCTGTAGGGTTGTTTCCCTTCCAGAAACTGAATGTATGTAATATATGATATGTGTATAAGAATATGTGCATACATATATATCATGCCACAATTTTATCCATTCATCCATTGCTGGCTACAAGCATATTTTGGGTTTTGTGAGTAATGTGTCATAAACAAGGATGTATAAACATGTCTGTCTCAATCATATAGTAAATTTGTGTTTAGTTTTTAAGGATCCACCGCACAGATTTCCATAGTCTCTGTATCATTTCACATTTTCGTCAACAGTACATGGGGTTCAAGTAGCTCTACATCCTGGTCATAATTTTTCCCCTCGTATATTTAAATAACAGCCATCTTGTGGGATGCGATTGTGGTTTTAATTTGCATTTCCCTAATGAGTAGTGGTTAGAAAACTTGTTCTCAACCTGTGGGTCATGACCCCCAGGGGGTCACCTATCAGACATTTGCATTGCAATTTGTTTTTTTTTTTTTTGTTTTTTTTTGTTTTTGTTTTTCGAGACAGGGTTTCTCTGTGTAGCCCTGGCTGTCCTGGACTCACTTTGTAGACCAGGCTGGCCTCGAACTCGCAAAGATCCGCCTGCCTCTGCCTCCCAAGTGCTGGGATTAAAGGCGTGCGCCACCACTGCCCGGCTTGCATTGCAATTTGTAACAGTAACCAAATTACAGTTCTGAAGTAGCAACAAAATAATTTTATGGTGGGGGGGGTCACCACAACACGAGGAACTGTATTAAAGGGTTATAGTCCTAGGAAGTTTGGGAACTGCTGGATTTGAGCATCTTTTCATATGACTAATGGCCTTTTTTGCATTATGCCTCCTTGGAAGAAATGTCTATTCAAGTACTTTACCACACTTTTAAAACTGGATCTGTTTATTTGCTGTTGTTGAATTATTATAGTATGTGTTTGTGTAGTTTGGATACTAATCACTTACCAAACACATTGTAGCTATTTTTGTATTTCAGCATTGCCCTTCACTCTTCCTTAAGTCATATTTGATGCATAGAAATTTTGAATTTTTACCAAATGAAACTTAAGCATTTTCTCTTTTGTAGCTTGGGCTTTGAGTATTTGCTATGCTTTGAGCACAGTGTCCCTCACAGGCTCACATGCTGGGTATTTGTTCCCTGTATTTTGGAAGGTTTTGAAGCAGGGCCTCATTGGCCTCATGTTGAACTGTAAGGGGCTCCCCGAGGGCCTGACGCCCAGAGACCACCAAAGTCTCAGATTCGCTGTAATATACAAGAGGTTTATTCAGGGGTTCCACTGCTTCCGAGGAAGAGTGAACATCCAAAGCAGTTTTCAGGCAATATTTAAGCACACAGGGAACAAAGGGGATGTTTAGGCCATGACGCAAGTGGGGATTGGGGAATGAAAGCAAACCAGTCGGCTATGTAAGTTCAGATAATCCCAAGGACTGAGTTCTGTGGAATGTATCTAGGGGAAGTGAGGTCAGGGTCTCATGAAGGAGGAGAAGGCCTTGTATTTATTAATTTTTACAGTCTTATCAGATGAAGTAGGTTACTGAAGGCCAGTCCTTCAGGGTACCCTGGCCTTGGACTCCTCTTACCTCCTCTTACTGCTTCCTACCAGCCATGATGTGAACAAGTCTCCATCTTTGGACCCTTTCACTATCTGTTCTGCCCAAGCACATGGAGTCAAGTGACCAAGGACTGAAAGTTCTGGAACCATGAGCCAAATTAAAACCTTCTTTTTCAAGTTATTCCTTCAAGCATTTTATTACAGTAATGAGAAAAGTAGCAAAGACAGTATCATATATAAAACACATGGAGACTTTTTACTGTATTTTATTCCACTAGTTTTCCTTTCAGATGTATGCTTAAGATATTCATCTATTTTGAGATCATTTTTTTGCTGAGGGTATACAGCAAAGCTCTCTTCCTTCTCCTTTTTCTTATTCCTCTTCTTTCTCCTCCTCCTTCCTGCCTCCTTCTTGTTATTTGCAAATGCTCTAACACTGAGCCAACCCTCAACTCCCTTTTAATTTTGCTAAATGACCAAGGCTGGCCTCAACTCACATCCTCTTAGTTAGCCCACTGAGTTACTGGTATTTCTGATGTGTACCACCATGCCTAACTCCAGCTTCATTCGTTAAACATGTAATGACTTTCATCAATTTTAATTTTGCTATTTTATTCACACAGTTCCTGCCTGGTTTCTGGCTAAGAAAAGCCTTAAGTACTTTGTATTTTTCATTTGGTGTTGTGAATGAACCACTCCAGTCTCCTTTCCCCTATACACATGTGTTAGATTTTCTGACTACTTCTTGCAGGCTTTTAGGAAATGCGTCTTTCCTATTGGTTACTATATGACTAGTTTCTTTTATTCTGGAATTTTCAGTTAAATGTGTCAAGATTTCCAAACCAGATGAGAGAATTTTTTTTATACATACTACATAAGATTTAGGTAACATTTTTTTCCCTTTGCCTAACAAAATGGAGTTTGTTTCTTTCCATAAAATGAGGCTATAATAATGTGAAGTCCAGGAACATACTTGCTTTAGTAGTGTATCATTGCCCTGGCATGTCATCAAGCTCCTGGCCATCTCTCTTGTATATATTGTTTATAGCACCTGCTAATCAATGTGTGGTCCCCTGGACCAGCAAATCAGCATCATCTGGGAGATTGCTAGAAATGCAAATTCTTGGGCTCTATGCCAGACCTGAGTCAGAATGTGCATGGTAAGATGTGTGGATAATTTCTATGTAGCTAAAGCTTGTGGTATTCTGTTTTAGAACTTGGTGAAATAACAGTTCTTCCTCTTTTCTTTAAACCTTTCCTCCACTTCACAGGTAATTAGAAGCTAGAGACAGTAGAAAAAAAAAATCGTTCAAAAATAGCAATGAGTAGACTGTGAAGTCCCAGGATGTTAGGGGAGAAATCGAAGCAGCTAGTTCAGAATGTCCAAAATGTAATCTTTCGTAGCAGCCCCCTCAAGTCTGAATATGGTAGGATATCTACTCCTGTAAACTTATTTTCCTAATAATTTTCTTTACACGGGGGTCAGTTTTTAAATATGGCAAATGAAAATTTATATCACTACCACAGTCAAAACCTGTATTACTCTCCAAATAATGAATTTATTTATGAAAACAATAAGTGCTTATGATTGACTGAAAATTTTAATGTCAATAAATTTCAGAATAAGGCAAGGTTCTACATCACTGAAAACATTCCTAAAAAGTACTTAAAAATTGGTGATAGTTGAAGGCTTACTGTGTGCCAGGCACAAGTCTAAGAGCTTTGATCCTTTCATGGACCACATGAGGTTTTCAGTAACATCATCTGCATTCTGCAAAGGAGGAAACTGTGATATACAGATGTCAGACAACTTGGGAGAAGCCACAGGGTTTTGAATCGAGGAACACCCAGAATCCTACAGTGCTATACCTGTAGTGACTTCCCAGCACCAAGAAATCCAAGTCAAAATGTGTGTTTCTTTGGACTGAGCAAGGTCTATATTTTTCTATTTACTTTATGTTCGATATCACTTATTGTGGTGGTCTGAATAAGAATGCCCCCATTGGCTCACGTATTTGAATGCTTAGTCACCAGGGAGGGGAACTCTTTGAAAGGATTAGAAGGATTAGGAGGTGCGGCCTTGTTGGAGGAAGTGTGTCATTGTCCGGTGGGCTTTGAGGCTTTAAAAGCTCACACCAGACCCAATCTCTCTCTCTCTCTCTCTCTCTCTCTCTCTCTGCATGCTCCAGCACTACACCTGTATGCTGTCATGCTCTCTGCCATGATGATAATGGACTAAATCTCTGAAACTGTAAGCCAGCCCAATTAAAAGCTCTCCCTGATATAAGACTTACCTTGGTCTTGGTGTTTCTTCACAGCAAGAGAACTGAATAAGACACTTACGATAGGAGTTTTTACCCTAATTGAATGTCAGTTTTTTTTCTCACATTACTCAGTGAGGGTAATTACTCATATGTGAGGAAGTCCAAGGACAACTGTTGGGGCTAGTTCTCTTCTTCCACAGTGTGAATCCCGGGAATTAAACTCAGGTCACCTGGTTTGGTGGAAGGTACCCTTACCAGCTGATCCTAAATGTCAACTTTTGAAAGGAGAAGCTTGTCATGTTGCGGATAGAATATAATAATGTAACTAGGAATTCTGGGAAGAAGAATCCAAGTCACAGATGGATGCTCCCCTCCTTAACCATATTTCTGAGCATTACAGCTGACAAACAGATTCTTTAATCCCAAGGCTCTTTCATGTAATTTGGTAATTGAGGGGTGCTTTCTTTAAAAAAAAAAAAAAGTTTATTTATTTTATGTAAATGAGGTTTTTACCAGCATGTAAATGTATGTACCATGTGCATGCTTGGTGCTCTCAGAGGCCAGAAGAGAGCATCAGATCCCCTGGAGCTGGGGTTACAGTTACAGATAGTTGTGACCTGCTATATGGGTGCTGGGAATTGAATGTGGGAACTCTGGAAGAGCACACAGTGCTTTCTTGATTTGCTTTACCCATGCCTGACAGGTCCCCTTCCTCTCAGTAAAATATGAGAAGTCACAGGTTTCCTGTGATAGTTTGCCTTTTTCTGGTCTTTATTAAAATATGACTGAAATAAAATATTTGTCCTTATGCTCCCTAAAAATTTGTGCCTTAGAATTATCAACCTCTTTGGTTTAGGTTTTACTGTGGTTTTGTTTTATTTTGTTTATGCATGTGTGTGTGTGTGTGTGTGTGTGTGTGTGTGTGTGTGTGTGTGTGTATAGAACCCAGGGCAGGACACACACTCTATCTCTGATACACTCCCAGCGTCAAATCCCTCTATCCCCATGAAAAAGATCAGAAATCTGCTATTTATGGCTACAGAGGATTCATAGGACTGGAACATTGTTCTCTACTTCTACATCACTGGCCTGTCTTCAAATTCAGGAATAAATTCTTGTGCCTTTTGAAACTAACACGGCTTGTTAGCCTTCATAATGAATCACACTGTGATTTATTGGTAAAGATGTTGGTATCTTTGATAGGTAATGCATACAGTGGAGATGACCTGTAGTCCTCAGACTGGTGTTGAAGAAGTAGAATTTCATTAATCAGCTTCAATATCCTGTGTGACCTTGCATCCTGCCAGCCAGGTGGGCAGTCTATCCGCAGTCACACATAGCTTCACTCCAGTTCCAGATGAGGAAGTTTAGGAGTCATGAACAGGAAAGGCTCCTCGGATACAGTGCACCAAGGTTATGGCCTCTGCCATCCTGAGTTCTTTCCTCCCTAGGGCTCTGCTGCTTCTGGGCTGCCCAGGGTCCAGAATTGGTGGAAGATTCCTGGGCTCCCAGGGACCATTTTGTCACAGGGATGGCTTTCCCTCTCTACTGCAGCCTGGAACTTCTTTTCCTTCTTTATGGTTGTGGACTCTAAGAAAGATAGAGTCCTGGACATCACCCTGCTCCTGCTTTTTCTGGAGTCATAATTCTCCCAAGCCATAAAACATGGTTCTCTGCTCAACATGGAGAAAGGGGACTCTGGGTGCTGTTATCTGAATACCCTAAAATACCTGTCTGATACTTAGTCACCATTGTGGTGTATTAAGAGTAAGGCTCTGGGAGAAGTAACTAAGTCAAGATGAGGTCTCTTCCCTTCATTGCCTTATGAAAAGGCTGAAGGTCAATTTGCTTATTTACACTTTTCCACTGGGTTCAGGGTTCACCTAAACTGAATGAAAAGAGAGAAGCTCCCTGCAAGAGCTCATTTAAAATTGACAAAAGAATGGTGGCCTGGAATATATGTACCCCGGGGAGTCATTTGAAGACCATAGGTCTATCCAGGGAGGTGAAGGAAGGCAGGGGTTTGGAAGAGTAAAATGAAGAACATTGCGTAAGTTGTTTTTGGAATGGTTATCCTTAGCAACAGAAATGGCAAGGGTAGCCTCAACCCAGAGCTGAATAGATAGGTAGACATCTTCACAGGGAGAGCCAAGATCCTTTGGGGAAGGTTGGTAGTTTGAAAATCTGTTGAGATGGTTCTCGTTATGAGGCAACTGTACCTACAGGTCTTCCCTGGATGGCTTCTTGGCTCTGCTGTGCCTGGCATGGAAGCAGAGAGCAGCCCTTGCCAGACACTAAATCTGCTGGGGTCTTGATCTATGACTTCCAGGACTCCTCAGTGTATGAAAACCACATTCCTGTTCTTCATAGAATACCCACCCCAAGGTATTTCATATAGGCTCAAGACTTCAAATGTGTCATGGAAGGGAGGGAGGGACAGGCACCCTGGAAGAGCCTGAAATTGTCCAAAGCGTGCATTTCTCAAATTCAAGCCGCATGTTGTAACTGCGAATCTGCTTGGAGGGCCTTAGGCTGCAGAAGTTCATGTCCTGCCTTCCCTCCCTCCCCTGAGGCATTGTCACCAGGCTCCACCTGTCTGTCTCCCAGATGGCCTGGGCCCATTAGATACCAGGAAAGAGTGGAAGATTCCTGAATGACGCTGTCTTCTAACCGGACAGAAACCCTCAATGACGACTCCTTGTCGTCCAGAGGACTGCTTTTTATAATTCTTCTTCCCTTAGCTATTCTGTCAAAACCAACAGTCGGATACAGCTGAGAAGTGGAAGAGGGGAACAGATAGTCCAGAGGCCAAGTGTTCAGTCCGTGGATGGTAGGAGCCTGTTAGACTTGGGGAGGCGCTCCTGGTTAAGCCTAAGGAGGGTAGGATTTGAGGATCGGCCACTGTAGGGATCACCTATTGGAAAGGGTCACTTCAAAAATACAATCATTAAGGTAAAACACATCTTAATGTATTTTAAAATTTGTTTGGAAAGGTGTGTTACCAATCAAATAGCGAACTTCCTAAAATCCTTTCACGCCTGCTCCTAAGATGAATGGCCTCTTGGCTAGAGCTGGTCACTCACCCACTCACTCCTCATTTTATTCTTTTTTTCTATGTGGCTCCCAGTACCAGGCCCCATTGGAAACTGCATCCTTTGATTCAGCTCTTGAGTGTCTGAGTCTGAGCAGTTGTTGGCTCCCTTATGGTGGCTGTTGGCTGGTCACCTGCTTTTTTTCTTTAAGGGCTCTCAGATAATTTCCCACCTATCAGCTGATGGAAACCAGAACTTACTTTCCTTTTGTGCCGATAGGCAGCAGTTCCTGGGAGCATCTGTGTTGTTGCACAAGTGCTTTAATTTTGCATTTAAATTCCAAAAATCCCTTAGATGCTATAATTTGCAAACTGACTCTAGAAATACCAAACCATAAGGAAATTACAGCACAATAAGTATTTTAATCACTTTTTATTACTTGCAATCAACTTGACAAATAAAAAAAATTACTGGAGTATTATTTTTTAAAACATCCTGTAATTAAGTCTCTTGTTTCCCATCTTCCTGGAACTCAGTGAGCTTTATAAGGCATGCTACTGAATTCTAAAGCAACAGGAATAAGAGCTGTCTCTTAGCTGCACAAACTTGAATTTCTTTACTTAAAAAATCTTCCAGAGACTGGAGACATGGTTCAATGGTAAAGAGCAAGTACAGTTCTTGCAGAAGACCAGCGTTCGATTCCCAGAACCCACAGGGGGCCAGTTCACAACCACCTGTACTCCAAACTTTCCTCTCTCTCCTACATCACCATTATGACTCTGTCTCCCATTTTTATTTTCTTCACACCTTAAAATGACAGCTTTAAATATTCAAAAAGGATGATTACTCTCTGGGAGGACATCTTCTCATCATTATCTCCAAGGTGGTAGAAAACATTTTATTTTTAGTTTCTTAGGCAAACATTCCTAATAGAATAGTGAAATTATCTGTCATCAGTGACATCAGACTTTAGGGAGGTCTGTGGCCACAGAGTAATTTGAAAGTCGCAGTTGGAATCTGATGAAATCACAGAGGGTGTTGCAAGAGATAGCCTTCCAGAAATTTGAAAATGATCTGAAAGCTGCTTAGTTTGATGTATTGGCTTAAATATATATTTCTGTGCACTTCTTGCAAATTGTAATTAGCATACATGTCCTATCACATCACAGGTATTGTCAGTGGCTTTTATAAATACCCATTTGCTTCCTAATTACTCCATGTAACTGAATGCCAGCCACGTGTGTATTCACCTTTAATCACGGTACGGCTCTGCCAAAGACTTAATTACAAAGGAAAAGGTGGGATCCTTTCCCATCAGCTTTGTGTGTTTTCATCAGGCATGTTGCATTGTGGGATATTTAGGACTTCAATTTGTCTCAACGCCAACCATGCATGCTCTCATGCATATTGTATTCATTTATTCTTTCTATCTTTAGTGAGCAGTGTTTATATCAGGTGCTTCCCTGGGTTCTGAAGATAGGCAGAAATACTAGAAAACAGTTCATCCAATGTTTCCAGTTCAGATAGAATTAACCACCACCCATAAGCTGGAACATTCAAGAGGAGCCATGTCGAATGGGGTTGGGGGGGGGGCGCTGGCCAGCAGTTTTGTGAACAAACTTGTTGCTGTAAAACTTCTATGTAACACTGTCAGCAATCGCTTCTTTTATCACTCACAAAATGGTGAGTTATAAAAACCGGAAATGTATTTAAAAAGGAGAAAATATCTGGACTCTTTCCTCTTATAATAAAGTAATGGTGATGTTTGAATGTGTTGCCCAAAGGCAGTGTGTTAAAAACTTGGTTTCCAGTGTGTGGTACTATTGGGAGTTGGTAGATCATTTTAAGAGTGTTAAGTTTTAAGACCATTGGGAAGGTAGTTAGGTCACCTAGGGTATGTCCTTAAGGGGGGGTATTAGGACCTTAGCCTCATCTTTCTCTTTCAGTTCAGGCTACCAAGAGAAAAGCAGCCACTTCCACCATGCGCTTTGACATGGGACTTTGCCTCTCCGCAGGTCCAAAAACAAGAGACCCTTTGGCTCATGAGCCAAAATAATCCTTTCCTCCTTAAGTTGATTTGCCTGTGTGTTTATCACAGGAAGCTCATACAACAGTGTGCGGCAACCTTACACACTCTTTGATGCTGCATAGACATAGGCGTTTCTCTCTGTGTGTACGTGACCATCGGTGAGATGCTGTGTGTACAGTAGTTGACCAACAGTGAGATGCTGTGTGTGTTGTTGAACAGTATGCTCTCATTTTTGTTACTACTTCTGATTTGAGACTTAATGTTTTAAGAAATCAGTGCAGGATCTATGATTCTGGAAAGAGATACAGACAAAAGTGGATCTGTACAAACAGTAAGTGATGGTGGCAGGGCCCTGCCCATCCCTGCCTTTCCTCCTGGACAATTTTGGTCTTTGTCCTATATATTTTCCTCAGAGAAACTCTTCAAAGGACAACTCCATTTACTTACCTCAAACCATCCCAGTAAAACTGACATTGCAATTCTATAGTATTTGGTTTCAATAAGACAAAAATAAACACAAATTACATCCATTTAACTTTTATTTTAAATCATCTGTGGGATTCTGGTCTCCTTCTAGAAGCATAACTGTGTATCAGTTAACAATCCAACATAGGAAGATTATAGGTGCAATTTGGGGTAGAAAATGACTAGGGAACATTTTCTATAATTGTAAATTGAAATGAACTCTTCAGAAACAGCTAAATGACTTTTGGCGTTGCTAAATCCTAGCCAAACGACTGAAGATGACTGGTGAGACATCTAGCTCCCTAGGTTAGTGTCTGCTACACACGAGGCTCTGGTGGCAACCAATAAGGTCCCAGTCATCTTTCTTGTAGTTCCTTTAGCTTGTCTAGCTGCCTTACTCTGTGGTCTAACATATTTGCTGATGTGCATCTGTTTCAGTCCCAGTGCAGATCCAGCTGCAGTGGACAGACCTCCAAAATAACAGAGGCTTAAGCAATGATAAGAGTTTGATTTCTTCCGTTATCCAGTTCAAGATGGCTCAAGGAATTAACTTCTGAGTCCTTAGAGAAGCTGGGCTTCCTGCTTTTTCCATTTCACAGCAGGGAAGGGCCGACCCTACTCCTGTCAATGGTAATGCTCATGTGTTACACCCAGCTAGAAGGGAACTAAAAATGTTGTTTCTCTTTTGGTTGGCTGTGTGTTTTGGCTAAGAAAAAAAAAAAAAAAAAAAAGGCAGATAGATATTAAGGAGCAAATAGTGATTTAGGGATAAATGTCCTATTAAATACTCATCCTCAGGATCGATGCTATATACTGACTGTTCTCAAAGTGTAAGGTCTATTTGAGAGGAATTAGCACTTGGGCTCTTGATAAAAATTCAAATTCTTCCATCCTCTATCTGACAGCTGCTCCCTTAGAAACCCTTGGGTTCAGTGAGCCTTCCGAGTGATTCCATTACTTGCTAAAGCTTGAGAGAACCACTGATCTGGGGTTCACTTTTCCAAAATATCCAAGCTGGAGGCTGGCTATGAAAGGAGAGGGTGAGTCAGGAAGGTGCAGAAATGATCTGGCCCTGACCCTTGGCTTCTCAGGTCCTTGCGATGTCACTCCATCTGAATGGCTCCTAGGGGCGGCTCACTGATCCAGCATCCAGAACTACCTCTGATGCTCCTGGCTAGCCTGCTCACCAGGGCCTTTTTGCTCGCCAGCCTGGAATGAGGGGAGGATATCTGGGTCTCTGCTCATCGTCATCACTCCTCTTCCCTTCTTCTGGGGCTCACCAGTCCCGGTCTCCCCCTCTCTATCCTCTAGTTATTTTTGTAGGATCTCTCAGAGCAGCAGATGCCCTTGAGTGGGCATCCAACTTCTCCTACTGTATTGCCTTTTACCCACACAGCTAATTATGCTGCTGACGTCCCTCGGCTCCAGAGATGGGGGATGGGAACAATGACTCAATGATGAGTTGACAGAATGGAGAATTCTACCTCTCAGACAGCACACCCTCCCCCTTCACCCGTACCTCCTAACCGTCAACATTGGTGTCTGTCAGCTGGTGGCCAGACATCTGAACAGACTTTGCCAATTAGAGTAGTCACACCTCCCGGTTGGCAGGCTCACGCTATTGTGCCTGAAACCGAGGCACAGAGCCATATGGCTTTCACGAGAAAGATTTGCCAAGGGAGAAACAAGGGGGTGCCCCTGAGGGCAATCCATGTCAGATGGGAGGCCCTTTTGGATGAAGTTCACAGGTAAAGCTGGAGGATGAGCTGCTATGTGCCGCGGATATAATTCAGAGCTATTGTGACACCACCTCTAACCATCATTTCCTTCAAGGGATGCTTGCATAGAATTTGTCTTGGCAGCTTTAAGCCCCTTCTGTTCTTTTGTTATCCATTATCTCTCCTGGTCTCTTATGGTGAACTCTTGAGTTTTGCTCTCCTGTGTGGAGAAAGCAGAATGGGGGGTGGGGGGTGGGGGGAGAATAACAGTGATCACCCCCTCCCCCCACACACATGGTTGGAATGGTTGCTGCAAACCCACTCACATCAGTGTTCATTCCCCCCTAAGGCAATTTGGAATGGCACAGGGAAAGTGGAATTGATGGTTGGTTTTCCACATGGGGAAGAAAAAAGAAAAGTAGGAATGATAGTTTGGATTTGAATCCTGGTCCAACACAGGTGGGCTGGGAGTGGGTCACAGAGCTGTCATGTTAGTATCAGTTCCTCAACTGACTGAAGGGATTCTGAGGCTGTGCTGGACTCCAGCAGCCTTTATGTCCAAGGCCACTTAAGTTGTAAGTAACCTAAATGAGGCTAAAGCATGATCATGTTATGCCGTAGATATTATGGCATGTGAGGTTTTTCTCAGTATGTGAGTTTACCTTTCCACTTAATTTTAATGTTGAAAAATTTCAACACACAAAAAGTGGTGAAAAAATATAGAATCCCATATACGAAAAACCAGTTTCAACACTTTATTTTCTCTGACCTAAAAAAAAAAATGCAGAAACAAAAAACAAAAACCACAATATATTATTTTATTTTTTAAAATTCTTTATTTTGTGTATGTGTGAGTTCTTGTGTGTGTGTGTGTGTAGGGGCTGATAGGTTAATATAAGTTAGATTTAGTGAATACCTAAGTTTCTGATACAGTCTCTTAATTCGGGGCATGAAGATCAACTTTGCTGTGAGCAATTAGCTTATCAGCTTATGGATGAAGTCAGGTGAAATGAGGGGAGTCTCTTTGGACTGAAAAACAAGGTTGAAGCCAGGTGAAACAAGGAAAGACTTTATGACCTGGCATTGCTTTCAACTGCTAAGTGGGCAGAGCCCAAATTAAGCTGAAGCAGGCGGAACAAGGAGTGATCCTATTTAAGGACAAGTGGATGAGCCCAGAGAGCTGCGTGCTAAGGGCCCCCGATATGAGAGAGCTCCGAGAGTCCTGCTGGAGAAAGTTCTGGTAGACCAATGGCCAGATCTCCCTGAGGCAGAAGGAAGCTGGTGAGCAGAGAAAGCCTCGACAAGACAGCAAAAGGCCAAGGACTAAACCCTGTGGCTCAGCTTTTGCCTAGAGGGGTTTGACCTGTCCGAACAGTGGCCTGAACGGAACTGTGGCCAGCTTTAAAGACTGAGGCAGAACGGTAGAGTTGCTGATACGAAGGAAGTAAGGTGGCCTACAGACGCTGAGGTCTCCCAGAGAGAAGAAAGCCTCAAGCCTTATTTAAAGTGAGACTTCGATAGCCAATTTACCCTGACGAACCTGCGTCTGAGATATTCCAGAGAAAGGACTGCTAAGTGCGTTAAAGAGTCTACCCCCGAGACTGGTTTCCTGACGACTGAGGACCTGCCCCAGAGACTGTATCATTCTAAAAGGTTATGAAAATAGTTGTTATGATTATCAATAGGTTTAGTGGATAGGTTAAAGGGGTTGTAGGAATTTATAGGATTAATAGTTAAGAAATTGTTGGTGTTTGTTATAAGTGAATTTAGTAATAAATAAGTGTTAAATAATAATTTAAAAGTTCGGTTGTGTGTGTGTGTGTGTATGTGTGTGTTCTTGTGTGTATGTGTGTTCTTGTATATGTGTGCCTGTATGTGTTCTTTTGTGTGTGTGTGTATATATATATATATATGTCTGTGTTCTTGTGTGTTCCTTGCATATGTATATGTATGTGTGTATATATGCATATGTGTGTTCTTGTATGTTCCTTGTATATGTGTGTATGTGTATTTATGTATATATATGTATGTGCTCTTGTGTGTGTATATATGTGTTTGGGAAGGCTTATGAGGTGAAGTTTAATAGAGGAATTACATCACTAGAGGCAGGCTTTAAGAGTTTAAAGCCTTGGACCACTTCCATTTCACTCTCTCTGCTTTGTGCTTGTGGTTCAAGATGTGAATTCTCAACTTCTGGCCCTTGCCACCATGCTTGCCTGATGCAATGTCCTCCTGCCTTAATGGACTCCCTGATATGATGTCATAATCTCTCTGACATCAAGAGCCAAAACCGAACTCTTCATTCTGCAAGTTTCTTGGTCATGGTGTTTTATCGCAGCAACAGAAAAGAAACTAATACACACTCTATTAGCTTTCTTATCCTCTTCCTCCCAAATCCTAGATATTTTTTTTTGCCAATTCAAATTTTCATATGCATCCTATTACATACTTAGAGATTTAGGCAGTATAAACTACCATGCCATTGGCCATGTAACAAGATTGAAGACTCTCCTCTATAGAATCTGTCAATAGTATCTAATATTTATATAATCAAAATTTCTGATGGTCTTAAGGATATATTTCTTTTCTAATTTTTTTCAAGACAGTATCTCACTATGTAGCTCTGGCTAGCCTAGAACTTATTATGTAGACCAAGCTGGCCTCATCTCACAGAGATAGATCTATGTTTGCCTTTTGAATGCTAGGAGTAAAAGCGTAATCCACTGCACTCATCTGGAAGGCCTGGTCTTATCCTGCAGTCTAGATTGGCCATGTAGCTCAAGCTGGCCTAGAACTCATGGCATTTCTACCTCAGCTTCCTAAATTCTGGTGAAAGCTACCATACCCCATTCCAAAGATGTCTTGCTTTACATTGTTTCCTTTGAGACTGGATAGTGACAAAATCCATGCACCTATTTGGTTATTATGATCTGTTCATTCTAAGCATTTTTCCTCTGATACTATTGACCTTTGAGATAACAGAGGTTATTTGACCAGAAGCATGTCCCACATTCTTGGTTTAGCTAATTGCTGCCTGTGTTGGTATCTGTTCTCTGTGTTTTCTTTAAATAGGTAGAGAGCTCTTTGTGTGTTCACATATGTGAGGGTGCACTGGTGTTTGTGGGTGTTTGTGCATGGTAGGGGGATTGCCACTGTGGAGGCCTAAAGTTGATGTCAGCAATTTTCTTGATGGCTCTTCCACCTTAATCTTTAAAACAGGCTCTGTCAGTCGAACCCAGAGCTCACAGATAAGGCTAGTCTCTTTAAAACAGGCTCTGTTAGTTGAACCCAGAGCTCCCAGATAAGGCTAATCTCTTTAGCCAACTTCCTCTGGGGATTCCCTGTCTCTGCCTTCTATGGCTGGAATTACAGGCATGCCACCACACACTCCCAGCATTTATGAGGGTTCTGGGGTCCCGAGGTCTAGTCCTCTTGCCATGTGCTAAGCACTTTAACTATTGATGTATCTCCTCAGCTCCTTGTTGGGCATTTTAAATAATTTTGAGGCTTGGACTGGGGTCAGGTTCTATCAAAAGTATCCCTGTATTCTCAGCAAACCCATTTTTATTTGCATTTCTTGTTAGCCTGTGTGCTAGAAGTTCTGTCAAATATTTTTAAATGTATGTCTTTTTATTCTATTTGCTTTAATCTTTTCAAGCTGTTTCCTATTTCCTAAGAAAAATAATCATTTCCTCCTGCTCATGCCCCTACATCATTGAAGACAATGAGAAGCCGTATACTTTGTATACTTTAAAGAAACCTTTAACATGTAACAGGACATTTGACTGGGTGTTGAGACAGGGGGCTGCTCATTACAGCAATTAAAACAAATGAACTTTGCCTGGATGTTTTGGAAGCCTCTTGGCTGAAACTCCTAAAAGTAATTGAGAATTTATACATTAAATTATGTAAATGAAGGCCGCTGGGAAAATGATAAATAACCTTCTCAAGGATGCAGCTAAGAATTTTTTTTTCCCAGTTGATGATTTTGAAGAATCTTTTTGCTCTACAGGGACACTTTTGCTCTTTTTCCTCCTCCACACCCCGAAAGGAACATTTCAGGAGACAGCAGTCTGAAGACAAGGCAGGACTTGCGGGGCAGGAGCCCATGTTGTGGTTGGAGAGCCTTGCTGATTTCACCTGCAGTGAAGGGCATGCAGTGGAGGTGTATTCACCACTCTTGCCTTGACTTTATTGTGATTCGGAGCAGGAAACGTGAGAAGCACACTCATGCTGCCGCAGAGAAGGCGAGAGGAACCTGTCAGAATGGCTTCTGGTCCTCTGTGATTATAGCGGACCTTACTCAAGTTCATATGCCGTCATTCCCCTATGGCAACCTGGCGCTCATAGGCAGTGGAAGTTAGCTTTGAAAATACAACCTGTTTTCTATATTGGCCTACCAGAAGGGCTCCCTAGCTGTCCACCTCGCCCCCCTCCTCTCTACTTTTTCATCCTCGCTCTACCTCTTACACCTGTGGCTTTGTAGGCTAAAGTTCTCGAGCCTCACTTGCCCGCTGCTCACTTGGGGCTCGCTTACTTGGGTCTAAGGATAAACCCAAGGAGATAAACTCAATCCATATGAAAGGTGTGCTTTTGTCTCTATTTCCCCCAGCCTTGCCTGTGATATACGGGCAGGCGAACTCTCTGTAGGACTTACAGACTGTAAAGGATCCAGCCTTGTGACCTTCTCTAGACCTTTCGGTGTCCCCTACATTCGTCCCAAACCTTGCCTGGGCCTACTTTCTCATTTTCTTATCTTGTTCTCTTCCTGATTTAGACCATTGTCGTCAGCTCCTCCTTTCTGTGAAACGCATTCTTTGGCAGCGAAATGAACCAATTCAGGCCAAATTAGAGTATATGCAGGTTTATCAGGGGCAGCTCTCAGGCGGGTTCATTGATTTCACAGGTGGAATTCAGTGAAGTAGACTCGCAGAGGGATACAGAAAAGCGGGGGAGGGGAGAGAGAGAGAGAGAGAGAGAGAGAGAGAGAGAGAGAGAGAGAAGGCGCAGGCGCAGAGAGGGGAAATGCAGAGAAAGAGAGAATCAAAATGTCTGGATTATGTAGGGAAGCCTAGCCCCTGGGCTGGACAGTTGGGGTAGAAGGCCGAGTATCCCAGCTATGCCCTGTAACAGGTAGGGACTGAGGGATTCTGGGAGAACCTGGAGGCCAGGTTGGCTTTGGAATGTAAATTAGGCACCTCAGCATCTTGTCCCAGGCCTGAATCCCAACTCTTTGCAGGGCAAGCAGAGCCCCATCTAAAGAGGTTTCTGTAATCTCCTCCCAGGCCACAGTCTATCATTGAGTGAAGTCAGGAGAGGAATGCAAGCAGGTACCTGAGGCGAGATTGCTGCTTCCTTGGTTGCTTCCAGGCTCACATTCAGTACCTTTTCATACACAACCCAGGACCGCCTTCTCAGGGCTTGTGCCTCGAACAGTTAGCTAAGACCCTCGTCCAGCAATTAAAAATCAAGACAGTGCCCCGCATGGGCCAGTCTGTTAGAGGCAATTCCTCAACTGGGTTCCAACTTCCCAGGAGGACTCTAGCTTGTGCCAAGTTAATGAAAACATACCAACGCACTGAGACACACCTCTCGAATTTGTTCAGGTCAAGAGGACAAAGCGTGCAACTGTGACAGTATGATGCAGTTCATGGATAGGATGGGCTGTGACATAGTATTGACTTTTGTAGAGTAAGTTACTCTTCTCTCCTTTTACACTGGGAAATTCTTGTCCCCTCCAACTGATGTTTATGAAGTTCTCAGGAGCATTCAGCACTGTTAGATGAGGGATATATTGTGCTGGAGAGTTGAGTTTCTGGGCTTTGCACAAGGCAGGCTCCCTGATTTAAACACTAATCCATTCTTCAGTCTGTCTTCCTGGAGCAATGACAATTGGCATCCTTGAAGCTGTGTAAGAGGTCACCTTCCCCTTCCATCTCCTTCTTCTTGGTTGTTTGGTGATAAAAGCAGCAATTCCATTTAAGGGAAGATACCAAACCATCTCTGCCTGTCTCCAACAATTGGCTACTACAGCAGAGGGGGACTTGGAGGTGTACAGTAAGGGTAATGTTCTCAGAGTTTCTGTTCACAGGCATTTCTGTCTTTCAAGTATGCTTGTCCATTTACCAGGTTGCTGGGATTCCTGTCAAGGCAGTCTTAACACCAGGCACACTGTAGGAGGTGGGGAAAGAGCATCTTTAGGGAGACGATAGAAGGAAATTTCTTCTCATTCTTAACAGGAGCATAGCATATACCAACCATTATTATTATTTTTTTGTGTGTGAAACAGTATTAAAACTGGGAGATCTTAAGTGGTGTCTGGGTATAAAGGAAAAAGAAACAGATTCCAGTGAGGTGGAAGGATCTGGTCATGAAGCACAAATGAGCAGTGCTGGCTCTTCTCTTGGGATGCTATTCTCAGTTATCAGCTTGACTACATCTGGCATCACTAAAATCCAAAAATGGAGGACACACCTTTAATTTGAAATAGGAAGATCCAGTTCTAATACCAATCTTTGAGGTAGGAAGACAGGCCTTCAATCCTGATCTTTTTTTTTTCATTTGTTTGTTTTGTTTTGTTTTTTGAGACAGGGTTTCTCTGTGTATCCTTGACTGTCTTGGACTCACTCTGTAGACCAGGCTGGCCTTGAACTCACAGAAATCCGCCTGCCTCTGCCTCCAAAGTGCTGGGATTAAAGGCGTGCACCACCACACCCGGGTTTTCAATCCTGATCTTTTAAGCTGGGAAAAGACATGCCTTTAACCCAGATCTTAAGGTGGGAAGACATCTTTAGTCTGGGCCACACCTTCTGCTGGAAGTCTAAGGACCTGGAAGAAGGACACTTTTGATCTTTGCCTGATTGCTCTTGTCATTCCTTCACCAGCATTAGAGCTTGCTTCTTTGGGACTACAGCATCTATTCGAGACCAGCTGAGATATCCAGCCTTGTGGCCTGAGCAACTTCTGGATTTTTGGATTTTTCCATTCGTAGCCATCCATTGTTGGATTAGCTGAACCACAGTCAGAAAGTCATTCTAATAACTCATATATATATATATGCGCCATATATATACTATATATATTTAAAATAAATTTATATATATCCCATATATGTGATATATATGATATTTTATATATATATAGAGAGAGAGATATTGATTCTATGTTCTGTTACTCTAGAAAACCCTGACTAATACACCTCTATCCACTCTCAGAGTAGCTGCTGCCCTCCTCACCTGCCTACTGGGAAGCCCAGAAATCTGATCCAATGACTGCATCCATCAATAAACACCCTCACTTCCCAGCCAGTGAGAAATTTGGCAGGAGATCAAACTGGGGGCAGATGAATTTAAGGTTTTTTTTTCCTGGTTTTTCTCCCTCTAAGGTTGTCTCTAGTTGACTGTCCCTGCACCAATGACACAGTTCCTCTGAAGGTAGCCTGCTGGACAGGACTCTCCTGCCAGCTGCCAGCTATTGCTACTCCACAGTGAATTTTCTTGTTGCCATGACACACACCTGACAAGAAGCAACTTAAGAGAGGAAAGGCTTTCTTTAGGTTATGGTCTACCACGGAGGGGACAGCATAGCAGCAGAATGTTTCATGGAAGCAGGAATATGCAGCTGAGATTCCCCAACTCAGTCTTGGAGGATCAGGAAGCAGAGAGGAGACAGGAAGTAGAGCCAGGCTATGGAACCTCAAGACCTACCCTCAATGATTCACATCCTCCAGCAAGAGTTACATTCTGAATGTTTCACAACCTTCCAAAACATCGTCATCACTAGCTGGGGGCTAAGTGTTCAAACACATCTGCCTGTGGGGGACACTCCAAGTTAGGACCATGGTAGGCTGTCTCCCTTCAGCCCTCAGGCCTAGGGCTGCTGACTTCTTCACTGTTGACTATTCACTCCAACTTGCATGACAGGAGGGCTTTATTTTCTCTCCCTTACTCACAGACTCCTTGTAAACCCTGCCCATGGAGAACTCTGAATGCCAGGCTCCTAGACTACTCCTGCAGCTAGCCCGGCTTGACCCTTTGAGGCAGCTGAGCTGTCAGCTCCTTGTTTGAGGAGAACAACCAGTCATCCCCCTCTCCCCCTAGACTTTTCTAACAGTCTTAATGTCCATTCCCAGCTCCAAGGCAGGACAGTGTCCAGGACCTCCCCTTCAGTGAAAAAATCCTGCCAATCCCTGAGCTTGCCTCAAGATCAGGCTACATGATACCTCCAATTTCAGGCCACCCTGGAAGAAGCTCTCTCTCTCTCTCTCTCTCTCTCTCTCTCTCTCTCTCTCTCTCACACACACACACACACACACACACACACACACACTACCCCCACACAAGAAGCCCTATATAAACCCTGTATTCTGCTCAGTTCTCTACTGCTTCTTGCCCAAGCTGAGGCAGCCAGCCTTTTGGATTTTTCCTTCCCAATAAATCTCTTCTGTGAGGTTTGTTGTGCGGTGTGACTTTGTGGTATTCCATGGCTCCCAAGTGCCAGGATACTTTTCCCTTCAGAGATGTGCCTTCACAATTCCTTACCCTGGATTTGTGTCTTGTACCTGTGACATCCCTGAATTGAGAGAGATATAATTTGTCATCCAACATGAAATTCTAAACATTAAAATTTTTTAATGACCATGATAATTATATATTAATTAATTAATCAGCAGTATCAACTTTACTCTCAGGAGTAAAGAGAAATTCCACACAGGGAAAACAGATTGAAACTCCTGTGTCTTGGGGCAAGCTGAGATGGGTGGTCACCCCACCCGTACCTATCTTTGTAGATAAGCTCTCCCTGGGTTACTGAAATGAGAGTGTACTATCAGTTTCTCATTAGATGAAAATGAATACCCAGCTCTCGTACCCTGCTCTCACACCCAGATCTAGCCGTTTAGAACCCAGTTCTCTTTGTATCACTGTACTAAAGATTGAAATAACTATCAATGCAAAAAGGCAGATGCCACTGCTGAAGCAGTTTCTAAACCAAGGCATGAGACAGACTTTCAGGTTATGTACTGATCAACATGCATTACGTGACTCATTAGTGTGCATGAAGAAAAAGACAGTGCACACAAGGACCATAATTTCATATGTGTGCTTGCTTAGAAAAAAGGAAACTATAAATGAATTTTAGAAGTTGTTTTGAAGAAAAGTGTTGGTCTCACCAATAGCATGAGCTGGTCTAAGATGGCTGTGGAGTACTGCAGGGTCTAGAAGTACCCGTGAGAGTGGGCTGGGTGTTGGGTACCACAGTGAGAGCTCATGTTGGATTTTCTTCCTATTGTAGCAGCACCAAATCCACTTGTAATCGCTCGCACTCTTTGGCTTTTTGAAATAACATTTTTATAATGGACATAATTAACATTTTAACCATTTTCAACTCTCAACTGCAGTGGCAAGAAGTTTAGGTTGATGTTTAACCATCCGTGTCATCCACTCTGAGCTGGAACTCGGTGACCACTACACACTCACTGCCCTCTATTGCCTATCCCAAGCCTGTGGAGGTCACCACCCTACCTTCTGTAAGTCTGAAGACTTCATATATGTACCTCATACTGTATGTCATGGAAGTGGACATATATCTGTCCTTCTGTGACTTGTCTATTTTGTTTAGCATGATGTCTCTGAGGGCCATCCATATTGTAATGTGGGTTACGGATACACGGAGCCCACCAGAGACAACCACTCAGACACAGTTTATAGCCAATTGAAATTCCAGTTGACCGGGAGTACACTTAGGTACTAAGGTCCTAAGTATATCCCTGATTGTCCAGAGCACGGGGTTGTTGAGGGCAAAAACCATGCTGCAGGGGGCTTTGCCGAAGCAAACAGTTTAACAGAAACTAAAATAAACAGCTGGAGTGTGTGTTTGTGTATATATGTGTGTGAGTGTGTTTGTGTATGTATGTATGTGTGCATGAGTATATGTGAGTGTGTGTATATGTAAGTATGTGTGTGTATGTATGTGTGTGTTTGTGTATGAATGTAAACCCAAGCAGGCAGTTTAACAAAATCTAACATGAGCTAGTTGGAGCATCTTGACCTTGGGTTCCTAGAGCAGAGTTGGGCAATGTTCCATGGGATTCTCCATCAAGGAGATCAAATTCTAGTTAACCTGAATTTTGCACCATATTCTTAGCAAGAATACAAGATGGAGGAACCTGCACTGTCTTGCCTGTCACATCAGTATTTCACTGCTTTTTAGGGTTAAGTAATATTCTATTATACATACCTACCAGTACATTTTGTTTATTCATGTTTCAATGGACATGGTATTCCCTTTAATAATAATTATTATTATTATTATACTATGGGCATGGGTATTCAAATATCTGTTTGAATCCCACAATGTTTTTGATGCATTTCGAGATGAAACTTGCTGTATCATGTAGTAATTCTACATTTAGTTTAGTTTTTTAAGAACCTACACATCAGTTTCTGTACCACCTATATTATTTTACTCACTCTCAGTCTTATGAAGAGTATGGTTACACGGAGTCTGGAGAGGATGGTGCAAAATTCTCACCTTGGAGAGACTATCGGAAGTGTGCCCACTGACAGCATACCACAGTGTCTTTGCTTATGAACCAGGTAACACGCTTCAGAACAACAAGAGAATCGTGAAGCTATGTGTTGCAGGAGAAATTTTAATTTCTTTGGAAACTCTGATGTGTTATGTGAACGTGTTTTTGTTTTGGTCCCAAGTGTGGGATGTGGCTATGTTTTAACTGCCTCTTAAAAACAGACTTGTGAGAAGGGTACAATATTTGTTATCTGGAAAAACATCCTGACGAGAGACTGTGTGATGCTTTGTCAGCTGGAGACTCCTTTGTGCAGGAGGCATGGCTTTTGCCAGCTGGAAAACATCCTTGTGAGGATTCTGAAGGAGTATAATTAGGTGCCCCAGAAACAGAGAAGGATCACTTTTGCTCCACTTCTTATCACTTCACTTTGCATCGAGATGCTTCTAGCAAGAAACACCCCAGTTTGCTGCTGCTGATTTTGGCCCAGGTCAGGCTGAGAGAACAAACTCCCCAAGTGGGGGCAGACGCTGCTGGTTCCTGCTCCTGTGTTTGTTGTTTGACTGGACTGCTGAAATCCTGGCTATAAATAAATAGTAGAGAAATACACCTGCAATGTGTCATGGTTTGGATGTGGCCCCATCCATTGGTGGTAATGTTTGGAAAAGTTGTAGAGCCTTTGGGACTGTGGCCTACCCAGCAGAACTGAGTAGTTGGGGACTGGCCTTGAAGATGCTTCCCACTTCTGGCTACAGCCTAAGCTCTTTGCTTCCTGATCCACCAGAATACAGGGAGGTCACTCTGGAGGCTCCCACTAAGGACAGCTCAGGCTCTGGGAGGTGCTTTCTCTGCCATGCTGGACTGGAGTCAGATACAATCCAAACTCAAACCTTCCTTTCAATTGTGTCAGGTATTTATCACAGTGATAAGAAAAATAACAAAATACACTAGTGTGTGTATGTGTTTGTGTACGTATGTGTGTGAGGGGGTGTGTGAGTGCATTTGTGTACATATGTGAGTGTGTTTATGTATGTATATGTGTGTTTGTGTATGTATGTGTGAATGTGTATGACAGTGTGTGTTTGTGTATGTATGTGTGTGTGTGTATATGTGTGAGTTTTCTTATTCTTATGCATGCTTATTCAATGTTATTTGGCTGTTATATCTATCAACTTTCAGGCTTTTAAAATAAAATTTTTATAGAGCAAAATGCACATTAAATAAAGCTTACTGTTTTAACCACTTTTAAATCTCAGTTTCAGTGGCATGAAGCTGAGCATCCTTAATCGAAATGTGCAGAGTCAGAAACTTCTTTTTGAGCAATGATATGACTCCACAAGGGGAATACTCCACAGCTGACTTCATGTGACAGGTGGTAGTAAAACGCAGGCACAGGAAAAATATGGTATAACATTTCCTTCAGGCTTTGTGTGTGAGCTGTAGATGAAACAAAGGAATTCTGTGTTTAGACTTGCGTCTTGTCCCCAAAATACCTCATTAGGCATATGCAAATTTTACCAAATCTGGAATCCTGAAGTTGTGGTCTCAAGCATTGGGTAAGGAGTGTCTGTCCAGTGTTTTTACCCCTAGTTTGTCCAGAGGACACGTGTTTAGTGTATTTTTGTCTTATTTCAGTATTTTCATGTCCACTGCAATTCTCAAGCATACTTTTTACTAACCTCAGTGTCTCCTCTGTGTTCATCTATGACCCGCTGATGGCACTCAGGGACCCTACATCATGAGAGCTTGAGGCCAGGTCTCAGCACAGCCTGTGTACACTGATGAAGCAGGACCACAAACTATGTAAGGTAAGAGACTGGCTCTCAGTCAGCAAAAGGGAGGTGACAAATGCTGCTGAGTTGTGTGATTTTGAGCAAGTTGCATTTCTGTGGCTTCCTCGGCTCTAAGGAAAAATAATAACCAATCTAGGGAGAGGATTAACATGGAATATTTGGGAAGAGAAGGAATGAACTTTTTGGAAAAGGGATAATCCAGTAATAGGGCTATGTTAGATAAGAGAAGTGCAGCTGGAATCACACATTTGACACCGAAGCAACTGAACAGAAGTGATGTACTTTGTCAGTCTGCCACAGAGTGGCCTCTAGCAAGTGTTTGCAATAACTGTCATGGGTTATGGTGCAAAATCCACTTTTATTCCATACGAGTTTGGGAATCTGCTTGTCATATTATGAAAGCCCAGTGTTGTATACTTTTTTTTTTTTTTTTTGGTTTTTCGAGACAGGGTTTCTCTGAATATCTCTGGCTGTCCTGGACTCGCTTTGTAGACCAGGCTGGCCTCAAACTCACAAAGATCCGCCTGCCTCTGCCTCCCAAGTGCTGGGATTAAAGGTGTGCGCCACCACCGCCCGGCTTGTATACTTATTTAGGCCTTTCTGTGTTCATTATCATTGTTGTATTCATGAATGCCCCATTAAAATAGCTCAGGTTCAGAAGTGGACATGTGGGTGGAGCATGGGGTCTGAGGATGAGATTTTCTGTGGAAGGTCCAGCCATGGGCAAATAAAAACAAAGGCAAAGGCAGGCTGGGAGGTAGCCCATGCAGGATACTTGGCAGCTTGTGTGCATTTGAAGTTTTTGAACTTACAAGAAAACTTCCTTTATTATGAAAGCAACATCAGTCCCTTACAAAATAATTAAAGAATACAGATGAATAAATGAAATGGCTACTGTCCCTAAAACCCATTAGTGTTGACACCTATTGGTTTTGTCTTTTCCCTGGCTTCTTTCTCTGGACAATGCAGTTCTTTTGCTGCAGGTAGCTTTGTTACAGCTGTCAATCACAGTGACCTAATCTGGCCAAAGCAGACTCTCCTGGAGACCTGGATTTGAGTGTGCCAGAAGCAGGACACACAGCCAGATAGACACACAGACTGGCTGGATTTTTATCAGACATAGCAAAAGACAGTGTGCTCTTGTTTCTGGATACCCCACCCCCTTGGTTTCTCTCTTTCCATAGCCTGATTGTTTAGGTTTCCTTCTTTTCTCTGAGTTATTTGAACTCTTTCCAGAAAATCCTTCCTCTCCTTCCAAGTTTTTCAGAATTGGTTTTTATTGAATCCCAGCTGTTAACAACCTTGGCTTGAATACTTCCACTCTGTATCCCATGGATTAGAACACAGTCTCAGTAAATGATATTCACACAAGCAATACTAACTCTCCTGTCAGGAAATAGATTTTTGAATGTATATCAATAGTTTCAGAGTGTCCCATCATATAGGATGAGTTATTATTTATTTTTTTATGGTGGGACACACAGTCTCTTTAAAATTTTCAGCATTAAAAAAGTTTAAACCTTTGTTGGGTGTGGTCCCATCAGTTGGAAACCACATGTCTTTGATCCCAAAATTTAGAATGCAGAGACAGGCACATAGGATTTGGAAAGATTTAAGTTTAAAAGCTACTTACAAAAGGCAGGCTGCAATTCAAACAAATTGTCCTTTGAGATCTCAAAATATATACACTAAAGGTTTGTTTAGCTCCAAAATATCAAAATAATTTCTTCTTTAATCCGGATTGAAAGGTAATACTTTATATATTATCAAAAAA
>CAJQZJ010000348.1:2101652-2113552 GCA_907164525.1 Lophiomys imhausi | reverse complement strand
TATTAATTTTGTATCAGTATACAAAATTAATATTATATTTGGCTAAATTGGTATTGATCATTGTATATTAATGCAAATTTAAGATTGTATAGGGCTACATCAGTATTGATCTTTGTATATTGATACAAAATTAAGATTATATTTGGCCACAATGGTATTGACCCTAGTATATTAATGTAAAATTAAGATTGTATTGGGCTACATCGGTACTGATCTTTGTATATTGATACAAAATTAAGATTATATTTGGCCACATTGGTATTGATCTTTGTATATTGATACAAAATTAAGGGTAACGCTTCTTAAAGGTATTGTTTGTAGTAATATTTAAAAATGAAATGTCAAGTTTTGACCTCTCGCTACCAACCGACATAAACTGTTTAGGATAATTAAGAAACGGAAACTAATAGTCATGAAAACGTGTCATTTTGTTAGTTACTATGACAGTCTATCACAGTTATTTTCTAAGCTACTCATAAATCAAGTTGCTAAGAGACAAGCAATATTTGCTTATCTAAATATAAGAGATAGATAGGGCATCTTCAAAAACCTCAAGAGATCTGCAGAATATGGCATTCAAAGATGTTTTCTTAACTTAAGATTTTTTGATATCGAGACATGTCAGCTCCTGACAGCACCCCCTATATTACTCCAAGTAGAAGATGAGCATCGAAGAATCTCCAGTGGGAGATGATTAAATTGGTGGTAAGCCATTCTCTTGGCAAGAAAAACCACTTGATTCAACTGTAGACAGACTTCTGTCCAAAAAGGACAAAACTTGGAAGCAGGTAAGTCGACAGCCTAGCTCTGCCAAGACAGGGTAGGTAAGTCCTTCATAATTCCTGCTCTACAACCAAAGACTGTCAGAGAAATGGGGCCAAATGGCTGAAGATTGATGCTGTAATGTATGGAGAGAAAATGGGAACTGTCCAGGCAGCCACTGGTATGTCATTTTTTAGTTTTGGAAGCTGCAGGCCCTGCACTTCCTATATAATCAGATATATTCATCCCTCTCAGGTCTCTGAGGTGGTTGAAGAATAGATACCTAGAGTCTCATAGTTAAATTTTGAGTTGTTTAGGAATCAAGAGGGTATTCTTGATCTAAGAAGATATTTTTAAAATTATGAGGCAAGTTAGTATGAAAGCTGAGTTAGATATAGAACTTTAAACTCATGGGGATGGTTAGATAGTAGAATGTTAAAGTCAGGTGCCAAATACATATGGACTGGACATTGGGAATGTATGCTAAGCCATATAACTCTTATAATCGTGGCCTATTTATTTCTGTTGTTTTGTATTGTATTTATAGTTATAAGAAAAAGAACCATTATTTGGACTGAAAGGGAGAGCTGTTGGGGGGAAAAATAAATACCTTAAACTAAAAAAGAAAAAAAGAAGGGAAGAGGATGGTGGGGCTGAGGGGGAGGAGGGTGGAAGGGTGGGACTGGATGAGGGAGTAGGGAGGGGATTGTGATTGAGATGTAACTTGAAGAAATAAAAAATAAATTATTAAAAAAAAACTTAATTAAAAAATAAAATGTTAAAAATATATATATATATATAAAAAAAAAAGAGTCATTATTGACTCCCAGGCTGCCTCAAATGTCTCAACCCTTTCCCACATATGTTCTAGCTTTGTTTGAATTTATTTACGTAGTTTTCAACTTTTGAGATTATAATTTAATTACAACATTTCTCCCTTCCCCTTTCTCCCTCCAAGTCCTTTCATATAGTCCTTCCAATTTTCTTTAAAATTCATGGCCTTAAAAAAAAAAAAAAAAAAGCAAACCAACAAGCAGGTAATTGTTAATACATGCATACAAATATATATATATATATATATATATATATTTGTATGCATGTATCTATACACACACATATACACTAAATATAATCTATTCAGTCCATATAATGCAACCTGTATGTATGTTCTAAGGGCTATTTGGCACTGGACAACCAACTGATTGTGCTCTTTCCTGGGGAAGACAACTCTTCGCTCCCACCCTTCTTCCATTGTCATCCTACAATTCACAGGCCTTACACTGCATGGCATGGTCACTGTGTCGTCCTTGCTCAGTTCACACTTGGGCAGTCACCACTATTCAAGGAAATGTTTTTGACTAACATGGTATTTTAAATCATCTAAATTTCTAGGCCTTAGTTTTCTCTTCATAAAATGTAGTTGGCTTGTTGATTTATAATCTTTGTTGCAGTTTTAAAATAGCTATATGATTTATATAAAGAATAACAAACTGCAATTCACAATGTGTTTGTTAAAATGAGATCGCTAACACTAATCTTTACTCAGTGTTCTCAGATGAAGATCTGAGTAGATATTCATCCATTCTCTCAAATCCTTTCAATCTAATTTAATAGCCACGACTGGTGAGCTTCCCATTTTCAATATTCCTCAGATCTTGCGTCATGTGAGGCCCAAGAGCTTCCACTCGTACTGGAGCTTGATAAGGCACACCATCTAGGGTGTGGGGTTCCACTAACCTGCAGCAGATTCCTACAGTTTACACATAAGAGAAGGTGCAGTGTTCTCCACACAAACAATATTTTATTTACCCTTTGTCTCCTATGGAATTTACAACTTGCGTTTAGTTATTACTAATGCAATGAAAGCCATTTTGTGGATCTGAAACAATTAATACATTTATTTCACTTCACATTCTTAAAATACAACAATTTTAGACAAACAGTACTTATAAGCACATTTATAACATCGTAGACATAAATATAAACACAATGTATAATTATATAAATTTTCACATATTTTAGACAAAGAAATATATAGAAAATTTAGACAAAAATATAAAGAACAACCTCCTTATATTCAGTTTTGAAAATATGTTAACATGGATAGTTGGAAATAATGTATCATCAAAAGAAAGTGCTACAGAATGTTCACATTTGTATCAATAAGGCATATTTCCTATGTAGGTGTTTTATGAAAACTACATAAAGACCTAATTTAATCATTAACCTCACATGGTAATGTTAATTATAAATGAAGTACATTTTTATCAGTACAAATGTTCCTTTAACTTTAAACAACACAGTACTTTTTTTTATCAAGACCACACCACATTTATTAAATGAACATACAGAGCACATTAAAATAGAATAATTCTTGTACTTTTGTGCACAATGTCTAGTTTTCCTAATACTCTTTGTGAAAAAATACACTTAAATTTTGGCACAGAATTAATAAATTATAACCAATCAAAAGAAATGGTTTAAAATTTTCATGTCATAGAAACTCCCCTATTACTATTTATCAAATCTCTTTGTACTTTATTGACCAATGGCAGTCCTGCTAAGTTTTATTTAGAATAAATAATGAATATTCCAGAAATGAAAGTCATATTTGGGTATCTGCCTACAACTACTTGGGAAGTAGTGAAATTGAGTGTGTTTAACAGTAAAACACTGCCATCTGTACTGGAGCCAACAAATCTGTAAACAGGTCTTATAAGCAATGATACATATCATCACGCGATGTTTTCATTAGGGAGCAGAGGAGGTGGAAGGAAATGCAGATCTCATAAACTGGGAACATATGTGGTAAGGAAGACAAACCAACTGAAGAAGAAATAGGGAAAGTTCTTGAAAATTGGCTCAACCACACCCAGAATGGATGAGAAGAGAACAAAGAAGGAAGGCAGCAATCCTTCAGGAGGGTGGAGAGGGTCACATGGGTCTAAGAAAACCAAAGTGTCTCCTTTATTCTGGAATCAGCAAAGAATCACTGGGGTTATACGTTTCAAATTTCTAGATTAGTTTGTCTAAATTGACACTGAGAAAACGTTAAGTTACTGGAAGCTTCTTCGGACCTCATTTGCAAGCACTGTAATAAGGGAGTCATAAGGGAGTGGCACGACCACCTCCACTGAATGCAGAAGCACCTTCACACTCTAGGCTCAGGGTGCAGTCTTGGTAATGGGGAAGTCTTGTTTCTCTTTCAGTGTTGTGTCTTCAGAGACAGAAAAACACCCTGCGCCTCTCAGATAATCTCAACAGCTGCATTTTTCTATCACATGGGGAAACACAACTGGTCTGAATTCATATTTTTCCCTAAGTCAGCTCCATTCATTACATTGTTGATTTCAATTTTTATATAAATTCATTTTATTCTGAAGAGTAAAACCACGAATACGATGCTATTTTATTTATTTTATAATCCATGCTTTCCTCAGGGCCTTCAAGAGTGAAATGACAACGAACATCAAACAGGTTCAATAGAATAGGAAATTCTTTCCCTTTAAAGCTTCTAACGTATGCACAGACACGAAGACTACGAATCACAGAGCACCGAATTTTCAAGAGTGAAATCATACCAGAATCGGGACAAGTTGTCGCCGACATCGTACGAGAGTAAGTGGTCAGGAAGGTCGCAGGTGGTTCCCTGCACTGCAAGCACATGTGGAGCCAAGGTGAAGGGCACATCACTCAGGAGCTCAGCTGTTTGTGACCTGTTCTCCAGAGTCTGGCCTGCCTGATTTCCTGTCTTGGTGCCCGATACAGTCACACTGGATGTGTCTTCTTTGCTGGTCTAAAAATACACACACATTTAAAACATTTAGAACATATGAACTGTGAAGCTTAGTAATGGTAAATGTGGCATCAGTACATCAAAAAGCTTGGGGGATGTGTAATATATAAATACTGCCAGATTTGAATGCCAGTATTTACCCATTTGAGAGAGATATCCATCCAAATCTCTACAAGGTTTAACAATTCCTACAGTCTGCTCTTTCTCAGAGTGGCCACCTATAGCTCCCTCAAACAAAAATTCATTCTTGTTATTTCTCTAACTCTGAGGTCTCCAGAGAGTGTCTCTGCTTTCACAGGTCCTATGGATACTTTCAGACTCTGCTGAGTGCTTAGTTTCCCCCATGAAATGTTCTATCAGAGCTGTCCACTTTGGAACACCTACACAGCAAACTGCCCAAGATATTATTAGGTGTTCTGACCAGTTGATACTCTATATGCATTTTACCTTCAAGCAGATCCTCAAGTCAGTGATCTATGTCTTTGTAGTGCACACCTGGTACAATGTATTGCTTTGTCATGACACACTTGAGATTTTAAAAAAATGTTTATTTATTACTTCAAGTCACATCTCCATCTCAGCCCCCTCCCTCTACCTTTACCGGTCCCACCCTCCCACCCTCTCCCTCTTCTCCCATCTATCCTACTCTTCTGGGACACACCTCAGATTTACCTTTAGTGTATACCATGAGTATGGGCTGGAACCAACATTGTATCGCACAAAGTTCCAAATAAATATTGATGTTCCTTTGTCAATTTCTTTTAAATTGGTATATCTTGTACACACTAGTTTTTCAAAAGGCATGTACTAACTAGGATGTTCAGAACATCCTCCACCTATTTAAATACCCATTAATAGTAGAGTGGACAAGAAATAAGTGTCTATATAGCAATGAAGATGAATGGCTTGCTACTACAAGCATATGAAATGCAATGCAAATAATTTCAGAGAGCAAATTTTTTTTCTTATCCTTCACCCTCATTCAGAGTGACTCTCATCTTCAGAGACCTATCAGGGCCCTCCTGAACAGGCCTTGACCCGTTCTCCCCAGCTAGCCTACCCTAGCCAACTCTTCTCCAATTCTAATATGTCCCAGCTTCTGTTACTCACTCCCAGGCTGCTTCTGCCCAGAGCTCATTACTTCTGTTCTTTCTGCCCAGGAGGCTTTTCTTTCAGATTGACATTGAGCTCCTAGCCTGTCTTCCCTCTGGGTCTTGGCCCATCTGTGACCCTCTGAGAGAGGCCTTGCCTCACCTCTTATTTAAGGTGTATGCTACTCTCATCTGTGTGCTGCATCCCTGTCTCTTCCACTTCTGCTTCTGTCTCAAGCCCTTAGTGTCTTGCCGTATGCTTTGTAACTCATTCTAATTGCCATCTCTCAGAAACAGGTTGTCTTTCATGCTCACTGCTATATCCCAAATGCCTACATCAGTAGCTAGTGTTCAAAAAATGTTTATTGCATGAATGAAAGTAGAGACAGAGCTTAGATTCTAAAGATTCTAATGGTAACATATGCTGACAGATTCCTGTCTAAGGATAACAATTTTATATAACACAAACAACATTTATGCCAGACGTTTTATTGAAGTATACAATACATACAGGAAAGGATACATTCACTGTCAATGTAGAAATTGTTAATTCTTACAAACTGAATGCAGTAGACTAGCTGGCACTATGATCAAGAGACAGCGCACACAGGATTCTTTTCTAGTCCAATCTACTCCTCTGTCAGTCACCATCCTGACTTCTAATAGTACAGAACGTTTTGATCTGTGTTTGGATTTTCAATGAATGCCACCACTCAGGATGGTTGCTTTTTCTTTGGCTTCTTTCAGTTAATATTATGTGTACATGATGCATCTGTACTGTTACATGTTGGATGAAAACATTTTGAGGAATGTACTAGTGTAGACGATGTATACTAATAGATATCTTAGAAGTCTTCTGGTTGCTATTTGACAGTGGACACTGGGTAAGGGAAGGGTGGTCAGTAAAGGAAGCAAGAAGACATCTGGGAACAGAGAAATTGCCATGCTGACTAAGGTTGTAACAGCAAAGGTAAGATGAAATGATTGAATTTTGGATAGAGTTTGGGAATACGTCCAACAGGCTTTGCTAATGAAATGGAGGGGAGGGAACAAACGTGTTAAGAATAAATCCAAAATTATTGAGCTGACAATGAGAATGATGGCGCCGGCCAGGTCGTGGGATAGAAGTGTGCTGTGAGCAGGCTTGGGCAGCAACACTGAAGCTGGTGGTGGAGGACTGAACACTCGAAAGATATCAACTAGAGCTTTTACGTAGGAAGACATGGTTTCTGTCTGAAGCCACATGAGATTTGCTGGACAAAGTGGGAAGAAAGATTACTTTTTCCTTGGTTCTATGCTGTAAATGGGCTGAGATGAGGTGGTTTTGGAAAGAGGATGGTGCCAAGAGAAGCTTCTTCTCACTTTTATTTTGTAAGTTGGGAGAAATAATTATATGATAATGATAAGAAAAAGACTTTTAAGGAAAAATTTACTGAAGGTCAGTAGAAAAGGAGGTGTTCTCTTCCCAAGGTGTGCTCAATGGTCTAGATTAGGGTTCTTAAGACACGTTAGCCTAAGGAATGACTTGGATTCAACAAAGCTTCCAAGACATGCCTATTAATAGTGGTCTTATAATTTCATTAAAATTTTAAGTCATTACATTGTTTATACGTAGTACTGTTCTGCTTACCCATAAACATGACCCTATAAACATAACTTTACTTAATCCACATAACAATGTCATAAAGTGAATACACAACACCAAAGAACTTTCTTAGGTCTGCAATGAAAACCAATACCCCTGCTATGAGAAAGCTTATTATAACGATACAGGTATATGGGGCACAGGACCTGACTCCTCAACTCTAATTTGTCTTCACAATGCTAAGTATCCTAGGGTCAGCCAAATGCACAGAGAGTAGTGAAGAGTGACAACCATTCCAGACATGTAAAGGGTTTCACTATGTGCTGGCTTATGTGGAAAAACTGAAAAGAAAGTAACATTTGTGTACACCATAAAACCTTGCAGATTACATATGTGTCAGGGCTGAAGTTACCTGAAATCAAGTTGGTAGAGTAATCATGAGCACACATTCTAGATCAGACTGTTGGGGAAGAAAGCCCAGAACAATAAGCAAGTGGTTTGGGGCTCTCAAACTTCTTTGTTTCTTTAGCTGGGTTGTCAGGTCACAAACAGAGCCTTTCTTTTCCTGTTTTATTACTTGTTTCTCAATCTCAGTAGAAAATCTTTCCTAGATTAGTTGATTTTATACTCTCACACTTCTTCTTTCCTTCTTTTCTGTTTTTGAGACAAGGTCTAGCTCTACCTCGTCCTGGCTGTCCTGGAACTTAATCTGTAGACAAGGCTGTCCTTGAACTCACAGAGATCTCCCTATCTCTGCCTCCCAAGTGCTGAGATTAAGGGCGTGTTCCACCACACACCTGGCAAACCTCTTTTTAGCTTGTGGATAGAACACTGTTGTTTCCGTTAATTAACTCATCCCTTCTTAAAACATTATTGAACTCTCACCTTTTCCACTAAGGAGGTGGTATGTTACCCATTACCATTCTCCTTTCTAAACATAGAAGGCTTAATTCTCCAGCACTGGTATTTATTTCCTTGTTTGTGCTTTTACCAATCCTGTTGTATTGCCATCAAAAATCACCCGTATCGGGCCAAAACAGTTTCCTAGAGACCAAGAATACACCAAACCAGATCTCCTCCTAGAACAATTCAAAAAGCACTTGGGATTTGTGGCATTTTGCTCAAGTTCTGATAAAGTAGTCATCTGGGCCTCAGTCCTCCATTCTATAAAATGAGTAATAAGAGACAAAATGAGTGGTAATGGTTGTGATGAGAAAGAGAGCAACTCTCATGTACTCAACATATCTTGGTGCCAGGCTCTGCCTAAGCTGCTCTAAAGGTGTTCACTCCCTGATGTATTGACTCTGCAGGGTGTGTGCTATGTGAATGGTAAGAGGCCAGTGAGACAGGCCATTTAAAAAAGATGTCTCAGCACACACTGATTGTCATGGATGAATGGAGAATCAAACCAATGGTCTCTTAGATCTCTGTTATATGAACCTACACATTTCAGATGTGCACTGCAAAGAGACTAAGCTGTGACAGTTGGAGATAATATTGGAAAAGACAATAATCACTAAACAGCATGCCTTGGCTTAACCTAGAAGGAAAAAAGATTCTAATGTCTTTTATTGTTAGGAAGAAAGGATAGAGAAAATAGTCTGTAGACAGACTGAAAAGAGATGCAAAAGCAACTGCACTTTAAGATAAATTCACCCTTTGGGAGCAAGTCAACCAGCAATCTGGATAAACCATGGGGAAAACCACAGACAGGGAAAGATCCCCAAGCTGATGATGGCTGAAGTAGATAGGAAGGCATGAGGGAATTGTGCCACAGTATTCCTTCTGTCCTTGCACAAGTATGAATATTTTCCTAAATCAAAGATTTGAAAGTTTTATTTAGTTGAAAAATACCACTAACATTAATCTACCAAATGCCTCCTAGAATGCTCTAAGTTTCAGCTGTGCTGGGTGTATCACTCCACCTTCCATCTCTTAACAGTTGGCTTAGTGCAACGTTACAGTCTCCAAGGAGGCTGCCTGCCCTCTTGGCAGCAGGGTGAGTGCCATGATGCAGCTGCTGTTGGCATGCTGAGAGCTAGGAGAGAAATTAAAAGGCAAAACAAAAGTAAGTCGCACAGAAAATGTGAGTCAAAATTTAAGGGCCCCATACCAGCTAACTCAGATCACTAAGCCTCCAGCTTGGCAGCTCAGGAAGGTGGAGGTGGGGGCTGAGGGCTGGAACAGGTGCACTAGTTCTCTGCAGAAAGCAACCCTCACTCAGACATGAGCCTTGTGATTTTTTTTAACATTTGCATAATGAAATGGATCTTTACTGGGAGGAATTAGTATGTTAACTACAATGGGGCAGAAGAAAAGAATCAATTAGCCTTTTGGTTAATAGCCAAATTGCAGAAAACCATTTCAAACATGATGTTCATACAGCAGAGTCTCTGCTTTGTTAGTCCTGCCCCCAGAAATGGGGCTGGCTGGGTCATGGTTCCAGGCTCTCAGGTCCTTCATCCGGCTTTGAAACTTCTTTTCTAAAGCAGTATTTTCCCTCATATTGTTAAGGATGAGTATACTATGCCAGGCTTTGTTTTGAATATAACAGAAAAAAATTAATGTCCTTATCTCTATCACCAACAACCATGTTGTATTTACAATGAGCTTTCTTTCTTTCTTTCCTTCCTTCCTTCTTTCTCTTTCTCCTCTCTCTCTCTTTCTTTCTTTTTGTGTAAAAACAATACTCTGGTCATTAGAAAACCTATTAAAAACTGGCTGGCCAGATTCACTTTCAGTTTCTTGTGATAGGAAGGTTTATAAGCGCTATTCCTCCTTCCTAGTGCAGAAGGGCCATGAAAATTCATGATGTTCCACTTGAAGAGTCTTCTAAGAAGTTAAGAAAAAAAAACACACTCTGAGAACAGAGAAACACAGTCATTTCCCCAGAGCAGCACAGTTGGTGGCATCCTTGTGCCCCTCTCTCCTGGGTGTTTGGAAGCAAGGAACTTCAGGTTTTGAACACTACATTCCCTCCAGCTCAAAGTCCAGTCATCACCATGGGATCTACTGGGAGGTACCACTGTTGCAAACTTACAGACACCCATCTGTTGTGGGAAGGTCTAATAACATTGTTTCTGATAAGCTGCTTTCAATGCTGAGATCTGGTTACAGCCTCTTCTGAGGCATTCTCTTGATTGGTTAATAAAAGTTGCTGATGGCCAATTAGCTAGGCAGAAAGAGTATAGGAAGGTAGGACTTCCTGAGATTAGAACAGGAACCCTGCGTTTTACACAGAGGATTAATTCATTCTAGACAAGAGCAGGAAGGAGGAGGACACACACCCATGGGTTAGAAAAAAGAACCTCATTCCATATGGCCAGGAACCTTGGCATAGTGTGGAGAAGAGCAGTCCAAGGGGACGTATGAATAAATGGGGTCATATTTGGGTAATAGAATTAAAAGCTAGCTCAGGTGGGCCAAGATTGCTCAATTCAAGCCAAGGCTTGTTAAAATCCATGTGTTTTCTGTGTGTACGCATTTATAATGGCTGGTTAAGGATTAATGGCAGCCACACCAATATTGGTAGACAATTTAATTATTTCTACAAATAGTGCCCACCGTGGGGCACCATTTGTAGAAACGATCAATTAAATATAAATACTCGTAAAAAACTTAATTATTTCTACACCCACCTGTTTACTCATGCCCAAGCAAACTATGAATGTTGACTAAGACAAACCCACTACACTTGGCACTATAGAAAGCTGCCTGCCCTTTTCTGCAGCTCATGCTTTAGACAGAGATAAAAGAGGGTCTTGGAAGAGCAAAATCCTGTTGCACTGAAACTGAGAAATCAACCTCAACAAGAATACCAACAGAAACTACTGAAAGAACATAACAGCAGGTACAAAACAAAGCAGGTAGCCATAACAGCCATAGTTCTAGGAAGCAAGTCACACAGAGAAAAGGTACTATCAAGCTCTGGCCTTGGATGGCTTTAAAATGTAATGTCTATAAATAAAAGACATGCTTCTCTGAACAATGGCTTCAACAAGTAACACTGTCATTTTATCTCCCCAGATAGTCATCCATTCTATTCTGGCTTCAGCTGGCATCCTCTTTCATTACATCAGCTTCTAGCTGCTGGGGTGAGGTACAGGGGCAAATCTGAGTTAGAAGCACCAGGGGACAGAGGTCAGAAGGTGAAGACAGCACAGATAAGGGAAGGGTGTTGAAGCTGCTGCTGCTGCTTCCTCCTCCTCTTTTCCCTTTTAATGTTTGCTAATAAATGCCTGTCTCTCTACTAAAAGTGCACAGGACTGGTCGCTGCCCCTTGCAACTATGGAAGTCCTGGAAGCTCTTTTCACTTGGCATAAATTATATTGCGAAAGCAGAGGCTGTTTTCTAATTTTCTCACAGTTTGTAATGAGCAGAACAGCACCTGCTATAGTAAGTACTCAATAAACATTTTAAAGGTAGCCGAACCCGCCCCACCTTGTTTCTCATGTGGTCTTGGTACAGAGTTGACTCTTACTTATTTTTTGGTATTAGAAATGGAATCTGGAGTCTCAGACCTGGGAAGTATGTGCTCTACCACAGAGCTTCACAGCCAGTCCAGACTTGATTTAATCGGTTAGGTGAGAGAAACAAGCAAAAGTCGAGAAGACTTTACCACAGACAGAAATAAATTAGGTTGGAGAAAATAATACACACACACACA
>CAJQZJ010000348.1:2043638-2090566 GCA_907164525.1 Lophiomys imhausi | reverse complement strand
ACACACACACATTTTGAAGTCCCATGCCAGGCCCAGTGTGTCTGTCTGTCTGATGTCTCTCTCTCTGTGCCTACTGCCTGTAGATAAAGATGTAAAGCTCTTAGTTACTGCTCCAGTACCTTGCCTGTCTGCTTCCCACCATGATGATCATGGACTAACCCTCTAAAACTGTAAGCAGGCCCCTAATTAACTTCTTTCCTTTTCCAGGGTTGACTTGGTCATAGTGTCTCCCCACAGTAATAGAACAGTGACTAAGAAAGCCACACAATGTGTTCACATTTTAAGCTGATATTACAAAAGAACTAAAATAAAGGTTTATAAATTAAAAGTTACAGTAGGCTAAGGTTAACTTTACTGATGAAAAACATTTGAATCTATTTAACATTTGAGCCTACAGCCTATGGCAGGAACAGTTAGTCACACCATTCAGTTACTTAGCAACTCACACAGAGAAACTTCTAGTTCTATAATCGCCATTCATAGTGAGCACCTACCCAGGTATATAATTTAAGAACTTTGATACCATGGTTTTGATGTGCCTTTTTGATGTTTAGACATGTTCAAGTACACTGTGTTATAACTGCCAACAGTGTTCAGCACAGCAGCATACTGGGTACATTTGTAGCTGGGAGCAGCATGCTACACCGTATAGCTTAGGTACGTAGTGGCTTGTATCAGCTAAGTTTATTGAGTATACTTGATATTTCACAGCACTTAGTGACGTGGCTTACAGAACACATTCTTATTGTTAAGTGACACATACATATATGTCTGTACATCATCATGAATAACTGAGAAATGAAAGTAAGATAAAATTGCATTTATAATCTAAATATTTAAGAAAATTTTAATATAAGCACAATATTTACAGTCTGAAAACTATAAAGGATTTTGAAAAAAATTAAAGACCTAAGTAAATGGAAAAACATCCTACATTCATGGAACAAAATATGAAATTGTTGAGATGGAGCTCCTTAAGTTGAACTTCAGAATCAATGCAATTCCTTTCAGAATCCCAGTGTTTCCTGCGACAGACTCTAAATGCATATCGAATAGCCAAGGATCACGAATCACCAAAACTGTGGGAAAGTAAAACAAAATTGAGATCTATGATTTCAAAATTACAATTTTGTCAAGAGTGTCCCCGACATAAGGGCAAGGATACAGATCAATGGAATAAAATTCAAAATAAACACATGTGTCAACACTCACATGTTTTTTTTTTTTTTCCACAAAAGTACACTCTACCATGGAGAACAAGTTTTTTCAGCAGTTAATGCTAGAACAGTTTTGCATTCATATGGAAAAAATTGGAGTCCTGTATCATATCATATTTAAAAAACTAGGTCAAAATGAATCAATAGCCTATCAAAGATAAACTATAAAACCATTAAAAAAATGTAGAAGCAAAGCTTCATGACCCCCAATTTCACAATGGAGCCTTAGGTACGACACCCTAGTATAAACGAAACCAACAAAAAATTGATTAAGGCAATTCATCAAGGTAGCTGGAGATGGCTCAGTCGACGAGAGCACTGTTGCTTTTCCAAAGGATCTAAGTTCGATTCACAGTAACCACATAGGAGCACTCAAATGGCTGTAACTCCAGTTCCTGAGGAACTGATACCCTCTTCTAACCTTCTCAGGTAGCTCCGGGCACACAAATGGTACACAGACATACATGTAGGCAAACACCGCTACATATAAAATAATAAAAATATTAAAGGAAATATCCTTAAAATTGTAAACTGTGTTAATAAGAACACTATCAAGAAAGTGGAGAGGCAACATACAGAATAGATTAAATATTTGCAAGCTATGCATTTAGCAAAAGAATTACATCTGTATATGTTTTAAAAAATTGTTTTGTGTGTGGGAGTGTTTGTCTATATGTACATCTATACACATTGTGTGTGCCTGGGGCCCATGGTCCTTCACAAGAGCAGCAAATGCTCTTAACCACTGAGGCATCTCCCCAACCCACTTCTTTATATGTAAAAAACTTAATAATAAAAGACAACCTATTTGATAAAGAGAGGCTCTGAGTAGATATTTCTCCTAAGCAGGTGGGCAAAAGAAAAAAAAAGTAAGCAAATGTAGGTCTCTAGTCATCAGGAAATGCAAAAGAAAACCACAGTAAGATATGACTTCACACCTTGGGGCTATAATCAAAATGCCAGATAATAACAACTGTTGGCCAGGAAGTGGAGAAATTAGTAGTCTCCCACACTGTTGGTAGAAACATAAATAGTATAACCACTTTGGAAAACAAGTCTAACAGTTTCTCAGGTGGTTAATCACAGAGCTACACAAAATCCAACAATTCACTCCTAACAGATATCAAAATAGACACTTTCATACAACTGTTCATAGTACTATTACTCAAAAAGCCCAAAGTAGAAATAATCTGAATTTTCATGAAGTGATGAACAGATAAATAAAAGGTACTATATCCACACAAGAGAATATTAAATAGCAATAAAACAATAAAAGCAAATGTAGTATTTCAGCATAGTTAAAGTAAAAACATAGTGCCTAAGGGGAAAAAAAGCAAGCACCATGTATTGTATGATTTCATTCATACTAAATACTCAGAGCAGATCTAGTCATAGAGTAAGAAAGGAGCTTAATTTTGTAGAGTTCACTTTTATTTACCTCAGTGCTACATGTTCAGGAAATAGAGATAAATAATAGTCCTTTCATTTTTTTTAGTTATATTAATATAATAAAAGAACTAATTGTTGTCTTCTGCCAAAATATTTGATCAGAAATTTACATTCTTTGAAATTTTTTAATCTATTAAGATATTTAGGTGAGCTTAAATGGGATGCTGTAGATCCTCCTGCATGTAATGTACTTAGAGTAAGTAAACACTCCATAAGCCCTTCTGCCTTCTCCTATTTTACACTTAACACCATCCTCGTAATCAGCTCAGATACAGAACTCCATGAGGAAAAAAAATTTTATCACATTGAAGATGCCTTTCTAAAATAAAAAAAAATACTTTTTAGGTTTGATAATCACCAGAATTAGAAAGCATTCACAATGTTCTTTTTTTTTTCAACATTTATTTCCTCAAGTTACATCTCAGTCACAGTGCCCTCCCTCTGCCTCCTCCTAGTCACACCCTCCTACCCTCTTCCCCTTCTCCCTTCTATCCACTTTTATTTATTTTTTTAAATTTAAGGTGCATCTTTTTCTCCCCAACACTCCCCCTTTTAGTCCAATACAAGGCCTTTTTTTCCTTGTAACAATAAACACACTACAAAACAATAAGAACAATTATGAAAATTATAATGTATAACATATATTCCCAATGTCCAGTCCATATATATTTGTCAACTGATAATAATATTATATTATCTATTTTGATGAATTTGAAGTTCTATACCTAATTCAGTTTCCATCTAACTTGCATTACCAACTTAAAAACATCTTCTTAGACCAAGAACATCCTTTTAATTCATAACAACTCAAAATTTAACTATGAGACTATAACTATTTATTCTTCAACCACATCAGAGACTTAAGAAAGATAAATATATCTGAATAAACAGGAAGTGCAGAGCAAGCAGCTTCCAAAACTAAGAAATAACAGACAACTGGCTGCCTGGACAGTCCCTAATTCCTCTCTATAATTTACTACTAACAATCAAATATGAATTAAGAGTTTTCTAACACTTGATCTTAGGGTAATGGCAAATGTGCTGTTTGAGAAGATTCCCTTATATTAATTTTTGTTGCTAATAAATATGAAAATTCCTGTGGTATACATGCCCATCAGGGATGTATGGGAAACTCAAATCCCATTGCAACAGTGTATAAAATGTGGTATCCATAAGGGATGACTGGGCTATTTGCAGGCAAATGGAAGGAACCAGAAAAGATCTTCTTTTCTGGTGAGGTAATGCAGACCCAGAAAGACATATATGTTTTTTTATGTACTCACTCATAAATATATATTAGCCATTACATAAAGGATAACCACACTACAAGCCACAGACCCAAAGAAACTAACAATGAGGGCTCAAAGGATGATGCTTGAATCCCTGTAAGTAGGGGAAATGAAATAGATATAGGAAGTGGATGGAGAGAGGGAATTGGACAGGAATCTAAGATAACAGTCATCCAAGAGGCTTTATCAAGCAGATAATGTAAACAGATGCAGAGACCCACAGCCGAACATTAGGCAAAACTCAGGGAGTCTTGAGGAAGAGTTAGGGCAAGGTTTGAGGGAGCTGGAGGGGTCAAGAACACCACAAGAAGACCCACATAGCCATTTAACTTGGAGACAAGGGGGCTCATAGAGACTGAACCACCAACCAAAGAACTTGCATGGACTGGTCCTAGGCCTACTACACATATGAAACTGATGGGTTGCTTGGTTCTCAAGTGGATCTCCTAACAATTGGAGCGGGATCTATCTCTGACCTGGACAACATTATCTCCCTCTGGATCCCATTTTCCTAGCAGAGTGGCCTTGTTTTGCCTCAGTGAAAGGAGAAACAATTAGTCCTGATGAGATTTGATGTGCAAGAGGATACTGGGTGGGGTCAGGGGAGTATGGGGAAAGTCGGTGGAAGGATGGGACTGGGAGAAGAAGAGGGAGGTAGGTTGTGATTGGAATGTAAAACAAACAAATAAATTAATTAATGGGAAAGAGAATTAAGAAAATTAAGAAAAACAAACAAACAAAGAGATGAATGGGTATGAAGAAAGAGTGGATTTAATGCCACTATGTTGGGAGTGGTTTTCATCAGTTTGCTACAAACATGAGATGGTCCTCACTAGCTGGCTTTCTCATGAACTTTCTTGTCCTCCTGCATTTTGCAATACAGTGGCAGAGAAAGAATGTTCTCTTTGGGTATTAGCCTTTTGAGATCAGATTTCCCAGCTTCTCATAACAGTAAGAAGTAATTTCTGTTCTTTATAAGTTACTTACACCAAGAAATTCTATTATAGCACCACAGAACATACTAAGGCAGTGAACAGGAAAACACTTCCAAGATAAAGAATATAATTCTTCTTTGGGAAAGTGGATAAACATCTAAGCTCAAGTAAAAGAATGATATAAAATTTCTGATTGATAAAGAGCTTATTCATGCATTTTTTAAATGGATGATGTCATGTATGAGATTACCAGTAGATCTCAATTATTGGATGTATCAGAAAGAAATATGTAAGAGTTTCATGATTAAATGTCAATCTTTGAATATATAGAAAGTTCCACCTTTTGTATCTATTAAAGTTAGAATTCTTATCTAACACCTTAAAAATGGGTTTTAAGACTTTAAGAACAACTCCTCTAAGATTTACACAAAAACCTTCATATTCATGTTAACTCAATATTGTCAAATTGCTCTCTGGAGTAGCTGCATTAACTTATAATGAATATAGAATATCTAGAATATCATAAAAATTGGTGTTTTCAGGCTTTTGAATCTTTGCTAGTCTGGATGTAAACACTCCTAGATCTTGAAAACTCAGCTGAAATGGCACACAGAGAGCCTGCTCCATTGTCTACTCTACATCAGCATGGCCCTACTCGTCCCTTTAGCCATCCATCTCCATCTCATGCCACAGTTATTTCCTTTTCTCTGCTTGCCATTGTCTGATATCACTGTATTCACTCAACCACCTTTACTTCAGTTTAGTTTTGCTCTGTCTTTCCTACTATATAAGGTGAAGTCAACAGATCATAGTCCCAGTGCACTAGACTGCACAGCAGGGTGAAGCAGAACACCTGAAGGACAGTAGGTATTCATTGCTGCTGAAAGGATTGCTGTCATGACATTGAGTCAAAAGGCGTCAAACCATACACTTACCACAACCACAATTTATGTGTACTTCTTGGACCTACATCATATTTTATTCTGGGTGACCCTTTATGCTTATATCCCACAAATACTTTCACAGTGCACTGTGCTGAACTGTAGGAAAGAAAATACAAATAAACCAGTTGAAATATGGCCAACCGTGAGACCTCAGAAAAGTTCCCTTGTGTTTCAGCAGCTTGGTTACTTAATCCTCACATCCCCAGCTTCCTCATCTATGAATGAATGCAGGAAGATACAGGAGCAAGGGGATCCATTCTCTACAATACTGTGGATAAAAAAATTGTGGTACATTTTCACAATGGAATACTACTCAGCCATCAGAAACAAGGACATTATGCAATTCACAGTCAAATGGATGGAACTAGAAAAGCTCATCCTGAGTGAGCTAATGCAGACTCAGAAAAATGCACATGGCATTACTCACTTATAACTGGATTTTAGCCATATAGTACAGGATAACTATCCTACAAGCAACACACCAAAAAGATCAGGAACATAGACTTTGTTACCTATCAATGGGACAATTTGCCCTAGGGGTGCTAGCATGTAGGCCCCCAGTGCAAGAGGAAGCTCTTACCCCTCATATGACTGTTGAGCTGAGAGGGGCTGATTTGTAGGGACACTCCACCACAGAGGAGTGGGATGGGTGGGAGAGAGAGGAAAGGGGAGGAGGCTGGATCTGGGAGGGGTGGAAAGAGGGCACTGCGATGGAGATGTAACTTGATATAATAAATAAACTTTATAATAAAACCAACAAAAAAAGAACAAGTGAATTTATTTTATACTCTTTACCAATTGAGAATGTAGTTAAATAGAGTAAGTAGAGCAGTAAATGTCAGAATTGTCAAAGTATATATAGTTTTAAAAATTCATTTCTTAAGAAATACTGATAATCTACCTCAAAAAGCATAAATGACTTGACTTCCTCATCATCTTTCCTTTATGTTTGATGACTAAAATAAACCAATTACGGTTTTTATAATGACTTCCTTGTTTCGAAGCCAGATGCTGTAGACCAAGGGAGTACTCTAACTAAATCTAAGAAAGATTTTACAAACCTTTTCCTTCCATTAACAACACTCTAAAGCTAACTGCTGAAATAACAAGTAAGCCTTTCAGTTCAAGTGAGTTTCACTTAGCACACATTCCATGGGATGTCTGTAAAGAACCTAGTGTCACCTGGTTCACTCCACCTTGATAGAATGTCATGGATGATATGATTAATACTTTTAACCAAACTGTGTGCACTTAGACTCAAGGTTAGTGGAGGAATTGCAGACTTCCTGATTGAAACCACATTTCAACCCAAGTATCAATTTTATTGCAATGTATTAAAATTGCCACAATGTCGTCTCTTTTAGAAAAGGTTACTCATGTCATTTTACTTTTGAGATGGCAGATTGAAACAGATTAGTCATGTTTCCCTTGATATATTTTAGCTTAACAAATTTTACTAAAACCAATTATAGAAAAAAACTATTAAAATGCTAAAATTTGTCTTTATTATTTATATACTTATGATTTTTGAGACAGAATCTCGCCATGTAGGCCCAGTTGTCCTAGAACTTGTGGTGTAGACCCAGCTGGCCTTGAACTCATAGAGATCCATTTACCTCTTGAATGTTGGGATTAAAAGCATGAGTCACCACACCTGGATAATGTTAATTTTAAAGGCCCTAATTGAAATATTTTATTGACTCCAAATAGTATATGAAATGCTTCACAATTTCTTTTTTATTCTAGTAGTATGTTCAAAAATTCTTCATTGGCCTTAACTCATTTTGGCTGAAATATATCAAAAGATGACTGTCAGATGAAAATTCATTAAGAATGTTATAATTATATGTAAGGAAACTAGATGGCCTAAAGAAATATACATGGACTCAAGTATATAGATAACAATTTAAAGTTTTACAGATAACCCATATTCACCTATTTAAAAAGTATGAGTCTTGGGCCGGGCGTGGTGGCGTACACCTTTAATCCCAGCACTTGGGAGGCAGAGGCAGGTGGATCACTGTGAGTTCGAAGCCAACCTGGTCTACAAAGTGAGTCCAGGACAGCCAGAGCTGTTACACAGAGAAACGCTGTCTCGAAAAACCAAAAAAAAAAATGAGTCTTTGTAATATATACTATCTAACACATAATATATAGTAATAAGTTATAATGCTATTTTATAATATAATTTGTATATATTACTATGTGATTATTACTACTAATGTATTATTTTAATATTAAATAATACAATATATTATATAATATTTTATATAGTTATTAATACATATTTGACATATACATTAAATAATATGACGCACAACAAAATATTTCTAAGTGGACATATTCTTTTACTGGCTATTTCAAATATTTCTGAACTAGGATCTTATCATGTACCCCTGCCTGGTCTGGCAATTAAGCTATGTGGTGCAGGTCAGTCTCAACCACATATCAATCCTACTGCTGCCTCTCAAGTGCTGGTATTGCAGATATGTGCTGCTACACTCACTGTAGATATATTGTTTAAAGAGAAAATCCTCCTAAAAAAGCACTTACTAGATTCCATTGACAAAATGAGGTATCTCATCACAGATGAGAGTCACGCTTAAATCTGTGGGTTTTTTTTTTTTTTTTTTTTTGGTTTTTCGAGACAGGGTTTCTCTGTTTAACAGCTCTAGCTGTCCTGGAATCGCTTTGTAGACCAGGCTGGCCTCGAACTCGCAAAGATCCGCCTGCCTCTGCCTCCCAAGTGCTGGGATTAAAGGCGTGCGCCACCACCGCCCGGCTTAAATCTGTGGGTTTAAAGATAAGCACTTAGAATGCAATTATACTGGTTTAGGAAGTGGAAGCAGTAGGTTCTCTTCTAGCAACCATGGCCTCACCAGCCACAGAGAGTGGGCCAAATTTACAGTATTAGTTATGAATTCTCTCCTATTCAGCAGGCTTTAAGTCTGATTAGATGGCTGTGGGCTATTCCCCAGGATTTAAGTGTCATTATTGTACTTGGAGATGTTAATAGAAAGTCGAAACTGGTCAAAATGCAGAGAACAACTGGCCATTTACCTAGACCCACACTGTAACGCAATCCCTACATCCAAGGCTCAGGGAACACCAGAGGAGGAGCAAATGTAAGATCCAGAGGACCAGGACTTATGCTGTCAGATAGTGTCTTCTATCTGATAGGGAAGCTCTACCTTCATGAAATCTTACAAATATGATCACCTAAGTGAGGCCTGAGAAATGGCAGCAGCAGTTGATAAGCCGATGTGGGTGTGGACTCCCTGTTGGGGGGGGGAATCTCCCGCAAGGTCCCACCATGAGATGAAGAGTTACAGATAACTAATGACTGCTGAAAGGAGGGAGAACCAGTCTACTCCCAAGTCATCAGACCTGTACACACACACATAGAGACAACACTAAAGGGACTCAGCAGGTTGTACTTGAAAGTTTATATCTACATACATGCAAATAATTAAAGAATAGGCCACAAATTTGAGGGGGAGTATATGAGGAGGAGAGAGAAGGGGAAAATACAGTATTCATATATTAAGTTTCAAAAATAAGTGAATAAATTTCCAACAAGATATGAGTCTTTTAATTAGTGAGCTCTGGTGCTAGTAAAAGAAATATGAATAAATCCACACAGATATATATCAAAGAATTTTTTATGTTTATTTATTATTTCAAGTTACATCTCCATCACAGTTCCCTCTCAACACCCCTTCCGGTCCTATCCTCCCACCCTCTCCTTTCTCTCCCACCTATCCTACTCCTCTGGAGTGGGGTGTCCCTACATACTAGCCCCCCCCCCCCGCCAGTTCAGCAGTTATATGAGGGCCAAGAGCCTCCTCTTACACTGGGGGCCATGGAAGCACCATTAGGGGAAAGTGTCCCACTAACAGGTAACAAGGTCTATGTTCTTGTTCCTTTCAGTCTCTTGGTTGTAGGATAATTATCCTGTACCAAATAGCTCAAATCCAATTATAAGTGAATAGATGCCATGTGCATCTTTCTGAGTCTGGGTTAGCTCACTCAGGATGAGCTTTTCTAGTTCCATCCATTTGGCAGCAAACTGCATGACTTCCTTGTTTCTGATAGTATTTCATTGTGTAAATGTAGCAAAGAATATTTTTACATTCAACAAAGCAAGAAGAAAAATGATCAATATGCTGAAGGAAACCGTCTCTTATAAATGGCATTATGAAGGACTTACCTACCCTGACTTGGCAGAGTTAGGCTGTCGACTTCCCTGCTACCAATTTTTGTCCTTTTTGGACAGCAGTCTGTCTGCAGTTGGTGCAAGGGTTTTTTTCATGCCAAGAGATAGGCTTGCCACTAATTCAACCATCTTACACTGGAGATTCTTCGATGCTTATCTTCTACTTGGAGTAGAATAGGGGGTGCTGTCAGGAGCTGATATGTCTCGATATCAAAAAAAAAAGAAAATCTTAATTTAAGATAACATCTTTGAATGCCATATTCTGCAGATCTCTTGGGGTTTTTGAAGATGCCCTATCCATCTCTTGTATTTAGATAAGCAAATGTTGCTTGTCTCTTAGCAACTTGATTACTGGGTAGTTTAGAGAATATCTGTGATAGACTGTCATAGTAGCTAACAAAGTGACATGTTCGCATGACTAGGAGTTTGTTTTACTTAACTATCCTAGACCGTTTTAGACGGTTGGTATCAAGAGGCCAGAGCTTCACATTTTATTTTTAAGTATCTCTAGGTATGATACCATTAGGAAGCGTTACCTTTAATTTTGTATCAGTATACAAAGATCTATTCACTTGTGGTTAAATATACTCTTAATTATGTATCAATATACAAAGATCAATGCCTATGTAGCCCAATACAATCTAGGTAAGTCCTTCATAATCCCTGCTCTACAACAAATGTCTGTCAGAGAAACAGGACCCAAAGGCTGAAGACTGATGCAGGAATGTATGGAGAGAAAATGGGAACTGTCCAGGCAGTCATTGGTATGTCCTTTCTTAGTTTTGGAAGCTGCAGGCCCTGCACTTCCTATATAAGCAGATATATTTATCCCTCTCAGGTCTCTGAGGTGGCTGAAGAATAGACAGCTAGAGTCTCATAGTTAAATTTTGAGTTGTTTAGGAATCAAGAGGGTGTTATAGATCTAAGAAGATACTCTTAAAAGTGTGTTGCAAGTTAGTATGAATGTTGAGTCAGATATAGACCTTTAAACTCATGGAGAGGGTTAGATAGTAGAATGTTAAAGTCAGGGGCCAAATATGTATAAACTGGACATTGGGAAGGTATACTGGGCCATTTAACTCTCATAAATGTGGCATATTTAGATCTGTTGTTTTGCATAATATTTACTGTTATAAGAGAAGGAACCATTTGTTGGACTGAAAGGGGAAACTTCTGGGGGGAAGAGGGTGGAAGGGCGGGATAGGAAGGGGGAATAGGGAGGGGTTTGTGACTGAGATGTAACTTGAAGAAAAAAAATAAAGTATTTAAAAAAAATAAATGGCATTATGAGAAACCAATATTAAAAACAAAAAAGACAAAAAGTTGGGTTGGTAGGAAAAGGAGTGTATAAACACACTGTATAAAATTCTCAAAGAACTAAGAAAAGTTAAAAAAATCTTACTAAGCACTTAGAACAGTTAATTTATTTACATTGAAAAAAAAAGTGTGTACATCAGACAGATATAACCTTTCCATAAATATCAGATTTATTCACTACCTTGGAATACAGCAATATAATTTGAAAAAAATTCAGAAACATCTTCTAAGTAAAATGGGCAAGGCAAAAAAAAAAAATGCTTTCTGCAGACACAAGCATGGCATCATTCTCCAGAAACAATATTCAAGAGTAACTCTGGAAGGATCTGGGGATATACTTCAGTAGTACAGGGTTTGCATAACATATGCAAATACCTGAAATCAATCCTCAACGTCACAATTACAAATTTTTTCTGCATCATAAACTGTCAAATTTGATTTCAGAATATTGTGTGAAATTCTACTACCAGATACCCTGAGAAACAAAGAGAAGAATGGATGTTCACAGGCACCTACTATATGGCTATATATTCCTTAAAAATAAATGCTATGGAGAGAATCTTTTCATAAGTAATAGTACTTTACTAAATTATGAAATTTACTCTTTTTGGGAGGAATGCATCATGTGTATCTCCCTTCTCAGTCCTCAAATAATTCCCCAATCTATGATCTTAGATACCAATGAAAATAGTGTTTGGAGATGGTGCCTCCAGGAATTTAGATGAGGTAAGGAAAGCGGGGCCCTCATGATGAAATTAGTGGCTTTAAAAGAAGAGCAAGAGAGTGCTCTATGCTCCATGAAGATACAGAGTGAAGTAGCAACTGGCAAGATGCCTCCTGAAAATGGAGCCGGCAGAAATGTTGATCTGGGTCTGATCAGCCTCAACAATTCAGAGGAAAAGGAAAAAACTTTACTGTTTAAGCTATCTAATCTTTGATATTTTGTTACAGCAGCACAGGTGATTAAATCATTGTCTGATTAAATCATGGAAAAACCTGAAAACACAAAAAGACTGGAAAGTGAATAAAATGGTGTGGCTGACAGAGTCATATCAGGTTATTTGAGGTTGAGAAGGATACAGTGTTAGAGGTCCGCAATTTCTAGGCTGAGGTACCAGAGATTAATCATACACCCTCTTTAGAAACCAGCATTAGAATGAGCTAGATTTTCATAAACTCAAGTATGAGAAGACTATATGCTCTGCTTTCTTCACTGTAAGCATTTCAAATAAAAACCTGAGAAGATGGTCACCATGTTCTAGGTGCTATGCAACAATTAAAATAATTTTTAAGCATATGCAGAGTTGCTTTTTACAGTTAGCAAATACAGATGCCTTTCTATAACACGAAAGTTCTAAGTTTCAAGAATGTGTTTTCTATCTTTCCACCTTAGTGTATTTGTTTAAATGTGCCACAGTGCAACAATTCCCAAGTGACAAGTAGGTCTCTTATGCCTGTAACCTTCCCAACACCACCCCTATTTCAATTAAAGTTATTTACCTCTTTCTTCCTGGCTCTCTCCCTCTGTTCAATGTTGGGAATGGAATCCACACCATCTCACACACTAGGCAAGTGCTCTATCACTCAGCTATACCCATGGCCCTTCCTAGCCATCTAACTGAGTGTCATTTGTCTCCCATCTCTGTGAGGACTGTTGCCAACACTAAGAAATACTAACAGTCCAGTATTCCCATATGTGCAATCCCTGGCCTTGGCACTCCCAGGTAAAGATGACTCTGGTCTTAATTTTGGGAATATGTCTAAACACATCTCCTTTCCCATGGTCTGTCACTGTGCTGCTCATCTGACAAGCTGGGGGTCTGTTCAATCTCACAGCATGGCTCTGGGGATCAGCATTGTCTATCAAGACTATATAGCAGCTTCACACTGACAGCTGAATCGAGTATGTCTTTTCTACCTGTCTTCCAGGCCTTTGGCAATATGGCTCAATGCTGCTATTCCAGTCATGTCTCTTACAACTTCCCAACAAGGTAAGTGCGACTCTACCTAAATCAATTGCTTTTCTCTGACCTTGCTTGTGTATTGGTCACTTCATGTTTTCACTCACATAAAAATGTTGACAAGTTCTTACTGAGTTTTTCCTTTTTTTCAGAGGTTACCTATGTTGGTATTGGAAGAGAGACTTGTTCTTGTTCTAAGAATTAAAAATAACCCAACATTTTTTAGTATTCTTAATTGTGATCTCTGCCCTCAACACACTCCTACAACACTTTGTACCACACTCACTGCAGTCTATTTCTTAGCAGCAGCAGTTTATTCTACATCATAGAAAGTCCCCTGCACGTCTACGCATCTCTAAATACGTCTTGGTGGTAGCATGGTACTACATAAGCTCAACAACTGTCAATGTAAAGAATTGAAAAAAGAATACATGTCTAAAGTCAGGTATGGGGGTTCACACCCACAATTCCAACAAGTGGAGGCTAGGGCAGGAGGATCAGTGAGTTCAAAACCCACTACAGAGTGAGATCCAAAATAGCTAGGGCTACAGAGTGAGACAATATCAAACAACAATAAACACGATTAAATAAAATAAAAAGTAATGTCTGCAGGAGGTCATCACTAAGTAATATATATATTTTCCCTGTTTCTTAGGATACAGGTGGACACTAATGGTTATAATATCTTCCTGGTCTCTTCACATCTTAATTAAAAAATGTTGAAAATAGATTCTTTTCTCATATAACATATTCTGATTATAGTTTTCCCTCCCTCCCAGCTCTTCCTGATGCTCACTCCCGTCTGGATCCACTCCCTTTCTGTCTCTCATTAGAAAAGCACAGACTTCTAAGAGATAACAACCAAACAGGACAAGATAAAATATAATTAGATGAAGCAAAAACTTTCATATTGAAGTTGGACACAGCAACCTAACAGGAGGACAAGTGTCCTAAAGCAGGCATAAGAGTCAGGGACCCACTCATCCCCACAGTGGGAATACCATAAGAATTCTAAGCTAACAGCTATAATATAGGTGCAGAGGACTTGCTGCAGACCTGTGTAGGCTCTGTGCCTGCTGCTTCAGTCTCTGTGGGCTCATATGCACCTCCCTTAGTTGATTCAGAGGGCCTTGTTCTCCAGGTGTCCTCCATCCCCTCTCGCTGATACACTCTTCCCACATCCTCTTCAGCAGCATTCCCTGAGCTCTGCAGGGAGGAATATGATGGAGACATCCAACTTAAACTATATCCACATAATGCCTGGCTTTGTTGCTCTGCGTCTGTGCCGATGTGCTGCCAAAGGAAGTCTCTATGATGATGACTGGATAAGGCAGTGATCTATGAGTGTAACACAATATCCTTAGGAACCACTTTATTGATTTTTTAGACAGTTGGTATTGCTGGTTTTACCTTGGCTATCTATCTAGTCTCTAGTTCCTGCTTACCCAAGCAGTGCTGGGTATGGGTTCTTTCTAGTGGAGTGGGACAAGTCAAATCAGTCATTGGTTTCTTTGTACTCTTCCACATAAATGCAAGTTAAAGTACAGCGATTAAAGTTTCCTGTAAAAATGTGTCACTAGGCTATCTACAGGATGAAATGGTAAATACTAGTCTGTTCCTTACTTACTCTTTAATGAGTAAAGGGAATGTGAGAGGACATGTTTGAATTAAGAGACAGAAAGGAAATGGGGAGTTCAAGGGAAGAAAAAAAATTACAGAAGAAAAACCTGTTTCACAAAATGCAGCCTGTGGAAAAATCAGCTGAATGTCAAGATTAAACGGGGGAGGGGCAATCAATAAAACCTTTGAAACTGGAACCATGTTAAAGGGCTTTTAGCTTAGATGGCAAAACACAAAGCCAGGGTTTCAAGAATGTGAAAATCTTTCTCTAGTAACCGCAAAAGCAATTCCTCAATATTCAGGATCCATTGTGGCCCCAAAAGATGCTCAGCATAAATTGCTTACTACGGAGACAGAGACAGTCAAGATTCAAAAGGCCAGCATTTTCAAAAGGACTCTCACCAAGGCTGTAATTAGCCATTCAGGCAAAAACTGCATACACATCTAATTGCATACATAATTGGCTAATTGTATCTTCAAAATAAAGGGTAAAGGGTTAATTGTATCCACATCTGGGCATAAAGAAAGAGGTTGTCCTTTGAAAATATGACACTATACTTAGATGAAAATTCACATTAAACAATCATCCCCATTACGACTAATAATTATAATACTAACACATGCTTACAGATTAATACCTTTCACTGTGATCCTGAAAACATTTCACAAACATTAGTCTTATAATAATCCTGTGAGGTACAGAAGGCAGTATTCCAATATGTCAGTAAGGAAGCACAGCAAGGTTAGGTAACTGTTCAAAAGCTGCAGTGGGGCCTGCTCTCAACACTGGCTCCCGTTGTCAGAGACGCTCACATGTGTAGCTGAGAGCACACAAGCAGTGAAAATAAGCTTCATAATGACACTGAACTTCATTGTACAATTTCTGAGGACTGAAAACGGTCCATAATTTAGAGATCATGTTGACTTCTTTCATGCATAAGACTTGCCTGAAAATATTGTGTGTGTGTGTGTGTGTGTGTGTGTGTGTGTGTGTGTGTGTGACTATACTGGCTGGAACGGAACATGGGATTCTCTGGACCTATAGTTACAAATGATTGTAAGTTCTATGATGGGGTGCCAGGTACTGAAGTTGGGTCCCCTGAAAGAGAAGCAAACATTTGAACTGCTGAGCCATCTCTCCAATCCTTATTTCTTTTATTCAAATGTACACTGAGTGACTGGAGCCAGAGAGCAAAACTTCATTGTTCTTTGATTTTTTTTTTTAAATACTTTATTTTTTTTTCTTCAAGTTACATCTCAGTAACAAACCCCTCCCTATTCCTCCTTCCTATCCCGCCCTTCCACCCTCTTCCCCCCAGAAGTTTCCCCTTTCAGTCCAACAGATGGTTCCTTCTCTTATAACAGTAAGTATTATACAAAACAATAGATATAAATATGCCACATTTATGAGAGTTAAATGGCCCAGTATATCTTCCCAATGTCCAGTTTATACATATTTGGCCCCTGACTTTAACATTCTACTATCTAACCAACTCCATGAGTTTAAAGGTCTATATGTGACTCAACATTCATACTATGTTGCAACACACTTTTTGTTTTTTTGTTTTTTTGTTTTTTTGTTTTTTTCAAGACAGGGTTTCTCTGAATATCTCTGGCTGTCCTGGACTCGCTTTGTAGACCAGGTGGGCCTTGAACTCACAAAGATCCGCCTGCCTCTGCCTCCCAAGTGCTGGGATTAAAGGCGTGCGCCACCACCGCCCGGCATACTATGTTGCAACACACTTTTAAGAGTATCTTCTTAGATCTATAACACCCTCTTGATTACTAAACAGTTCAAAATTTAACTATGAGACTCTAGCTGTCTATTCTTCAACCACCTCAGAGACCTGAGAGGGATAAATATATTTGCTTATATAGGAAGTGCAGGGCCTGCAGCTTCCAAAACTAAGAAAGAACATACCAATGACTGCCTGGACACTTCCCATTTTCTCTCCATACATTCCAGCATCACTCTTCAGCCTTTGGGTCCTGTTTCTCTGACAGACATTTGTTGTAGAGCCAGGATTATGAAGGACTTACCTACCCTGTCTTGGCAGAGTTAGGCTGTCGACTTCCCTGCTACCAAGTTTTGTCCTTTTTGGACAGCAGTCTGTCTGCAGTTGGTGCAAGGGGTTTTTTAATGCCAAGAGAAAGGCTTGCCACTAATTCAACCATCTTACAGTGGAGGTTCTTCGATGCTTATCTTCTACTTGGAGTAGAATAAGGGGTGCTGTCAGGAGCTGATATGTCTCGATATCAAAAAAAAATCTTGATTTAAGATAACATCTTTGAATGCCATATTGTGCAGATCTCTTGGGGTTTTTGAAGATGCCCTATCCATCTCTTGTATTTAGATAAGCAAATGTTGCTTGTCTCTTAGCAACTTGATTACTGGGTAGTTTAGAGAATATCTGTGATAGACTGTCATAGTGGCCAACCAAGTGACATGTTTGCATGACTAGGAGTTTGTTTTAACTATCCTAGACCGTTTTAGACGGTTGGTATCAAGAGGTCAGAGCTTCACATTTCATTCCTAAGCATCTCTAGGTATGATACCATTGGGAAGCGTTACCTTTAAATTTGTATCAATATACAAAGATCTATTCAATTGTGGTTAAATATACTCTTAATTATGTATCAATATACCTAGATCAATGCCTATGTAGCCCAATATAATCTTAATATTACGTCCATATGCAAGGGTCAATACCATTGTGGCCAACTATAATCTTAATTTTGTATCAATATACAAAGATCAATACCGATGTAATCCTATACAATCTTATTTTTGCACAATAAACAATGGTCAATACCACTTTAGCCAAATAAACTACTAATTTTGTATCAATATACAAAGGTACAAGGGCACATTCAACAATCTGCCCCTTCCTCTTGGACCTTCCTGTGCTATGTCTATATCTCATTTTTCTCAAGCCCATGCACTCCTACATAGGAGAGGAAGAAGGATACAGAAAAGGAAAAGTAGGAATTTCCTGGGGCTAACCTCCAAAACCCATTAAGACAGGACCATTTAACAGCTTGCAGTCTCTTCCCCTACATAACAGAGTTTTCAGTTATCCTTCAAATAACCAAAAAGAAGGGCGGAGAAACACCCTCCCTACCCTCTGGGCATGGGACTTCGCTCTCTTAAAGTGACTTCCTGCTGATTTGGGTCGTAGTAGACCTGTTTGGGGCCCCAACCCAAATGGGAAAAATGATTAAAAATGTTAGTACACTCCTTTTATGTCCAGTCCTTCTTTTCTCAGCTATTTAGATGACCTAAGGGGTTTGTAGGCAGAAGCTGATCTTGCAGGTTTCACTGAGGTTCCTGTCGGGACATTGTGTAGAGCTGAGCGGTCCCAGTGACATTGGATTGCTGTGGTGGTTGCAGGCCCCTGATGGAAACAGCTATTGAGGAAGTCTGCCAGGCAGAATCAACTGGGTCACTCATCCTCCTTGGTGCCTGATTCTGCTCTCTGCTGAGGATTCCGCTGTCCAGCCGTCCCCAGGCTCCCCTAATGGACGCTTCGATTCTCCTGGAACGATAAGAACAGAGCCCTGCCCCAATCCCAACCCTAGGACAATTGCCCTCTTTTTTTTTTTCTGGGGGGGGATGGGGGGGGCTAGGTAGTACTTCTCCTGAAGCAAATTTGGCCTTCTGACAACATACAAAGCGTTATCTTTCAATCCGGGTTAAAGAAGAAATCATCTGTCACCTTGGAGCTAAACCAGCTCTAGTGTATATATTTTGAGATCCCAAAGGACAATCTGCCTGCATGGAGACGGCCTTTTGTAAGTAGCCTCCAAACCTAGGTCCCTCCAAATCCCATGTGTGTGTCTCTGAACTCTAATTATTGGGATCAGGGACCTGTGTTTCCCATCTGAAGGGATCAAAGATGTGTTCCACCACTCCTGGATCGAAGTCTTTATTTAGAGTTTGCCCTGCATCAGGCTGACCCTGAGCTCCGGGATCTGCCCGTTTCTGTCTCCAGTGTGCTGGGAGCTGGGACCAAGGGTGTACTCTTCTTGAATGGTGGGACCAAGAGTATGCACCCTCACCACCCCGCTCCGTATGACTCCAGAATACATAAGACCACCAACTCTACGGTGCTCCCCCCCCCCCCCGTCTCCGCTGAAGTCAAAGGCATGGGCCAATACCACAATTCTCTTGTATTTTACCTTAGCTCCACGTCTTCTCTACACCTGGAGGTCTGCAAAAACAGGCTGAATGGCTGTATCCTCTGTTCCATTCACAGTGTTTCAGCCCTGCCACCTGCCTTTTTTTTTTTTTTAGTTAATAAATTTTTTTGTTTGTTGCTTCAGGTTACATCCTTAACATATTGTCCTCTTTTCCCGCTTCCCAGCCCCACCCTCCCATGCTCTACCCCCTGACCCTTCCGTCTTGTTCCTCTGGGGTGGAGTGTCCCTGCCTAACATTCTCTCACCACAGATCAGGAGTCATATGAGGGCCAAGAGCCTCTTCATTCTCCGGGGGCCTACGAGGCAGTATTGCCAGTGAATGGTGTCTCATTGCTACTGGGGGAATACTAAAAAAAAGACCAACAAACACACAAACCCACAAAAACAAAGAATATCAACAAAAAAAGAGAGGAAAAAGAGAAGGGAAAAGAAAAAAGAAATAAAAAGAAGGAAAAAGAAAAAGATAAAAAAAAAAATTATGTCCTTGTTCCTTTTGATGTGTTGGTTGTAGTACAGATATCCTGTACGATATAGTTAAAATCCTACTATAAGTGAATAGATGCCATGTGCATCCTTCTGAGACTGGGTTAGCTCACTCAGGATGAGCTCCTCTAGATCCATCCATTTGGTTGCAAATTGCATGATTTCATTGTTTCTGATAGCTGAGTAATATTCCATTGTATAGATGTACCACAATTTTTTAATCCATTCTTCAGTTGAGGGACATCTGGGTTGTTTCCAATTTCTAGCTATTACAAATAAGGCTGCTATGAACATAGATGAGGAGACTTCCCTATGTCTCCGTGAGAGGTCCTTTGGGTGTATACCCAGAAGTGGTATGGCTGGGTCCTGAGGCAAGGTTATTCCTAGATTTCTAAGATATCGCCAGACAGACCTCCATAGTGGTTGCACAAGCCTGCACTCCCACCAGCAATGGAGTAGGGTACCCCTTTCTCCACACCCTCGCCAGCATGCACTATCATTTGAGCTCTTTATTTTAGCCATTCTAACAGGTGTTAGGTGGAATCTCAGTGTCGTCTTGAGTTGCATTTCTCTGATGATTAAGGATGTTGAACATTTCTTCAGGTGTCTCTCAGCCCTTAGGGATTCCTCCTTTGTGAATTCTCTATTTAGCTCCATCTCCCATTTTTTGATTGGATTATTTGGTTTCTTGGCATTTAGTTTCTTGAGTTCTTTGTAGATTTTAGATAATAGCCCTCTATCAGATGTGGGGTTGGTGAAGATTTTCTCCCAGTCTGTTGGTTGCCATTTTGTTCGAATGACAGTGTCCTTTGCTTTACAGAAGCTTTTCAGTTGCATGAGGTCCCATTTATTGATTGTTGATCTCAGGTCCTGAGCTGTTGGTGTTCTGTTCAGGAAGTTGTCACCTGTCCCAATGAGTTCAAGGGTTTCTCCTACTTTTTCTTCTAGTATATTTAGTGTGGCCAGCCTTATGTTAAGGTCTTTGATCCACTTGGATTAAGTTTTGTACAAGGTGATAGGTATGGGTCTAATTTCATTCTTTTGCAAGTGGACATCCAGTTGGACCAGCACCACTTGTTGAAGATGCTGTCCTTCTTCCATTGTGCCGTTTTGGCTTCTTTGTGAAAGATTAGTTGGCTATAGGTGTGTGGGTACATGTTTGGGTCTTCAATTCGATTCCATTGATCCACTGCTCTGTTTCTATACCAGTTCCATGCTGTTTTTATTACTATTGCTCCTAAGTACAGCTTGAAATCTGGAATGGTGATACCTCCAGATGCTTTTTTATTGTACAGCATTGATTTAGCTATTCTGGGCTTTTGTTGTTCCATATGAAGTTGAGAATAGCTTTTTCCAGGTCTATAAAGAATTGTGTTGGTATTTTGATAGGAATTGCATTAAATCTATATATTGCTTTTGGTAGGATAGCCATTTTTATTATGTTGATCTTACCTATCCATGAGCATGGGAGATCTTTCCATCTTCTAAAGGCTTCTTCCATTTCTTTCTTCAGGGGCTTGAAGTTCTTGTTATATATGTCGTTTACATGCTTGGTTAGAGTTACCCCCAGGTATTTTACGTTGTTTGTGGCTATTGTGAAGGGGGTTGTTTCCCTTATTTCTTTCTCGGCATATTTGTTTGTTGTATAAAGAAGGGCTTCTGATTTTTTTTGAGTTAATTTTGTATCCAGCCACCTTGCTGAAGTTGTTTATCAGCTGTTAGAGTTCTTTGGTGGAGTTTTTGGGGTCGCTTATGTATACTAACATATCATCTGCGAATAGGGATAATTTGACTTCTTCATTTCCAATTTTTATCCCTTTGATCTCCTTTAGTTGTCTTATTGCTCTAGCAAGGACTTCAAGTACTATATTGAAGAGATACGGTGAAAGTGGACATCCTTGTCTTGTCCCTGAGTTTAGAGGAAATGCTTCAAGCTTCTCTCCATTTAATTTGATGTTGGCTACTGGCTTGCTGTATATTGCCTTTATTATTTCTAGGTATGGTCCTTGTATGCCCGTTCTCTCCAGAACTTTTAGCATGAAGGGGTGTTGGATTTTGTCAAATGCTTTTTCTGCATCTAGCGAGATTATCATGTGGTTTTTTTCTTTCATCTTGTTTATGTGGTGAATTACATTGATAGACTTTCGTATATTGAACCATCCCTGCATTCCAGGGATGAAGCCTACTTGATCATGGTGTATGATACTTTTGATGTGTTCTTGAATTCGGTTTGCTAGTATTTTATTAAGTATTTTTGCATCTATGTTCATGAGGGAGATTGGTCTGAAGTTCTCTTTCTTTGTTGGGTCTTTGTGTGGTTTAGGAATCAGAATGACAGTGGCCTCATAGAATGAATTTGGCAGTGATCTTTCTGTTTCTATGTGGTGGAAGAGTTTGAAAAGTAATGGTGTTAGTTCCTCTTTGAAGGTCCGGTAGAATTCCGTGCTAAAGCCATCTGGCCCTGGGCTTTTTTTGGTTGGGAGATTATTAATGACTGTTTCTATTTCCTTGGGTGTTATTGGGCTGTTTAAGGTGTTAATCTGATTTTGATTTAGTTTTGGTAGGTGGAATTTATCGAGGAAATTGTCCATTTCGCTTAGGTTTTCAAATTTAGTGGAATATAGATTTTTAAAGTAATGCCCGAATATTTTCTGGATCTCCTCAATGTCTGTTGTTATTTCTCCCTTTTCATTTCTGATTTTGTTGATTTGTGTTCTTTCCCTTTGCCTTTTAGTTAATTTGGCTAGGGGTCTGTCTATTTTGTTGATTTTCTCAAAGAACCAACTCTTGGTTTCATTGATTCTTTGTATAGTTCTTTTTGATTCTAAGTTGTTGATTTCAGCTCTAAGTTTGATGATTTCCTGTCTTCTGCTCTTCTTGGGAGTGTTTGTTTCTTTTTTTTTCCAATTCACCCAGCTTAGCTGTTAGTTCACTAATATGAGCTGTCACAATTTTCTTTTTGAAAGCACTTAGTGCTATGAACTTTCCTCGTAGCACAGCTTTCAATGTATCCCATAGGTTTGGGTATGTTGTGTCTTCATTGTCGTTGGATTTTAAGAAGTCTTTGATTTCCTTCCTTATTTCTTCCCTGACCCAGTGGTCATCCAGTAAGGAGCTGTTCAATTTCCATGTGTGTGTAGGCTTTCTGTTGATTCTTTTACTGTTGAAGACCAGGTTTATTCCGTGGTGGTCTGATAAGATACAAGGTGTTATTTCAATTTTCTTGTATCTATTGAGACTATCTTTGTGACCAATTATGTGGTCGATTTTGGAGAAGGTTCCGTGGGGTGCTGAGAAAAAGGTGTATTGCTTTGTGTTTGGGTGAAACGTTCTGTAGATATCTGTTAGGTCCATTTGTTTCATGATCTCTGTTAGACTCAATATTTCTCTGTTTGTCTTCTGTCTTGATGATCTGTCCTTTGTTGTGAGTGGGGTGTTGAAGTCTCCCACTACTAATGTGTTGTGATCGACGTGCACTTTAAGTTTTAGAAGTGTTTCTTTTACGAAAGTAGGTGCCTTTGTATTTGGGGCATAGATGTTCAGTATTGAAATTTCCTCTTGATGAATATTCCCTTTAATGAGTATATAGTGCCCTTCTTTGTCTTTCTTCATTAACTTCAGTTGGAAGTCTGTTTTGTTTGATATTAGGATGGCTACTCCAGCTTGCTTCCTGGGTCCATTTGCTTGGAAAACCTTTCCCAGCCCTTTACTCTGAGGCAGTGTCTATCTTTCGTAGTTAGATGTGTCTCTTGTATACAGCATAAGGAAGGGTCTTGCTTGCGGATCCACTCTGTAAACCTATGTCTTTTTATTGGGGAGTTGAGTCCATTGATGTTGATGGATATTAGTGACCTGGGGTTGTTATTTCCCATTAGTTTGGTATAGGCGGTGGTCCTGTTCCTCTTTTGGTTTAGTTGCTGATGGGTTTTCTATTCCCTTTGTTTTCTTGGGTGGAGTTTTCTTCTCTGGGTTGGGATTTTCCTTCTAGGATTTTCTGTAGGGCTGGGTTTGTGGGTAGATATTGTTTAAATTTGATTTTGTCATGGAATATCTTATTTTCTCCATCTATGTTGATAGAGAGTTTTGCTGGGTAAAGTAGACTGGCTGGGCACCTATGATCTCTCAGGACTTGTAGTATATCTGACCAGGCCCTTCTAGCTTTTATCGTTTCTGGGGAGAAGTCAGGTGTAATTCTGATGGGTCTGCCATTGTATGTGACTTGACCTTTTTCTCTTACAGCTTTTAATATTCTTTGTTTGTTCTGTACATTTGGGGTTTCAATTATTATGTGGCGAGAGGAGTTTCTTTTCTGGTCTAATCTGTTTGGTGTTCTGTAAGCCTCTTGGATTTTTATTGGCATCTCTTTTTTCAGGTTTGGGAAGTTTTCCTCTATGATTTTGTTGAAGATATTTCCTGGACCTTGGAGTCGGGAGTCTTCTCTTTCCTCTATACCTATAATTCTTAGGTTCCGTCTTTTCATTGAGTCCTTGATTTCTTGGATGTTGTGGGTGAGAGATTTTTTAGCCTTCTCATTTTCTTTGGATGTTGTACTGATTTCTTCCACTGAATCTTCCATGCCTGAGATCCTGTCTTCCATCTCTTGCATCCTATTGTTGATAATCACATCCATTGTTCCTGTTCTCTTCCCTTGGTTCTCCACTTCCTCTTTTAACTCTGACTGTGTTTTCTTTATTGTTTCTATTTCTATTTTCATGTCTTGTATGGTTTTGTTCGTTTTGTACATTTCCTTCTCCAGCTTGCTTGTTTTTGTATGAAAATCTTTCATGGCTTTTTCCTTTTCCTGTTCAAGCTCTGTCACCTTGGCTTGGAGCTCTTTAATGGTGTTGTTCCTTGTTTTGATTTGTAGAATTGTGGCTTCTTTGAATTCCTTCATAGATTTAAGTTCTTCTTGCAGGGACTCTATCACTTTCCATAATGCAGAATTGTCAATGTTTTCATGTGTTTCTGTTGGTGTGTGGTCATCCGAATTGGATGAGCTAGGATGGTTCTGCTTTGTTGGAGTCATAATTCCTTGATTTCTATTTTTTTTTTTTTTGACCTTTCGCCATTGGATGCATTTAGCTGTCTGTTTTCTGTGCTTGGAACCACAGTGGATGATTTGGTGCAGGGGACGAGTTACTTGGCTATCTGTCATTGCTTACAGGGGGATTTCAAGGTCACTGTGGTTTTAATCGCCAGAGGCACTGTGAGATGGTACAGCCTATTCCCAGGTTGTGAGTAATGGACCAGGATTGTTTCACTGCTCCCAATTCAGACTTCCCTATGTTGCACTCTGAGTTATCAGCCTGTAACTGTTCTGATGGTATGGGCCTGTTTGCCCAGGCACAGATTCTGTGGGCTTTGTTTGTCATCACAGAGGCTGAGAGGGTCTGGCTCCACACCTAATATGTCTGGATTTTCCAGGATACAGCTATGGTCCCGATTTCTGGTTTCTCTCTAGGCTTCTCGCCACAGGGCTGGACTCTGTGCCTGATTCCCTTCCTGTCTGCGCCGCCACGGGTCCCGTGGGTACCCCAAGCCCCGGATCCTCCGGCAGCCTGAGTGGACCTCTCGTCCCAGCAGCTCAGCCGTGGGTGCACGGATCCCTGGCCCCGCCCATGCCTGTCTCTCTCCCCAGATGACCTGCCGTGGACTCGCGGGGATTTGGCTCTTCTAGCCGTGCTCTCTCCCCAGCTGCGCTACCGTGAGTGTGCGGGAATCGACCCCTCCCGCCTGCTTTTGTGTTCCCAGCTTCCCGTGCTCTCTCGGAACCTCCTGCCCTCCACTTCACGAGCGGCTGCGGACCACCCGCTGAGCCCCCTGTTTGTTCCTTGCTAAGCCTTCCACTATCTCGCAAAGTTTTTTAAGTGGGTATAAGTTCAACCTGATGTGTGGGGAGCCCAATAGGACAGCGATCTATGGCCAAGTGGACCCTGATTCTGCCTGCTGTAAGTTGGGATCGATCTTACCATGAGCCTCTCCAAATGGGAGTTCCCGAATCCTGGGTTTAGTGGCCTCCGTGTCTGTGAGAGATGGGTGAGAGCCTTGCCCTGGGACTTTTAACAGTCCCTTGGGAGCTGTGAGTGTTCCGGGGGGGGGTCTAGCCCCTCCGGTTTTTGCACAGTGCCCAATAACTCTGTGTTTTTTATGGCTCCTTTTTCCCCCCGTTCAAAATGCGTCAGTGTAGGTCGCCGCCATCTTGGCCATGTTCTTTGATTTTTATGATCAAGTAATTCAGCTAGTTTTTTAAAGTACAGAAAATTATAAATTATTTGATATACTACTAGAAATATCTTTAAAACCATGTTTTTTGTTTTTTTTCTTTTTAAGTAAGTTTCTGTTAGAGAATGATTCTTCAAAAGTTCTGGATCTAGGAAGAATGACATGAAGTTGGACCTAAAACCATGTTTGAAGGATTTTTATAAAGTAAAACTAATGCTACCTTAATATAACTCTTTAGATATACATGAAATTGCTGGTCAATAGTATCTAATTTGCATTACCAAGAATACCTAACCCAAAACAATTTAATATAAATGTATAACACACACATCAGCACATCATTGGTATTGCATATAATTTCAGTGTCTTAAGAGTCAAGATACACATTTAAGAACCAAACACAACTGTGAGGATTGGTTTGTTTATTTACTTATTTTGTACTGGGGATTAAATTTAAGACACTGTGCATGTTAGGCATGCTCTTTCCCATAAGCTGTATTCACAGTGCTGATTTTGTCTTATATAATTAAAAACAGTCTTGTAGCCACATCAGGAAATATTTAAATGATTTCCTTATACATCAGAAATAATTATAAATTCTCTGCTTCAATTCAGTTCAGTTCATCTGCCCAATAAGGCTATACGAATGAAAGAGACAAGGAAGAGCAAAGCCAAGTCCCACCTTTATGGGAATTCTGGTCAATGCCCATTTATGTGTCTTAGAAGGTCTACTATGTCTCTCTCTACAAAGGTGTTGGGGCGACATTCACCTGACTATAGCAACACTGGCTCCAAAGTCCATGTGAGGGAAGCACAAACAGAGCCCGCTCAAGACACACAATCAGTAAGAATGAAGTTCCTATACTTCAAAGTTGGCTCAAAAATTACATACACTCACAGAGGAATGACAAAAAGAAAACAAAAACAATTTGAGAGAGAGAGACTGACAGACAAAAGATGATGTAATACGATTTGTCTTTAACACCTGAGAGGAAAAAGTCAATGCAGTATGGGAGTGCTTACACCACGGAGCTAACTCGTCAGGGAGGACCTAGGATGGTGTCTGTGGGAAGAGTCACATCCTGAGCTGCACTTGAGGGGACTGGCCTTCATGCTATGAAAAGTGTCTTCCATATTCAGCACACAGCAAGCAAAGGCAGTGAACTGTGCAGGCATGTGCCATGTTAGGAAGAGGGAAAGTGACTCTATAACTCTGTATGTAAGGCACAGACCTGGAGGGGGCCTCGAGTGTTATTAAGGATCATATAAGACACATATTTCTGCGACGGGGAAAGTAATACTATCTTTTCTTTCTTCATTCTTTTAAAGTGGAGAAGTCTGAAACTGTATGTTAAGAACTGAGCAGGTCAAAGGTCAGGAGGAAGAAGAATGATCTCAACAGAAGGCCGTGATAAAGAAATGAGGTGATAAGGGCCTGATCTATGGTCCTGACATGAGGGGTAAGGGAGAGGACAAGCAGCAGACACTCTGAATGTCCTAGTGAGTAACTGACACAGAGAAAGGAGTAGTCCTTCATGACTGCGGTGCACCTCACAACTTTGGCCAGGATTCCTGAAGGCTGGCATTGCATGTCTTCCCAATGCTTCATTAAGGTTACTATTAGAACGACTTACACATGTACCTTTGCATCATTAATATTCCCCATCAGTGAAAAAGATATAAAATTATTTTTAGTGAAATGCGCATGAATTGTATCAAAAGTTAGAACATGAAATGTACTTTTCTTTAAAATAAAAGCAGAATATGCTATTTCAGCCAGATCTGTAATCTGAGACCTAAAACACTATAGTTATATTCTAGATCAGGTTTAAATATTTTTTCTATTCATTTACTAATCTCTTTTACATATGTTTTGCATGTGGATAGCATACGTAGGAGTGCATGTTTTTCTGTGTACAAATGAGAGAGTGTATGTAACAGAGGTCAGTGTCAGTTGTCTTTCCTGAGCACCCTCCATTTTGTTTTTGGAGGTAGGGTCTCTCACTGATTGTTGGCGACACTGGCTGGCTAATAAGCTCCAAGGACCTCCCTGGCTTTGTTGCCATCCAGCACTGGGTAACAGATCGGCACTACCACATCCAAATTTTTACAGGGGTGCTGGAGATGTGAATCAGGTCCTCTTGCTTCTTTTGTGACTGAGACATTTCCCCTATCCCTGCTTATTTACTTTTAAAGAACAATGAGCTATACTTTTTCAGTCACATGATTTGTAATCACTGAGAACCTTGTTTTCTCCCTCCTAAAAGCCATGATCTAAGAAGATGCTTAAAGTGTACTTGCTGAATGAATACATTAAAAAAAATTAAAACCAAAGAAAAAAAAATCTGTTCCCTAAATGCGGATAGAGTTAGTTATTGCTGCTAGCCTGGGATTAGAAGGCCAGTGTGGAAGTAGCTGCTGGGTTTCAATCAACAACAATCTAAAATAAACATTAGGGAAGACCTGTCTGCTAAATAATTTATCATTATCTCCACATTTTTTGTTATGAAAATTGCTAGACATTCTAAGCATGGAAAGTTCCTATTAATGCTAGTACTAGAAATCTCTAAGGAAGAGAATTCATAAGAAAGTGCTGAGACAGAGAGGTGGCTCAGCATCTAAGAGTGTTCTGTCCCTATGGGGCTCAAATTTAGTTCACAGCACCCATGTTAGGTGGCTCTTAAGCTCCAGGGGCATCTAATTCCCCCACTCTCCTCTGGCATTGGCACTTAGGTGCACTGGCACCCATGGGAGTAAAAAGCATCCATATGTGATGAGAAAGAAGTGGGAGTATTTATGATGAGTGAGGGACAAGTACAAAGGGCAGTGGGAAGAGAAAAGAGGATAGTGGGAATGAACACAATAGAAGTCCAAGACGCAGCACATGCATGGAAATCTCAACATGAAACCCTTTATTTCTTTAATGTATTTATGGTGATAAAGTTACTTTTTAGTATGCAAGTAAGTCAGTTTTACATGTATGACAACAGCATATGATTCTCTCTTCAGATCTATGTACTAAAGTAGTATGAATCCAATTCAAGTGAACAAAGTGGCTCATGATTATTCTCTTAGCACTCAGGTAAGGCATAAAGACCTTAAGTTTAGTGCCAGCCTAGACTGCAGAGTCACACTCTGTGTCAAAAATAAAAACAACAAACATACTCAGACACACATGCTGACACACCACAGACACACACATACACATGCACGCACACACACAGACACAAATGAACCCATTTGTTTCTGATTTTGTAATACTTTGTTTTTATGGATTATGTTTGTCTATACGTGTTTCTTGAGTTTCTTTTTTTTTTTAATATTTTGGTTTGCTTGTCTGGTTCTCCAGTTTGGTTTTTAAGGAGTGAGAGAAAAAAAGGGAGTATAAGTGAGTAGGTGGTGAAGACATAGGAGGAGTCTAGGGAGGAGAAACTATGATCAGAATATATTGCAATCTTTTTTCAAAAAAGAGAATCCATTACAATGTTAAGAAACATGTTTTAAACATTAAAAGAACTTAAATAATATAAAGACATTAGTATAAATATCCTAAAATGACAGTTAACAAATATAATGTGTGATTGGCCTGTTATTCTCATTCACTTGCCAAATTTATTGGTGTTCTAAATTCTGCAGGTCTTCCTTAGCTACTGAAGCTACAATGATCATGCTCTGTGCTAAGAAGGTCTCCTACACAATCTGGTCCATACTACGCGAGATTAGGCTTCACTATATGATGGGCATAAAATCATTCTCACAGGTCTGTTGTTTCCATTTTCAAAGAGCATGGCTGGACCAACAGCCTGGTGAAGGCCTCTGACAAAATGACTCATTTGCCGTCTTTGGCGGTGATCGCAGCAGGATGTAGCCAGTGGGCACACTAGATCATCTCCTGAATAGCTTTAAAGTCATTGAAATAACTGCATCTTATGAACATGCTACTGAAACATGGATTAAACTAAAATTTACAACTAAATATTTCTAAAAGGAGAGAGATAAACTATTTGACCTAACTTGAATTGTTTCACAACTACGAGTCACATACTTGTGGGCTGTTCTTCACTGTAGAGAAAGAAGTCTCTTGGCAGGTGAGTATTATGCCTAGTGAGCGACATTTCCTGGCCTCTCTTACCGAAAGTGGCAGTTTATGAGATGCAAATGAAAGGTGCTAGATCAGACTTTCAAAAACTCACCTCAAAGGTCTGCCCAGACCTCTTCCTGCTACTATGGAGATGCAGTGACTATCTTGTCATCACAGCACATGGGTGTGACACTTTAAAGGTGGTGACTCAGGGGAATAGAGTAGTCTAAGACATTGATGATATCAAGGAGTCCTTATACTACTTCTCAATTGTCCACCTTGGGACATTTTTAGATGAAGAAGAGCAAACCTCTGGCTTAAGTCACTAGTTCAGGACTGTTGATTACTTGTGTAGATAAATGGATTTCCTATTTATTTGTCTATGTATAAATGAATAATAACTATATAGTTAATAATAATAAATAAAATAAATGAATAAGTGAATATCTGAGACATTGCCAAACTCTTTGAAGGGTGCTTAAAATATCCTAGCTTTCTCAAAAACATCTTTTTCCTATACTTTCTACAAAGTTGTATATCATGTTAATATCATTAATTCTTTGAAGATTGGGGATTGAAAGCTTCTGTTAAAATGCAAGTATAGATTGAGAAGAATTACATTTCACGCTATCAATATAACTGACTGTATCTTTGTGAGTCAGGTACCTTTGGTAACTGGGTAAGTTCTAGGGGAACAGAACTCAAAGCCTGTAATTTTTTCTGTAGGAAGACTATTTCTACTTCATTCCTATAAAGAGACATGCTGATGACAGCCTTAATGGGGAGGGGTACCAAAAAGAGAACAAAGAAAGGGAAAAAGGGGAGAGGAGATAAAATGATAAAGTGAGGGAAGGGAGGGGTGGGGAGAGAACAGGAGTGACAAGGAGACTATATGAGTACTTGGGGTGGGAAGGAAGGAGCACCAAAGGCAAGCTTATCTCATTTCACTACAGAATACTATATGACCACCCTGCATAAGGGCACATTTTATTTTCTCAAACCCAAATGCTGAAAATTCAAATGTGAGTATATCTACCCAGCTGAAACTGTAGAGCATGTTTATATTCTCTAGGCTGTGGCACAACAAGCTGCGCTGCAAACAAGACCCATTTAGAAAGAGCACATCTGTCTGAAGCTTTGCCAAGCAGACAGTTGCTCGATTCAGGTTAAAACATTCTCAAAGTTTATTGTTTGTGACCTGGACCAGGCACTGGAAACTTAAAGTGATGATTTCAATCATGTCCTCGTTTCAAAACTCTTCCAACTGTCTCCAAGAAATAGACAAGCAAGCACTAACAGCATGTTGTGATGTGCATGTTAACATATCCTGAGGCTGGAGGACAGTTGAATTCACTAATTCACTCCAAGGGTAAGGAAGGTGGTCAGAGAAAGTCTCACTCAGGAAGTGATACTTACAATGACTATTCAAGGGATGTGCATTGCAGCTACACAATCTGCATAAAAAGCTCAAGAGATGAGCTTTTTGTCTTTTTTCCTTTTGGAAGAGACACATTTTACCCACAAGCCACACTGTTCACACAGATTGCATGTTTTTAAGGATTCACTTTTATTTTGAATCTGGGATTATAGTATTAGGAATGTCACACTAATCAAACCAATATAAGAACAGAGGAAAATAGTTTTGCTGTAGGTATCCTTGAGCTGTGCTAGTATTCATATGCAAGCATTTTCTCTTCATGAAAATAAAGTAAGATGAAAAATATAATCTGACCCTTCTTATCTCCCCCACCTCTGTGTGCAAGTCAAGGCACACACTGGTCCTCAGAGAATGCACCTGTATTATCTCGTTATCTCTAGGTACTGGTGGAATAGAATGAGCAAGCAGCAGAGGACAGGTAGTCTGCTGAGTAAAGAGCTGCCAGATCAAATATAGATAACTTTCTGAGTACATCCAAATATACACGGGATAAACGCAGACTCAAAGGTACCTATTGCCAGCGTGGTGGCACACACCTTTAACCCCAGTACTTGGGAGGCAGAGGCAGGAGGATAATTGTGTGTTTAAGGCCAGCTTGGCCTACACAGAAATTTCCAGATCAGTCAGGACTACACAATGAGATGTGTTTAAAAAATGTACCTGTTGAAATTCAAATTTAAATTGGCATTTATTTTTTTATTACTAAAGTAACAATCATAATTTATAAGGTAGTACCTTCAAGTGGAAAAGGTAGCAGCTGGATGAAATATCTACTCTATTTTGGTTTCCTTTAGAGAATGCTATTGGGTGCATGTCAGACAATTACAACACATAATATCAAAAAGTAAGCTTAACTAGCTGGTAAGCCATGAAAACTTTCCTAACAGCAACAGGATCTCATCTTTGAATCCTGCTCCCTATTAAAACACTGAGGCATCATTCCTAACTAATAAAAATGGAGTATTAACACCTTAAAGAAATATTAAATGGTGGTCACTGACAGGTTATAAGTGCTACAATATCAAAGTTGTCTGTTGTATTTCTAAAAGGCAAATAGTCCTTTGGCAAATAATATACAGGAATAAAACATTTTCTAAACATATGCTACTCAAAACATTAAAAAAGCGTACACTTATGATAAATGACAGTAACTTAAAATGGATACAACAAATCTTTTTCATAGTCACAGGGGTCTTATGAAGACATCCTCTATTGATGGCCAAAAAAGAGGGTACTGAGCAACTCTGGGACCCAGGACAGAGGAGAAGTCCAACTATTCCAATCCACTGTGGCTACTTTCTCTGTACATTAAGCTTACTTTTATGGCATCTGAAATCCTTTCTTGAGTAAGGTACCCATAAGAACTAGGAGTAGCTTTTAGAGTAGTTCCCAGAGAGTGTACTGGCTGGATTCAGATCTCTATCTTACATGGATATCAGTCAACGAAAAAGGAGTGCTTATGCATCAAATTTAAACAGCGCCGCTCATTTCACACTACTTGTATGGCCCTTTGCGGGACAAAGGAATGCTCAAGATAAAAGGTTTCCTAAAGAAAACCACCAGTCTTGAGGTTTTGGGGAACAGATTAGCTTGTTACCCCTTTTAGAGAAAGGAGGTGACTAATTCATGTAATATATTTACCTTCACAGAAGGACCTTTACAAATTTCATTATTATGAATGTTTATCCAACTGCTTCCCTCTGCTTAACATAATGTGACTTCTATTGATTTTGGTGCTCTAGAACCCCTCAGTAGATGCTTAATACTTCAAAGTTAAAAGATTTAAAATAATTATACACTGATTTTATCTTTCTCATTCCACAAAGAAAATAGTTACATGTCACTAGAAAGCACAGGCTGATGGATAATAAATGCTTGTGTCCCTTCAACACGGGGTTTCTGCTTTGGCCGATCTCTTTATAGACTCACATTTAGTTGCTGACATAACAATAAAGACTAGCAGAGCAAGTGACAGAATGATATTCAAAGATATTAAACTATGGTAATTTACAACATAATTTGATACATGAAAACATGAAAGAGGTCTTTGGAAACCTACATTCACTTAGAATTTTTCTATAAACAAAACAATATGAACAAAGCATAAAAGTCATCAGGAGAGAAGGTGGAAAGTAGAAAAATATAAGTCACTCATCTGGCCTCAGCACAATGGAGTGGCATTTGTGCCTTTTTCAGCTAGCTAGTACTTCCGGTCAACTGATCGGGGCGGGCACTGCCAAAGCACAGCTTCCGCCCATAGGTCTTGAAAAGTGCAGAGAAAAACTGGTCTCTCAGACTTCCAAAAGAGTTCACTGCTCAGGCTACAAATGAAAGGAAATGTGCTGTTGACAATTAACATTTATTAAACATATTCAGGCTTTACAAAAAAATCTATTAGGTTGGGACTGTCCAACAAAACTAAAGCGTAAGTCAGGTAATTATCTTTTTTTTTTCTGGTACCCAAATTAGCAGCCATAAGAAATAAATGAAATTAATTTAATGCTTTACCTTGAACATAAGCTATCAGAAACAGCATCATACAGCATATATACATGTGATATCAATATTCAGACATGTCTCATGCCTAATCTTTAAGAGTATATACCTTATTTCTGAAGGCACACTAGACTCATCCCACATGTTCAATAGCCACTGTGGGAAGTGGCTACTACATTATGCAGTGTATTTATTATTACTTAAACTAAATGTTAAGAAGAGCCCTGTTTCTTGTTTTAATCATCCCCAAATGTTTTCCTATGAGCTGGATGTCAAGCAAGTGAGGTTATTTGTTCTTCTGTGTTAATGAACAAAGTAGACTCCAAAAAGAACAAAATGTTATACCACTGGAACAGACATGGAGTCCAAAAAGGATCGTTCTCACTTTTCATTAACACTCAGTATGCAAGTGTTAAACCACTCACTTTCCTTGCTTAATGTTTTGATTGTGTTAAATTTCAGGAACTTGAGTTTTCTTCTAGGATCTAGTTATTGGCCACATTACCCAACATTCAGGAGAATACTCACATCTTTACCACTTTTTGGATTTTTAAGTAAAATAATATTTCAAAGGAGTTAAATTACTTAAATATCTAAATCCAAAGTGGTTATGACTAATTGGTAAGAATCATGGATTCTTGTCATGAAAATAAATTTTAAAAAATCACAACAATAATAAACACAAATGAGTATAGAAATACACTAAATTCCAGGCTAACAAGCACTCATGAAACTACAAAAGACAGCTTACATGGTTGCATGTTAAATTGAGACCCCACAGGCCTTTTTGACAAACTACACCAGAGGTGATCATCATTAGAAAAGTAAATGGGAGGAGTGTCAGCATTTTAACTTGGAGTGTGAACACAGAGTGCACAAGGTTTTTGCTTTTTAACTACTGTTAGAGCTGATTTTGGTAATCTCATTTATTCTTAGAAAAGTTTTAATTGACCTTTGGGCTTTTAATTGCTTTCTAGGCAACATAATTAAAACCAGGAAGTTAGTAAATTATAAATTCTACAATAAATGCTTTAAAAATCTTTAATCTTTAAAATGTTTAATTTTAATCTTTAAAAATCTTTACCAAGGAGTCACTATAATGAACATTAACAAGCAAAACTGTGTGGACAAAATGGAATATTGTGGGATACACTGAGACACACTACAGCTTCCACAATGAGATTTTTTTTTTTTAAATGTGGGTGGAAGTTGCAAGGGTGGAGGGTGGGTCAGAAGGGAGGTGGGAGAGGAGAGGGAACAGGTTGTATGATGTGAAATTCCCAAAATAAAAAATAAACAATAAAAATTTAAAAAATCTTCAGATGCAAACAGAATACTCATCTAAATGACTTAAAATGAGATTAAGTGACATAGTTAAAACTAATTGCCATAGTATGCTCCAATGCATATTTATAATTTAATTGTAGTTCTCAGTATATGTTATCCTTGTATTTTAAATACTTGCATATCATCATCTCTGTGCATTACAAATTCCACACTTGAAGACAGTGGTGATGATTAATTTAGTTAAATAATGATTATTTCTGTAATACCTTAGAATTTTCCTGAGTGATAGTTGCCTACAAAATACATCATTATACTTTTAGTCCTGGAGTTCAATCATAATCAACTGTCTGGCTTGTCTTCATATTGTGAACTTTTTGGAGTATAATCCAAGATATTTTCAGGCACAGAGAATATTTAACAGAGCTTCACTCAAAATAGATTATGAGATATTTGTTGAGATAAATACAGCAGTCTGGTATTAGCTTACATTAAAAACTACTTGGGTGAGAAGCCAGAAAAATATTATTTATTAACCAGTCTAAACATATTTTAGTTAGGCAATGGTAAAATGCAAAGTTATTCATCAGATTTTTCTATGAAAAAATTGTCTTGTAATCAATTAAATATGGCCTAAGCCGGGCGTGGTGGCGCACGCCTTTAATCCCAGCACTTGGGAGGCAGAGGCAGGCGGATCATTGTGAGTTCGGGGCCAGCCTGGTCTACAAAGCGAGTCCAGGACAGCCAGAGCGGTTACACAGAGAAACCCTGTCTCGAAAAAAAAAAATTAAATATGGCCAACATATCTTCAAACTAATTCAGTTACTTTTTTTGTTAGTGTTTCTGTTAGGATTCTATCATTCACCACCAAACCAACAAAGTCCCTGCACAAATCATAACACTCAGCTCTCGGGAATCTTTATTTTCTCAGGCTGGCAGGATGGCTCAGAAGGTAGAGGTACTTTCTGCCAGGCCTCATAACCATAGCTCAATCATGGGAACTGAATGATGAAAGCAGACAACCAACTCACTCAAGTTGTTCTCTGACTTCCACACATGTGTCATGGTACATGCATGCAACACACACATACACTCACAGGTGCATGCACACACACAAACAAATGTTTGAGAACAAATCTTACTCTTCTAGTGATTAGCTGTAATATGTCACACACTATAATATAAGCAACTATGGAGTGTAAATATCATCTAATGTATTAAAATTGGGATTGGAAATCACTGTAGAGCTGAAGTAAGTTGGCTTACACTACATGATATGATAATATGTATGCTGTTACACATAGACTTTATAAGGAGAACCATAGTTGTTTATTTAGTTATTCTCAATGTGAAGGATTATTGATGTTACAGTTTTACAAAGTCAGTTGTAAGGTAATTTAACCTCAAGTAAGGTTTATTTAATTTCATTAAGAATTTGTGGTTTGAGCAGAACCCCTTCAAATATAGTAAGACCTCAGTTAAGTTGCTATGAATGGTGTTTTTCAATATCACCGTTTGGAAAGAAGCTGCTTGGCATGTGGTTTGACTATTTTGTTGTGATTCCTGAGTTCTCTATTATGTTCCTCTTCTTCACTATTTATGTTCTTTGAGTATAGAAACTTGTTTTTTAAATCTTACACTTTATATGAAGATACCAAGATTTCCATGTTTCTTGTAAAGAACAGTTTCACAAAATAAAATACAAAATTTTTGAAAAGCAGCAATGTATTTATGACTTGAAGAAAATCTTTACTTATCATTTAGCTAATTTTTAAATTAGTCTATATTTACTGTACAAAATAAAGCTTTATTATGATATTTTGATACACATATATTGTGTCCTTGGATCGTACTTACCCATTATCCTCTTTCCCTCCCCTTCCAGTCCCCTTCCTCTGTGAAAATGGTCCCCATTTACTTTCATTTTTTACTCTTTTTTAAAATCTAGATTCAGAATATAAGGGAAAAATATGCAATTTGTCCTGTTGAGTCTGATATTTTTCCAGCCTCTTAATTCTTGTACAAGAACGTCCTATATTATAGGGTAAAAAATATACAAAAACTCCTTGGGAAGATAAGTCCCTATTTGCGAAAAGACACCATACACTTTGGACATAGGAACCAGAGGGTTTGAACTGGGTCTAACCGAGAAGCATTATCCCTTAAGACAAGCTTTCATGGTACCCGGAAGCACCATGCAAGCTTCTAAACAAGGAAAGCAACCAACAATTCTACCCATCTATGATGCCTATGAGTGGCTAGCATGCACAATAATTCTAAAGGTGCAGTAGTAGCATGCATATTTTGGTAGTAATCAACAACTCTCAAATTGTGCTTAAGAGCTGCTCAACAAGAGGAAAACAAGCTTGGTACTGGAAATCAAGCCAACTACCTGGGGCTACTGAAGTTATGGATCTTGGAAGAGAACCTATTAGTACCACTTTACTGAACCAGTATAGTTCCTTAGTTACATTCTAAATATTTATGCTTAAATCTGCAGCCAAATGTTGTTCTCACTCTAGTCAAATAAATGTCTTCTTATAACAAACGGAGACAGAACTACAGCACACCAAAATGCAGAACAAGTGACCATGTGGTACCTAGCCCCAAATGATATATCTACCACACAACTCCTGCATCTAAAGGTAAGGGAACATTCTGGAAGAGGAGGTGAGAAGACTGTAAGGTCCAGAGGAACAGGAAGTCTGATGTGAGACTCTATGTACCAAAAATGCCAGAAACTACACTCGTGAATTCTCATCAACATGGTTACCTAAACAAATCCTGAACAAAGATACCAATACACATGTTAGCATAGAAAGGAGAAAATCTCACAGGGCCCAAACCAAAGACAAATAACTACAGACAATTAAGGAATGCTTAGAGCACTTAGAGAAACAGCTTTCTCCTGGGAAGAGACCTCCCAGTTGGTACCCAATACTAATCATATGCATACAAGTAAGATATGCATACAGAAAAGGTAGGCAGTATTCATATATTTAGGAATACAGCCGGGCGGTGGTGGCGCACGCCTTTAGTCCCAGCACTTGGGAGGCAGAGGCAGGCGGATCTTTGTGAGTTCGAGGCCAGCCTGGTCTACAAAGCGAGTCCAGGACAGCCAGAGATATTCAGAGAAACCCTGTCTCGAAAAAAAAAAAACCAAAAAAAAAAAAAAAAAAAAAAAAAAAGGAATACATACACACATGTTTATATATATAATATATTTATATATTATATATATATATATATGTGGTTTATATATGTAGAAATAATTAAAGAAAAAGAGGTCATAAACTTGAGAGAAAGAACAAGGGCCAGGAGTACATGGGGAAGGGTTGAAGGGAGTAAAGAGAAGGTAGAAAATGATATAACTATATTTTAAATTCAAAAAATAAAAAAATCATTAAAAAGGAAAAAAGTACACCTAATATATTAATTACAAATGGAGATTTATTTTGCATAATGTGTTTAGTTTGTTTGCCCTTGTGTATCAATTCCATGGAAACATTTGTTTCAAATACAAGAATTGGTGCACTCTATTCCCCAGCCCAGAGCTCTGTCTGCATTCCCAGAAGTCTGCTGCCAACAGGGACTACCAGATGAAACACCTCCTACACAACCCCCTGCCTACTGATCCCCCTAAAGCACTCCCGACTTGGTAAATTGTGCTTGCTCCCGCGGGTGCCATTTTCTGGCAAACAACTCTGCCTGCATGACCAGAGGCCTTCCAAAACCAGAGACAACCAGATGGTTAAACGCCAGCATAAAAACACAATCCAAAAGACCCAGGGCAATATGGCACCACCAGAACCGAGCTACCTTACTACAGCAAGCCTTGGATCTTCTAACACAGCTGAAGCACAAGAATATGACCTTAAATCCAATCTTGTAAAGATAATAGAGGCCTTTAAAAGGGAAATGAATAAATCCCTTAAAGAAATACAGGAAAATATAATCAAACAGGTAAAGGAAATGAACAATACAGGAAAAGACCTGAAAATGGAAATAAGAGCAATAAAGAAAACACAAACTGAGGGAATCCTGGAGATGGAAAACATAAGTAACAGAACAGGAACTACAAATGCAAGCATCACCAACATAACAGAAGAGATGGAAGAGAGAGTCTCAGGCATAGAGAATATGACAGAAGAAACTGATGTATCAGTCAAAGAAAATGTTAAATCTAAAAAGTTCCTGACACAAACTATCCAAAAATTTTGACACATTATGAAAAGACCAAACCTAAGAATAATATAAATAGAAGGAGAAGATTCCTAACTCAAATGCCCAGAAAATATCAACAAAATCATAGATACTATGCTAACTGTAGTCAGCTGGTTACACAGTTCCTAATTGAGGGTCACAGACTCATAAGCAGTGCACTGTGGAGTTCGTGTGAGCCTCTTCCCAGAGTTTAAAACAACCAGATTGGATGATAGTTTCTATTCTGTTTCTACATGAATGTATAAGCAGTACAGAGTATACAGCAATGTTTTCACTGTTGAGTTTTTGACAAACAGAAATAATTACATTTCAGATGTTTAAGGTAAAGATAAATAATTTTGGCTTTATGATAAATCATAGACAGCCTCTTGCATTATGATTTAACTGTGTGGCTTCCTGTGTAGCATCTCTGTTTCTTTTGTGCTCTCTGATAGCAAACACTGGCTGCTACAATGCTCAGAAAGTACCTGACACATCTGAGTAAATACAACTCTAATGTGCTAATGGAAAGTCTAAGAAAGCATCACAACAATGAGCCAGGTCAAATCCCTACAGACGGACATCTTAAAAAGCTCCTTTCCTTAAGAAGGAGCCTTGGAAGTCTTCATATTGATGAGCAAACTTAACGCAGCATCAAACTGTCAATCTCTACAGACATGTCCAGTTTATCATTTAAGTATATTGCAGTCTCAATATGCCTCCCCATCCCACATGTGGAAACAGAATTCTTAAGGTAATAAAATTAATAGATGTGGTTTTGGGGAGATAATTAGGCTATAAGGGTGGCCCTTCATAATGGGGACTGGGGACTGTTTCCTTTAATAAGGAGTGAAGGTCAGAGCTCCATGTCATGACACAAGAAGGTGCCATCTATGAACTAAACAAGCAGGCTGTTACCAGAAAGCAACCTTGTCAGCACCTTGATCTCAGGCTTTCCAGATCTAGAACTTAGAGGAACTTCCTGTTGTCTGTAAGCCAGTAACAGTGTACAGTACTTTGTAATAGTAGCCTGACAAAGACACTAAGCATCACTTAAGCATCCATGCTGGTTTTTTCCTAAGTCTCAAATGCTTCAGCCTTTATTCCCATCACAGATGGTATTCAAGGTCAGTCCTCACAATGTGTTTGAATGAAATAAGACTGAAGAGATTGGTGTATGATGGTGTAAGAGGTAGGCAGTTTTCTTTGTTCTTGCATCTATTTCTTTCAACACTATCTACCCAGTTCTTTCTACTGTGCCTTAGGCATTGTCAGTGTTTAATAAATATTCATGGAACCAATGAATGAATGAAAAAATGAATGCAGGTAAGTGAAAAAAATGATTTTCCTTCCTATTCATCAATTTAAATATTTCCCTTGATCCTAAAACATTTGCTTAGTGAAAATTATTAAAAATCCCTTAAAATAAAGGTAACGTTCTACTTCTATATATCATTAATTAATTAATTAATTAATTGTAATTAATATAGTCATTTGTCAAATTTTTCTGACCACCTACTCTGGATTAGGGTTTGGGGATTCTGTGCTGAAGCGAACAGTTGAGATCCCTGACCTTGCCCAAGTACTCTTGTGCTACAGGTGAGAAGTGGAAGTGTGTCACTGTGCACAAAGCTGCACATAGTGGCTGTCTCCTCCACTTAAGTATTGTTAGTACTTAATATTCTCCTAAGTCTTAAAGGCGATTACACACTGTTAATACATTGTGTGGAAAGAATCTTAATATGCTAACATTCCCTCCAGAAGCAAACAGCCTTTGCATGGAAAAAGAAGACACAACTATTTTTTCTCCAGAACAGTCAAGAAATATTCTCTGCTGCTGAAATAGTAAGACAACAGAGTTCTCAGCAGGTTCATATATTATCTATTCAAATGTGCTAGGGAATAAAACTCACTCAAAAATAGTAAAAATGTTCTAGCTGAAGAACTCTATTCTCATTGTACCCCCTTCCTCTTAACTTCCCCTTCTCCCTTTCCTTCCACCCTCTCTTCCTCTCTCCATCCCTGTCTTCTTTTCCACCTCCTTCCAAAAGGTCATGTTTCTTGCACTAGAAAACACATGATAGAGGGAAGTCACTCCCAGTATTGCTCCTCACTGGCCTTCACAACCACCTGCTTCTTTGTGCGAGCTAAGTTACTATTTACCCTACAAGAATGAGCCTCCCTCAGTTTTACTCCCAAAGGATTCTTATTGCATTTTACTCACCTCTGAAGACTGGCTACCTTCTGCTTCAGAAGTTTTACATCTCATTTCACTTGTATCACCTATGAGACAGAAAGAGAACTGTACTGTTATAAGGCTAATACTGTTTGTTGCAGTATTTTTGTTACTGTACATTTCATGATCTGGAAGTGACCACTATTTCCTTTGCTACAAAGTAAACTAATTTTTAAGAGTAATATAATATATTTTACACAGGTCTAATGAATCATCCCATAAACACACAGTAAAATCTATCCTACTTTACATAGCTTTATACTGAAAAAATAAAATCAATTTGTATTGTATATAGCATGTCATATTGTAAATAAATCAAAATGCTATGACATGAAGGTAAACAATTTTAAAATATAAATTTCTTTATGACATGAGTAATTGTTCTCCAAATTTGTTTTCATAGGTTTAATCTGTATGGTTTTTTTTTTGTCCCCATGGATTAAAGTAGGTATACATGTTTCTGTGCAGTAATAAACCAAATGGAAGACAATCTTCACAGAAGGAAAGAACAAGAAGAAACACATAAACAGTTTTCAGTTAGTACTAAGATTCCCACATCTGCTGCCTCAGTAGACTCTATTACTAAATTAATGTGGAGCAGGATGACTCGAAGGGCACAGAACAGACACACAGTTGAGCAAGCATACGCATAACGACTTATTACTAATCTACTTTAATTTTTTATTACTACTAGTTGGTGATTGGCACATGGTAAGTACATACACAATTAGCCTACTTCTCTGAAACATAATCAGAAGCTAATTTAGTAATTTGAATATTGTTCTTCCCATAAAATGAGGTCAGTTTAAAAATGTACATAACAGTGAAATCATCAAGCTTATGGATGATGGTTTGATTGAAATCAAATGTAAGAAATCTGTTAATGTCAAGGAATGCAATGAGTAATGAGTAAAAATAAAGCATGAAAAAATTACATGGTAAACTTTTTCTTAGAAACACAAAAGCTTTGTCTATCAATGGTGACAACTAAGGGAAAGGATTTTGAAAACTATACAGTACTAACTAAACCTTGCTATATTTGAAAACCACAGACAATTAAAACTTCTGATGATAGTTGTCATCTCCATGTGTCTCAGTTTAGACTAATCAATACACATCCAGTCTGTCAACTGTTCTCAGTTGCATGTGGTATGACTGTTGCTGGAGAGGACTTAGCACAAAAACAAGTATTCACTATTTACTGGTTTAATGAATCTACCAAGTTTCTCTTGGTAGTATTTAAGTATAAATCTGAGACAAAACACTTAAAAGATAGCAAATAAAAATTATATTTGATATGTAACAATACCTTTCTTCTAAAACTTGTGAAATTTAAAAGAAATTTGTGAAATATTACTTTGATATTTTATGATTTGTAACATAATTGTGAGATCATTTAAAAAATTTTAAAAGTTACTAGTAGTTTTGAAAAATCATACCAAAAGAAAACATTACAAATTTGGTCTGTGTATAATAGTTGTAAATTTATTGCTAAGTCACAAATTAAATCAATCTACTGTTGCAATCCAGGATGTCTAAATTCCAAATGACTTTTTAGGTGGCTGTTTACAGTGATCATGCCCTGACACATCCAAAAGAGCATATCCTGAGGAACTCCTTCTTCTTTGTCAGGATCCACCCGAACATATAAGTGGAGAAACCAGAGTACAAGGAGTTCAGGTTGCTTAATTACAGACATGAGCATGGCAGCATGCTCAGCCACCACAATACAAATATCTGTACCATGTTAACAATGCACATACAAACCAAACAAAATGTATAAGGAACCATGAAAATCTCACTGAGAAAAGGTACTTACTCTATAAAAGATTATTCATTTAAAATATTAACCAGCTCACTCATAGTCACACAGCACTGAATATAGCTAGAATTATCCAGCACAAAAATCTATGCTTCCTTTGCTATTTTCTTATTTCAAGGTAAGTACACGGAATTGTCTCTATTCTCCATACTGCCTGAAAGGCCAGACCAGATACCAGCCAGTGTTCTTGAAAGCACACAGCACATCTGCCTGGAGGCAATGCAGAAGCACTATATACTGAAATGCCACGCTGGGAGGTGACTAAGATAAGACAATCACTGATTACAAGGCAACATGTCATCTGTAAGATTCTTTCTGCAAACAAAGGCATGAAATGAAGTGGAATATACCAAAAGAGCAGGTCACAATGAAATACAGTATGATTTTTTTTCCTGATGAATAATTTTATTATGGTGAAAATTCTATTATCTTGTATAATCTACTTAGAGGTTAAATATCATAACAATAAATAAAAACAAATATGAGAAATGTAAGACAGGATGCTTTAGTTTTGAAACACCACTTATGCTTTACAGGCTATATAGAACTCAAAAAACTCATTTCCAAGTCAACTATTTAGAAGGAAGAACAAAATTACTATGAAGATTTTATAGGATTTATCTTTTGTAAAACTGTTGATAAATGCTGATCAGACATGTAAGTGAACTTCAGGAGCACAGGCACCCAGTGATCTGCCCCAGGTCTTCTGGATGGAAAGCAAACACACATGTGGCAGAACCTGCTTCCAGAGCTGGTACAGGGTGTGAAGAACCAACAGCTTTGAAAGGGAGAGCTGAGGTCAGAGCTCTGCTGTTCCAATGCCCTCTACCATACTCTCTCCAGTCCTTTTTGTCTCACTAGGTTCCACACATTACGTGTTTCCTTCTCTTCCAGTGGTAATGATAACTACTTCTGAGCAGAACTAGTTATCTCTGCTCTTCCTTCTGGCCTTTTAAAGCAAACATACAATGGCCTTGATGTTTCTCCAGAAATTTTAAAGATCAGAAACAGCTTTATTAGAAGGAAAATTCCTCATATACTATAAACATGTTGATTTCTTTGTCTAAAATGGCAGATTTTATTTTCAGTAAACCACAAAAGGCTACACATACTAAAAAGGCTCATTGTGATATTAAAGGACTAATGTGAAATAATTCAGAGACTGGCCAATTTTTATTGTGAAAGGCCAGATAGTAAACATGTTGGGCTTTGCTGCCCATATGGTCTCTGTCACAACTTCACATCTCTACCACTGTGGCCAAAAGCAGCCATAGACATTATGTGAGCTAATAAGTGGCAATGATCCAAGACAATGTTATTTATGAAAACAGCTGGTAGGCTGGAGAGTTTACAAATCCCCATTGCAGAGGAATATGTGCACTGTGCATTTTCTGGGATTAAAATAAAAAAAAAAACATTTGATTTCTTCAAGGAGATAAGAAAAGGAGTGTCATTAGAGTATCAACATGCCCGTAATTCTATTGGAAGAAGGTCGGGGTGGGAGAGGAGAAACAGTGTCAGAAAGTGAGAACCAGGCCTAAGGGGAGGTAGACAGCAAAGAAATTTCCAGGCATGGGGAAGGAGACAAATGTTCCCTTGGTTCACCCAGAGGAGGCTTGTACAGAGGGGTTGGGTGTAGGCAAGCAAGGGAACAGATCTGTGGTTCTCACTCATTATGCCCCATTACCACTAGGTCCTAGCCACTCTTTCCTCTGTGGATTGGTAAGTTTGAGGACTTAGTTCTATTTGGTTCTACCCTTTCTCTAGAGAAAAATCTTGATAAAAGATGTTCATAGAGGACTCCAATGAGTCCACTCCCTGGTAGGGGAAGCCTTCCCTGCAACTGGATGAAAGTTAGTCTAATGGGATTCACATTAGGAAACCCCCTTGCTTCTTGACTTAAACCACATTATTCAACATAAGTTTCTAGGCAAAAAGAATTTGCCATCTATCATGGTTTTGTCTGAATTGGACATATTTTATATGGGAAGAGTATTATTATTACCAGTATATACTCGAGTTCCTAAGCACCAGGATTGGACTGATACAGGCATAACTAGAGTTTGCCTCCACATAAAAAGATAGGAGTAGGATGCAACTAGAAAACATCCTACTGTGTGAGTTAGCTCAACAAGAGGGAAGTCATGTGTGGTACTGGAAACCTAGCCAGCTATCTAAGGTTAGTACAGTTATGGATCTTACAGAACCTACAATCAATCTGCTAAACTGACATAGCCCCTAACAACTAAATATTTGTCCTTATACCCAAGGTAAGTGTAGTTCTCACCCCTAATCAAGGGAAGTTCTCTTTGCAACAGACACAAGCAACCATCAAAATGCAGTTTTGGAGTCTAGTCCAACCAATCCATCTACAACACAACTCCTGTATGTAAGGCTCGGAGATCATTTCAGAAGAGGAGTGGAAAGATTGTAAGTGAAATAAGAACAGGAAGTCTGCTGTGAATCTGTCTTTCTTAGAAACATCATAAGCTACATGAATGAATTCTTACCAATATGGCTACCTAAACAAGACCTGAATAAGAATGACACAAGCAGACATGCTAACAAGGAAAGGAAAAATCTCATGAGGTTTTAACCCTAGACAAATAAAAACAGGCAGCTAAGAAAAGCTGAGAGTAGGAGAAACAGTCCTCTTCAGGAAGGAGTGTACCAACTGGTGATGCAATAGCCCCGAAAGCAAGTTCATACAAGTAATATACAGACTGAACAGGTTGTATTTAGGAACACACACACACACACACACACACACACACACACACACACACTCGCACACTTAAAGAAAAGACATGAATTTGAGAGGGGGTAGATGGGAGGGTTTGGAGGGAGAAAAAAGAAGAGGAAAAAGATATATATTATAATCTCAAAAAATAAAAAAAGTAGAAAATTATTATTCATATTTTATTAGAAAGGATTTATTTCTAGAATTTTATACCCGAGGATATAATCTACAAAAAAACTGTTCCAAGGAATTCATATAGGAAAAATGTTTCTATGGTCAGAAGCATGAGAAAAGCTGGCAAAGCATAAGTTCTTGCTGATTTTTAGTGCATTTTAGTATCTGAGAAATTGTGTAGTAAAGAAATGACAAATATATTTTCATAGTGCATTTTTTAAAAATAAAAATTATGGAGCATTTTAGTCACCTAATACCAGTAAACATCTTACATAGGCTCATTATGGGAAATGCAGATAAAGCATTTTTTAACAATGTTGGCATAACATTGATTTTAAAATATATTATATTTACCTGACACTTTTTGCCTTCCTATTATTTTTTTTACAATGCCCTGTTAATTCATTCTATTGCATTTGGAACAGAATGCAATATGTGGCTGCATTCTACTGTGTAACTTATTCCAGAGTAGCTGATAATCTGCAGAGGAGAAAAAGATAGAAAGCTACCTTGAAAACACAGGAAAAGCCCCAGTTAAAACTTAAAAACATCTTGGAGTGAAAGTGTGTGTGTGTGTGTGTGTGTGTGTGTGTGTGTGTGT